>LPNX010657834.1:1250501-1372736 GCA_001517045.1 Pseudotsuga menziesii | reverse complement strand
CAACAATACAATGAGCAGAATCTGAAGATTTACTAGCATCTTGGTTCTTATTGTCATCTTTATTCTGGTTATGTCTGTCTTTGATGGAGTCCCACGAAGTCCAACACTGATCTGTTGTGTGTCCAATCTTTCCACAATGCTTGCACTTCAAATCTGATCTTTGGCTGGAGTTGTTTCTGCCTCCTCTACCTCTGAAGTTTCTTCTTCCTTTGCCTCTCTTGCTGCTTTCTCCTTTGGGATGATCATTGGATTGGTCTTTGGTGTGGTTCTTTGCTTTTTTATCAAAGCAAAGTGATTCTATAGATTGCATCTTCTGTGATTGAATCTTGCAACTAAAACAATAGGAGAAAAAGAAGAAAGAGTAAAGGTGCAGGTCTAAGTCTCTACCACCTTCCTCAAGCTTTACAACAATGCCAATGTCTCTGAATACATGCATGAGCTTCATCACTCACATTAAAACTCAGCCTACATGTTTTCCACAAGTAGTATTATAGTGAGGGAGAGAACCGGTTCAACTACAACCTTCAAGTGGATGTGAGAAACTTCAGAACAATGGAAGGAATTCATAACAAACACCAACAATCTTCTCATGTACTGGTCAAAGTTTCAAGCTCAAATCATGACCTCAAATCGAAAGGAGAAAACTCAACAATCCCATACAGATACATTCAAAATCAAAGCTTCAATACAAAATTCACAGGCCTCTTCAATACGTAGCACCCATATCCTACATATGAAAATATTTGCAGACTTTCCCAAAAAACTCCACGCGTTAGGTTTTATGCACTTCCAACAGTCATAAGTAAATACAACACCAAGATTTTGCCTCCATACACTATAGAAACTATGTGAATATTCACCATCAGTATTCAGTCACTGGCATTCAAAGGAATTACATCAACATATCACAACTTCAATCAACACAGTCACACTTCACGCAGTTGAAGAGAACAATATCTCTTCACTAATGATCTTCAATCTTCAAAGTAGTCACAGTAGCAGTAATATGACTTCAATCTCCAGCAAATTCTCAGTTGTGAATAGAAAACAGGAGAGAACGCCCACAATGGAAGGACAAAGGAGCAGGTCGCAGGTCGTAGCTTCCAGATTGAGAGAACGCCCACAATGGAAGGACACTTTGCAGAGAATGCTAAGATGTAGGAAAAGAATGTTGAGATGGTCTCCACACAAAGAAAACGCAGGTATCCACGCAATTTTCACAAACTGGAGGATAACCAGACAATTCAATAGATGTCTCCACAAAAAATATGGGGAAATCCTTCACTCACTTCATAGGAGGAGAGTTCCCACAAACTATGCAGTGACCAGAGTAGAGTCCATGAGTTGGAGAGTGCTCTCGCACTTCAAAGGAGAACATGCAGTAGCTGGAGGGTGCTCACACACTTCAAAGGAGAACGCCCACAAACCACGAGCTGAAGCATAGCTCTAAACAATCTCTCCACCAAGGCAACGACGCAACAATATTTATGCATCAAACGTGCAGTCTCCACAAAGGCAAAGCCTCAACAACAATATTCAAGAGGAGGAGGGCGACTCATTCAACTCAAGAAATTAGGGTTACCATACTATGCACATAAATAGAGAATTAAAAAGACACTTGTGACATAATAATGAATGCAAGATTGGGCAAACAGAAGGAGGGCAAAGAGCGGAGGGTAGGAAATTGCAGCATCAGGAATGAGCAATGACATGGAGGAGTTATGGCAGCTAACTGGCTCTCATTCCACTGTTCATTATCACATCACGTAGTAGAGAAAGCATTTTACTCAGAGAAATACTATCGCATCACTCATGAACGTTAGAGCAGCCAGCGCATGCACCAATGCTTGCAATCTACAGACTGAGGAAAGCCCAGGGTGCAGATAGCAGCAGAATGCAGACTGTACATGCAGGAGTTATGAAACGCTCTGATACCACTGTCAGGTGGAATAACTCCCGAATTATTCTAATTACTTNTATACATCTACGATGACTCTTGGGATCACACATCCGAGAGTCTCTTCATATTCCTAATATTTACAATAACGTATAATCCCGACGGATTATATTCCAACAACATCGACTATGATGGACTCACAAAAGGATAACTACTGTATATTGAGGATGTGGAGACATGCTCCCGCCTCTCTCAACCTATTAGATCAGAGCTCTCTCCTATTTCTTACCCGACACTGGAGACCTTTACTCCTCAGGCCACTAATCCTCTACCTCATCTCACCTCTCCTCAGACTTCTCACCAACCCTTGAAATCTGATGGCCCTCCACCCTACACTCTAGAGCACTTTACCTCTCTCCCTAACTCCATCCTTGTGCATACTTTTCCCCCTCCCCACATTACTCCCTCACTTGATGTCCCTTGTCCCCCTAGTCCTAGGGGCTCCCCTTCCTTCCTGGACCCTTCACTCCTTAAATCCATCTCTATCTTTACTGATAAATCACCAGTCTCCCTCTCTACTCTTCCTTTGGAATCAATCTGTTTCGAGAATGTGATAATATGAAAGCCAAGAAAGACCATTCCTTCTCACCCTGGAGCTTCTATTCTTTGCACTCCCCTCTCTTTAGGTTGAAGGTAGCTGCTAGATCACCTCGGACTTCTCAACACATTTCCCCACATGTACTTATATCATGTACACCTGATGAGTCTGTTACCCCATGAAAATTATTTCCATGAACATCCGAGGTTTTGGGGGGCTTACCAAACTAAAATCCCTCTGCTCTTTATTTACTTCCTTAAACCCTGACATGATTCTCATACAAGAAACTATGTGTAGTTTATCCCAATCCCTCCTCATGTTCTCCAAGCTCAAACCATGTTGGTAATTTTGCGCATTATAATCCTCTGGCCTCTCTAGAGGACTCCTTTCTAGTTGGAACCCTCACCTAATCCGGTGCAAATATTTCACCTCATATGTTGGTATTCTGCTTAAAGTCAGCTTCAAGGGTATTAGTGATTTTTTTTTCAATCATTAACTGTTATGGTCCCTATTCTCACAAACTTGATTTCTGGAAAAAGGTTTTGACTAGTGGTCTTCTCATGGATTTACCTAATCTTCTCCTTGTAGGGGATTTAAATTTTACTCTCTCCTCTTCTGAAGTTTGGGTCAAAAATCTCGGCCTGATCCTATGTCTTCTTTTTTCTCACAACTCATAACCTACTATAATTTGATTAACCTTAATCTGTGTTCTCTTAGTCCCACTTGGAGAAATGGATGCTTGGGGGAGGAGGTTATAAGCAAAAGACTTGACCGTTTTTTGGTATTTGACCAGCTTCTTTCGACCCTCTCTAGTTATCGTACTTGGGAAACACCTTCTGAAGTCTCTAACTACTTTCCAATCTGCTTGGAATGGGGCCCTCGAGTCTCATCACACTACTACCCCTTCAAGTTTAACAGGGCATGGCTCCTGGAGGATGATTTTTCCTCACTTGTCAGCTCCTCCTGGAATGCTACTTCTCACCTCTGTCCTTGTGATCATCTGGAGATCCTTTCCCACAAGCTCAAAAGGCTTAAAGATACTGTCAAATCTTGTGAAATTAATAAGAAATGTACTAGGAAAATTGAGATGTTGTACATTGACTCTGAGATTATGTCTCTCCTTCAGAAGTCCTCGAGTATCCTTATTGATTCTGGCTTTGATAGGCTGGCTACTCTAAAAATTAAAAAGGACTGTTATTTGTCACAAGAGGTGTTGACTCTGAATCTTAAAAGTATAGCTTTATGGATCTGTGAAGGTGACGCCAATACTAAATTTTTCCATTCCTTTTCCTCTGCAAGGAGGAATTCAAAAACTATTTGGTCTCTTAAAGATTCTAAGGGAAACCTGATTTCAAATGATGCTCATCTTAAACTATTGGGTCAACAACATTTTGTATAACTCTTTAAGGATGATGGAAGTACCAATATTGCAGATCAACTTAAAGTGATTAGCCTCTTTCCTTCCTATGTTCAAGAGATAGATAAGGACTGCTTCCTCTATGCTATTACTCTCTCTGAAATAAAAGTTGTTTTGTAGGGTTTTAAAAAAGATAAATTTCTTGGCCCTGATGGTTGGCCTGTAGAATTATTCTTAGCTTTTTTTGATCTAGTGGGTGTAGATTTACTCAATGTTGCTGAATAGGATAGACTTGAGAGTAGAGTCACAAAAGCTATCAACTCTACATTTCTCACACTGATCCCTAAATGTGAGAATACTCTCACCTTTGTTGACTTTCATCCCATCTCACTTTGTAATTTAGTCTATAAGCTCATATCAAAAATTGCAGCCCTTCGTCTTAAACCACTCTTAGACAAGGTTATTTATGCTCAACAATTTGGGTTCCTCAAGGATAGAAAAATTACAGAACCTGTTGGCATTACCCAAGAGATCCTTCACACTATAAAGAATAAATTTTGAAGTTGATGGTACTTAAACTTGATCTTGTTAAAGCTTTTGATAGGGTGAACTGTACTTTCCTGAGACTTGTCCTTCTGTAGATTGGTATCCCTCTGGATGGTGTAAATTGGATCATGGGGTGTGTGTGCTCATCAAACTTTGCAGTCCTGGTAAATGGTACACCTACAAATTTCTTTCTTGCTTCTCAAGGGATCAGTTAGGGTTGTGTTTCCTTTATTCAGCAAGAGAAATATAGTCGCCTGGTGCCTACTTTATTTGAGAAAGGATAGGAAGGACCTGGTGCATGATGTAGCTCACTTAGCTCACTAAGGAATTGCCTTTATTCGGGATAGTTAGTCCTACCCTTAGTTTGTGTGTGCTTTCCCAGGCCGGCCAATATGGGATTCTTCCTCACCCTCCTTATGTCAGGTGAGCAATTATTCTTAATTTGACTGGGTTTATATGAAAAAATTACTAATTCTTTTTGTTTCCTTGGGGGGGGGGGCTATGAGCTAGTCTCCTCTCCTGTTCATCTTGGTCATTGAAAGACTCAGTCTCATTATCTTGGATGCCCAAAGGAAGGGTTGTATTAAAGGGATTCAGATCTCTCCCAGTCTCTCTAACACATGCCTCTTTTTTGTTGATGATGTAATTTTATTTGGTCTTGGTATTGTGGATGAATGACATGCTTATAAAGAGGCCCTAGATCTCTTATGTTCATCCACTGGTATAACTGTCGGTATTGAGAAGTCCTCCTGCGTATTCAATGATCTAGATGAGGAAAATAGGATGCACATCTCTGCCTTACTACCTTTTAAAATGGAACCCATAACTACATGCTTCAAGTACTTGGGATACCGCCTCAAACCCCTGGTGTATCGCTATGCAGACTGGCTATGGCTAGTCTCTAGTTTTGAAAAAAGGATTAGTAATTGGACCTTCAGACTCCTTTCACTTGGCAGTAGAGTTATCCTCGTCAGATCTATTCTCACTGGTCTGGTTGTTTACTAGTTTGCATTGGTTCGCATTCCCAAGTCCATATTGAAATCTATAAGGATATGCATCTACTCTTTCCTGTGGGGAAGATCTGATAGTAAGCAGAGATTACACCTTACTGATTGGCAATCTGTTGTTGCTCCACATGAATATGAAGGATGGAATATTAAACACCTTGATTGGTTCATAATTTCTCTTAGACTCAAAAGTTTGTGGTTGTTATTAAAAGGAAAGGGTTTATGGAGTCATATCATTGCTCATGAATACCTTAAAGACAGACATGCAGATGCTTGGATTCGGTCTCAGAACTTTCCTGTAACTAGCACTTCATATATTTGGAACGGTTTTATTAGAGCACTGTCATGGATTACTTGCAAACTTGGATGGAAAGTAGGGAATGGGATGAGTATCAGGCTGGGAATTGATCCCATTGCCAGACTTAATGCCCCCTATCTCCTTCCTTATGGCCTCAGAGAATATCTTTTTGATTTTGGGATCACTCAACTTGCACAGGCACAGAACCTCAAATTTGGCACTGACAGTCATGAATACTGGTATACTGTAGCATATTTAAATCTGGGAGGTTTATGGAATGAACTATGGACTGAATATGTTAAAGGATTATACCATGGAGGAATTAAGATTAAGAATGTAGAGGACACTCTCCTCTGGCTAAATAATCCGAAGAATGGTATGGTTACAACCAAGATGGAATATGATCTCATTGTGTCTTCAAACCTTCCTCGTGTTCAACATAGTATTTACTCACAGCTGTGGCACTTAAACATTCCTTAGAAAATACAATGCTTTGCCTATCTTGTGATTGAAAATAAAATCAATACCTGGGATAACCTTGTTAAAAAAGGTTGGAATGGACCCAACAGATGTTGTCTTTGCAAATGCAATGTTGAATCTGTCAGAAATATTTTTGCTGATTGTGCCTTTGCCCGCTTGACCACCATCTTCCTCCACAGGTTTTATAATTTCTCAGTGACCTAGATCGATACTACTGTGGTGGAAAATATTGAAAATTGGCTCAAAAGAAGTGGTGATCATCTCTTTCTCCCCTTTTTTCATTTGGAACTTGTGGAAGACTCGGAATAGCTGTATGTTTTAGGACAAAAAACCTGAGGTAAACAAACTGGATCTCATTATTATGAAAACAATTTCCTGCCTACCCTGTGCCACATAGAAGAAAACTCAAAGTCAGGAACATACGTAGTGCTCCTGTCCTCATTTACCCTACTTGATACTTTTATGGTGCTGCTACAAATTATAATGGGGGTGATGGCATTTTATTATTGATAAATCAGTCACATCATTTCAATATCAATATGGGTTGTGGTAAAAGTACCAACACAAGAGCATAGCTTATGTCCCTTTTGAAACTATTGTATTTCTCCAAAGAAATTGGGCTCCCTATGATGCATATATTTGGAAACACATCTGTCATTATAAACTAGGCAAAAGGCATCTCTACTCTCACTAATCTAGACTTGGAGGCTTGGTGTGAGAACATCAAAGAGATTATGGCACTCATCACTACTATTGATTACCAACATCTCTACAAAGAATGAGAAGGCATATTTCTTATCCAAGGAATCGCTCAAATTGGCAATTGGCCTACTAACCTTCATTGAATAGTGTGAAGGTATAGTCATTGGGGATGCTTCTATTCATCTATTTTGATTGAGCTTATGCTCCTTTTGGCCTACTCTTATAGTTTCATTGAGTATGGCAGATACTTTCCTGTATGGTGTATCTTTTAGATAAATGTTGATCTTCACCTCTGTGTGATCATCTTTAGTCACTTCCCCAAGCCCTTCCTTGGATGACGTCTATGGGTTCTCTGTATCTTCCCTTGGGACATCATTGGATAGTCAGTCCACTTTTGATGTGGATGTTGTGAAGAGTGACTCTGTTGTATCTGGACTGTTATGGCCATTTGGACTCTGCTTGTGCTTGATACCTTTATCATGCTGATATAACTTGTTACCTCTGATTCTCATTGAATATCAAGGAACTGCTATTTTTCTTCTGGAAAAAATCTATAACGTAATGTGTATATATATATATATATATATATAGATAGATAGATAGATAGATAGATAGATAGATATAGATATAGATATAGATATAGATATATAGAAAAGTCATCACTTTCATAATGGTATATTTATTAACATTGTTACATTTTTTTCATTAAGGAAAATTAAGAATGAATAATTTATAATGTTTTTGATATTATTTTTATTATTTGATGATTACTTTTTACTTTAATTTTTAATGTTTCTAATTTTATAAAAAAAGGTATAAGGTAATTTTATAAAATGATGTAAAAAAAATTTTAAACAAAAACCAGAGAAAGAAAATATATCTATATATATAAAGGTTGAGCACAGCCATCCTTAGAAGATATGAAGCCAGAGTTTCGAGTTGATGAGAAAAAGAGAGACTGAAGTAACTATACTACTAACTGCAAAATATATAGTTCTAGACTGGCTGCTGAAGTAACTTAAGCCCATTGAAGGGTATTGTTTAACAAACTGACTATTTAGTAATACAAAAAAGCATTAAACAAACATAGGGGGATGATCTATTTTTTTATGTTCTTCTTTCCCACGAACTGATTGAGATACTGAGGGTTCTTCCATTTGATAATTACCAATTGTTGGAGTTTCATGACAATGGATACACTGGGTCATACTGGTTAGCTTTTGAACTTCTTCTTTTATCATGTCTATTGTTCCCATCAGTTCATGGAGATCACGAGTGTTGTCATATATCCTTGCTTCATGGCATACCATCTAGTTTTCCATATATTTTGCATCTGTCGTTGCTTGCCTGTTTTCGTTGACGCTTGTGCCCACCATTTTGTATATCCAATGCATACCATTTTTCATTTCAGACAGTGCAACTTTAATCTCCTCGATATCCTTTGAAGTCACCATAGTAACCTAAGCATGAACAGGAGGAAAGTTCTGTAGAGAATAGAATCTAGCGATGTGGAAATTGTTAGAGGCAGTTCTGAACATAGAAACCTTACCAATTTGAGACATTGCTTGGGGAGTTCTGCGCGAATCCTCTGACAACCAAGGGACGAGAGGAGGTGCTTCACCAATGAGGCTGCTTGATCTAGATTTATGTGTGAACGAAATGAAAGAACATATACATAATCATAATCACTGGCATTTTGCTAAGATAACAGAGATACAGTAAACACATATTCTACTAAATGGCGAAAATAGAACATACTGTAATTACAAGAGATAGAATGGTGGTAGCTATCTCTAAGAAATGATGTGGCTGCTACGCTCATATGTGCTAAGATGAATACAAAATGAAGCCAAAGGGGTCTATTTATAGTAAGAATCTAGAAGATGAATCGTCATAAAGTTTGCGGCCCCAAGGTGGTAAGTTGAATAGTCAACTTCCTGAGGTCATAACTTTTGCATATGATCTCCAATTTGGGCACTTGATAGCCCGTTGGAAAGGTCTATCTAAGGAATATGCTCAATAGCTACAAATCCTAATGGATTTGTCAAAGGAATATTTCTCAAAAAACGTCGTTTAGGGCCTCAAAATAGCCCCGAAAGTTTGGGACCTAAAAAACCATAGAAAAATAACTAGGAAACTGCCACAATGAACAATGGTTTTAAGCCAGTGAGATAAGTGGGTGGCCACCGATATCCATCTAGATCAATCCTCCCTCCTTAAGAAGCAATGGTCTCCATTGCATCAAATCTTGTATCATATCTTGAATTATGTGCTAAGATGATCTCCTGGTGCGACATTTGTTGAAGTGAAGAGGTTGCATTTCTTTGACATCTTGAGAGGGATGTAATTTTTGTATGGATGATTTGTTTTTGGAGGAGCACCTTGAATGTGTGCCCTTGCATCGTAGAGGTACTCGGATAGATAAGGAAACAATGATTCTATTTTCTTCTTGTGTATGGTGAGCATAGGTATCACGTGCATGTGGATGCCTCTGTGATTTGATGTTCTCCTTGAGATACAATTGTGAAGAGGGATAACTTTATGATGTGGGAGCTTATCTTCCTACCTTACGATATTGTGGCAGGTGTAGTTGTCTCTGGTATCCGATAGAGGTCTCATTCCAAAGTGACAACATGACTATGAGGTCATGACTCATATACAACATGACGCTTCCACATATATCGTTGACCTAAAAGAAAATCACAAAATTCAAGTGGGGCCACATCACACAGTACATCGTCTTTTAAAGGCTTGATGCCATATGGTAGGAGGTATTGTTGATTAATGCAGATACCTATTCCTTGTCTTAGCCAACCGATGTTGTAGGGTTGCAGGTGTGGTGTTGTCGAAAACTCCAATCCTTTAACGACTTCTGCTGAGATTAGGTTTTTTTGCTGTTGTTATCAACAACAAAATGTAGTGATTTCCCTTCACCCACATCTGTGAGTGGAAGAGGCGCTCCTCTTCCTATGACTCTTCAGGCTCCTCTAGTTGAATCTATGTGGTAGCAATAGTGGAAATGGGGTATGCACTAATGATCTACTTCCCATGGTCTGCGGATATGGAATTGGGTTCTAAATCGAAGTCGAGATCTAATTATGAAGGTTTGATCTCAGCCACCAATGATTGCTTTGAGTGACATTCATCAGTGTTGTGCCAAGGGATTTTATGAAACTCACACCACTTCTTGATGTCCTTGTTTGTCTTTCCATTTCCCTTCTTTGCTTTTTGTGGGGTCTAGTTTTCCTTTCCTTGTCCTATGTTCTACGGGCTAGGGTTTCCCTTGCTTTGCTTCTGTGGTGGGTTCGCAAGTCCAGAGTCTCGCTTGTTCTTTTGCAGAAATTTCTCCTCAATTTTGATAGCATACCGATAGGCAGATCCAAGTGAAGATATGTCGAGGAATTCCATCTCAGTTTTGATGTACCGATGTAGACCACTGCAATATTTCAGTATCAAGTGCCACTTGGAATCCTTGATACCCAGCTTTGTGAGCAAGGTATGAAAGTTGTTGGTTTACTACGACACCATATGGTCCCTCTCTTGACGTTGAATGGTCCATTTGGTGTATTGGTCATCATAGTTTCCCACATGGTAATACTGCTCCTTGATGGCATCTATGAAAGAGGCCCAAGTGGGATTTGTCTCAAACATTCTAGACTCGTCTGATGAGTTTTGCTCCCAATAAGTACCCCACCAATTTTGGACATGGGGGAATGCCTTAAGGAGAGAAAAGGTGCTATTTTCCCTGTCAGAGAAATTGTGGACAGAGAAATACCCTTCTATAACATTCAACCAATTATCTAGGGTGTCTGCATTGACCTGGCCTTCAAACAAAGGAATATCCTAGTTAACTTGTACCTTGAAGGGAGTTGCATCCCCAAACTAGCTACTCGTTGAAGATGCACTAGTCGTTGTCTACATTCATAAAAGGATTTGGGAGAAACTATCCATCATCTCGTTCCTTCCTCATGCAACAACTTGATAAGATCTCCTGCCCCAGCGTCTCTCTTTCCTTCTACCATGGGAGGCCGTTTGGGATGGCAAGAGTGATCAAGTGAAACTAGTTCGAGACCAAACTCTCTATACCCATACCTCGTCGAGGACATGCGCCAAGAAACAATCAAAGAGAAAATTGCTATGATACCATTGATCCGGATTTATGTGTGAATGAAATGAAAGAACATATACATAATCATAATCACAGACATTTTTCTAAGATATCAGAGATATAGTAAACACATATTCTAATAAATGGTGAAAATAGAACAAACTGTAATTACAAAGATAGAATGGTGGTAGCTATCTCTAAGAAGAGATGTAGATGCTACACTCATCCATGCCAATATGAATAAAAAATGAGTCCAAAGGGTCCTATTTATAGTAAGAATGAGGGAGAGAACCCCAAAATTCCAAAACATAACCCTAGAAGATGAACCATCATAAAGTTTGCGGCCCCAAGGTGGTAAGTTGAACAGTTAACTTCCTAGGGTCATAACTTTTGCATACTATATCTAATTTGTGCACTTGATAGCCCATTGGAAAGGTCTATCCGAGGAATATGCTTGATGACTGCAATATTTTGGAGAAATATTTCCCAAAAACGTCGATTAGGGCCTCAAAACAGCCCCAAAAGTTTGGGACCCAAAAAATCGTAGAAAAATAACTAGGAAACTGCCACAATGGACAATGGTTTTAAGCCAGTGGAATAAATGGGTGGCCACCGATATCCATCTGGATCACTGCCGAAAGAAAACTTCACCAAGTCACGCTCAAAGGTCTGAGAGCTAAACAGGTCTGCAAACAAGATACCGATATCTTTCTCTGGAGAATTGAAACGAGGAGAATGTGAACGTCTGGAATTCTTTGTCTCGTAATAGAAGGCAGGATACAGGGAAGAGGAATTCATTGTTCTACATGGATCCATCAAATGTGCCAAATATCTGGCATAAGCTTCGAAAGACCATAGGTAATGAATGTGCAATAAATTCTTCACACGGTCAATAACACCACAATCCCAGAGCTGTCGTGTCGAAGGCCGCATGTTGAACATACAGCAATGGAGGGAAACGAGGGTGAATATGTGTAGAGACCAAGACATACACCCCAAAAAAGTGAGAGGCCTAAGGAACATGCTTGTGGTAGTGATGACCCTTGATTGAAACTATTCCCAAATTATTTTTTACACGTTGATTGGCCAACTTATCCGCGGTGGTGTTATTTACTTTGAGCATGTGATAATACGTGGCATGAAGAGCTGGGTTGTTGCGATTTATTAGATCATATATTATTTTATAATTAGCAATTTTTTTCTTGTAACCTTTTCTCATTTTTTGGAGAACCTGTTTTGAGTCTCCAAAAACAATGATTTTAGTGATGTTGTTCTGATAAGCCAATTCCAAACCGAGATATAACGAAAGCCATTCTGCTTCATTGTTGGACTTTTGTACAATCCCCTAGGAAAAATAAGTGACTATATTTCCTTCGGGATCAAATATTATGCCACCCATGTCTACCTCCCCCCAAAAGATGTAAAAATTAATAAATAATGTTTTTCCAAGTTTTGTTTAAATTTTAAGCGTTAAGAGGGATCAAATCCCTTGAGGTGCAAATCTCTTTTTAGAGTGAAAAGGTGAAGGAAAGGTTTGCACCTCAAGGGATTTTATCCCTCTCTGCACTTCATGGAAATGGATTTAGATGGACCTATACTGGCTCCAATCGTGATGACACATCAAAACGATGTGATGTTTTAATGTATTCTAGGTAATCATAGTTAAACTATTCCATTTTTTTTATAAAATACAGATGAATACATATCAATGAATATAATGGTTAAATACGATATCTGTCAATCGATTGTTGATTTTGTACATCAAAAAGTATAAGCCAATATAATGTTTAAAAACAAATATATTACAATGTGATCAACTTCGATCTTTCTTCTTCCTTTTTTCTTGATGTCATTGTTGCTACCTTTCCTATCTTCTAATATCGATCATATGTGAAAGGAGTTTGAATTCAAAGACCATCCAAACCTTTTACTCAAGATATTGTTGTAAATGTGAGTCCATGTCCCTTTTTTCTTCCAATAGTTATAGTTTCCTTCTCCAATGTCAATCCATGTGACTTATGGATTGTCAAACCCCAAGTGAGTTTCATTGGAAGTTGTTTTGTTGTACCTCTTTCAATTGGTGTAATAGGAACAATTTTATGTGATACTTCATACCATGGAATCCCTATATAGTTATCAAATCTGACTAAAACATATGTAGGAGGCTTTGGTGGAGAACATCTGAGATTATACACAATTTTTTCAACAAACCCAAGAGCTTCATTGACCAATCTTGCATCAGCCCATAGATTTGATGTGAGCACGACCTTGGATCCAACTGATATAAGTAATTATATTTCCATTTTTTCCTCATCTTCATAAAAATAAGATTTCCTTGCCATTGCTACAACAACACTTCGTTCAATATGATCATTTAGAGATGCCAAGGAATGTTTATTATGATTATATACATCTTCATTAGTTGCAAATAAATGTATTTCACTATTAATGATTCTTTTGTGGAACTATCCAATAAATAATTTGTATGACTCATTAGCCATTTCCAATCATTTATTGTCATAATTGCATCTCTAACATCGATTAGAAGATGCTGAAAACATTTTTGTTCCTAGTTTTGTCCATTTTGTTTGAAAATTGTATCAAGAGTTACAATAGTCGTGAATGAGTTCCTTAATTATTTCACTTTACCTTCACATGCATATATTGGTCTATCCATCACTGGAGGAAGCTGTCCCAAATTCCCAACCAATATAATTGATCTTCCTCCAAATGGAAACAACAATTTTTGAGGAAATGCTTGACGAAGGGGAATCAATACATGATAATAGATTTCTCAATATAAAACTCATTTCATCAATAAGGATATGCTTGACATGTTGCATATCTTGTGGAATCTTAATCAAGGGTGACCCATATAATTTTTTTTTGTCCTTGATTAGTATATGAAGGGCAGAGTGCATTGTTGATACATATATATTGAATGCTACTACACTAGTTAGGGCCAAACAAAATAGTGGTGAGTTATAAAAAAAAGATTTAATTTTGAGTGTTTGTATAATAGATCCAATCAAGTAAGATTATCCTATACCTACAGTTCCTTGGATAATCATCTGCAATGATTCATTGTTCCCACCTCTATAATGCTCAAGAATAATGTCAAATGTGTTTTTTACTTCTCTAATAAGATTTCATTGAATATTTATGTGTACAATTATCATGAATAATGGAATTCAATTGTTCATTTTTAGATATGATTTCCATTGCACGATTGGAAGTGTCCATATCAACAAAATTAGAGTTCCAATTTTCCATGTTATCATGTTCCTTGAATCCAAGCATGTCATATTCACTGGTAATTATATACTGATTCATATATAACCCTGAAATTATCTCCCATTCATGCTTCCAAGAATCCCTTTGCACAAATAACTCTTCCTCGTCTTTCTGAGTCAAATTCTTCCTTTGCTGGGACACGATTACGGTCAATATGCCAAGGATTATATTGAAATTGTTGTTGTATTTGTAACTTCAGAAGATATTTTGTTGTATATTGTCATTATATATTGTTGTACCCCCATCAGAGATGTGTTTCCCTCCTTTCAGGATGCCATTATTGTCTATGGTCCTTGAGGTACAACCTTCGTTGTAATTCAGGGAAGTAGTACCCAGTCTAATATAATAAATGTATTTTTGGAGTCTCCTAGGTAAAGTCGGCCCTAATAGGGTAAGATTTCATCCCATACATGTTGTAGGTCATCCACTTGAAGGGTATAAATAGGGAGGCACCCTCCCTCATTTATACACACACTCACTCACTCAAGTTCGCATGAGGAGAGAGAGAAGAACAAGGAGGAGAGAGAGAGAGTTGCAGAAGACTTATTATGCTTGGTTTTTTCCATCTTGTGATATTGTCTCAGTGACAGAACTATTATAAGAAAGTTTGTTTGGTTTTCTCCTTTATGGTTTCCGCGAGGAAAATATTTGTGTCTTGTGTGTCTTCTCTATCTTGTGCATCTTGTATATTTTGTTGTGCTTGTTATTCTTCCTGATAAAGATCCAAATCAATTTCAATACGACTAGAAAAACTAACATGGTATCATAGCATCTCTAAAAGAAGGCACTATGCATCAGTGGAAACTAGGGATTCCTAGTTCAAGTTCTTCTCTCCATATATCATTAAGAAAAGAGGGCTAGGCTAACTCACCCTAAGAGGGAGCATCTTTTACTGGAAGAAGAATCAAAGTTGAAAAAGTTTCATTTTAGACCTAGATACTCATGTCGGGAGAGATTAGGGCATCAAATTTCGGAGGCTTCTTGCCTTACCTTTCAGAAAAGGACCTTACTGAGAAACTTGCCTCAAGGAGGCACATCTTTCTATCTAGATAGAATTCCAAAACTCCAAGTTTGGATAATTATGCTTTCTCTGACAAACCCTAGGTCAACCAGCTCTGGAACCAGGCTAAAAACCTCAAACTGGTAAGATCTAATATCCCTGTTATTTCCATTTGAGGTTCTCATTTGAAAATGACTCATCACACCCAGCTTGATGATAATTTTGGGGGAGTTAATAAATTTTGAGCATGGAAGTACAAGATCTCCTTGATCCTTGAAGAAAATGATTTGGATCAGTATATTAGTAAGGAAGTTCTAGTGCCAGAGGGAGATGAGGCTAAGGCTATTCATAAGAAGAAATAGCTTAAGGCCAATAGGATCATTGTAGATTCTATTAAGGATCACTTCATTCCCCATGTGTCATCCTTGAATACACCTAAGCACATTTAGTGAACAAGCCAATAGGTTGAACATCCGACAAGAAGTCACCATTGAATCCAAAAAATTAAAGTACCCTTCCTAATCGACTCCACTAAATCCCAATCATCATACGAAGAAATTTTAGAAAGACAATAAGGATCACAATAAGCAAGCTCCTACCAGGAAATGGTGTGATTATCACAATTCAACATGGCATGATATGCCAGAATGAAAAGCTCGAAAGAATTTTTTTGCAAAATTGTCGACATCCGACTTGTCCGACAAAACCTTGGTAGAGTCATATCCAAAAGCATCGAACCTCTTGGCTTCACCATCAACCACTCTAGAAGCTTCGACTATCGTCGATGAGGAGGAACGAGAATGTTAGTTCCATACACAAATATGGGTTCAGAAAAATACATTACATCTGATTGTGGATAATGGTAGATAAGAGAACTTCATTTCTAAAAACCTTGTTAATAAATTAGGTCGTGTCACCACTCCACATCCTCAGCATTACAATATCAGTTGGATGAAGGCAATTAATCCTTTTGATTATGAAGTACTATGTGGCGTGACACCGCTTTTCGTAGTTGACGCCTTGTTTGGAAAACCTTACTTGTGGGATTGACACGATACATATTATTCATGGCATCAGAAGGTGATTGTCAAAATTCGGAATCAATGGTACAACATACGCGAACGAAACACCACATCAAAGGTTGCTATGATATTTTCCAAAAAAAAAAGAAACTTATCAATCATGCTCAGAAGTTCGCATTAATCCTGATAAATCCTCAGCATTCAAGGAAGATTGCAACAACAAGTCGACTCACTGACCAACGCAACTCCTGACAACAACAACATATAGATCACATTCTTAAGGAATACTAGAACGCATTTCAAGAGGCGAACGGAGTACCACTACATTGTCAAGTAAAATACTCCATTGAACTTGTTCCTGGTTCTTCATTACCTAATGCATCTGCTTATAGAATATACATTCTCAAGAATGAAGAGATTGGTAGACAAATCTAGGATTTGGTCAACAAAGGTCACATATGCCCCAACTCCTCTCTTTGTGGAAGTCTAGACGTCCTAGTTCCAAAGAAAGATGGGAATTGGCGTAGATGCATCGATTATCAGGCTCTCAATAAGATTTCAGTAAATAATAGGTATCCTGTTCCACAAATATTTGAACTCATCGATAGTGTGAAAGGTGCTAAGTTCTTTACGAAGCTTGATCTTAAGTCGGGATATCATCAAATTTTGATCGAGTCCACTGATGTATGGAAAATAACTTTCAAGAACAAGGAAGGATTGTTTGAATGGTTAGGCACATCTTTCGTCTTAAGTAATTCACCTGCAACCTTCATGAGATATATGGATGACATTCTACGACCCTTCATCGGCAAGTGTGTCATTGTTTATCTCGACGATATCTTTATTTTCAGTCGATCATGGGAAGAACATGTTAGAAAAATTAGACAAGTCTTCGACACTCTCTAGCAACATCGACTATATCTAAACATGGACAAATGCTCATTTGTGATGACCAGCATCAAATATTCGGGGTATGTAATTGAATCTACAAGCACTCATGTCGACCCAAAAAAAGTACAGATCCTCAAAGATTGGCCCATTCCTCAAAAAATTCATGAAATGAGAATTTTTCTTGGTTTGGTGAATTTATATCGACAATTCATGCTTGGATTTAGCAACATCGCATTGCCTTTGAATCAGTTGACTAAAGGAAATGGGAAAATTGTCTTCAATGGACATCAACACAACAACAAGATTTTAAACAACTCAAAAACAAGCTTTGTACTGCTCCAGTATTTGTGTTACCTGATTTGCACCAGCCTTTTGAGATTGAGATGGATGTATCAGACTATGCCCTAGGCACAGTGATCACTTAGTCAGGTCACCCAGTCATGTTTCATTCTGAAACATTCAAAGACACTATTAGAAGGTATTCAACGTAAGGAAATAACTATACGCCATTGTACAAGCTCTTAAGCAATGGAGATGCTACATTATTGGCATGGAAATGATCATTCTTACTGACCATAAACCTTTATAGTTTACCCCAACCTAGTCGAAAATACATACATCTCAACAAATCAAGTGGATTAATTACCTACAACAATTTCAATTGGTGATTAAATATTAGAAAGGAAAAGCCAATTCTGGAGTCGATTGACTTATCCAACCACCCATTACTCTACTGTCTACAGTGATGAGTATGTAGGGTTAGGACACCACTACTTTTCCACAATTGTATTTGGTAGACTGTGAATTATTTGTAATTTATTGACAGCTTCAGGCTGACACACTGTCTACTATCGACTACTTCTTAAATGACACCTTGCTATACAAGCTTGGATAGCTTTGTGTATCGACTGATGAGCACAGACAAAAGCTCATTTGGGGCACAGACTACAACAAGACTGCAGGACATTTTGGAGTCACAAAAACACTTGTTATTCTCCAAAAGTATTTTTACTGGCCTTCACTTAAATCTAATGTCAACAAGTACATTCGATCGTGCATATTTTGTGTCATTGCTAAACCATGGAATCGACAACAAGGACTGTACACACCTCTACCAGTTCCTAGTTTACCATGGGAATCTATTTCTATGGACTACTTGACGAGATATCCTACTACCAAACATCAGCATGACGCAATCTTATTAGTAGTCGACAGATTTTCCAAGATGGATATACTCATACCATACAATAAGACTACGACAAAGTAGTAGATTTCTCAGCTCTTATTTGAACATGTTTGGAAGCATTGTGGCCTTCCAATGACCATTATTTTTTACAAAGATGCTAGATTTGTCAGCACCTTTTGGAAAACTCTCTGGAAACAGCTTGACATGAGACTTTCTTTGGTGGAAACCTTCCATTCGAAGACAGATGGATAGAGGGAAGTTATAAATTGCTTGGTAGTACAATTGCTTCGCATGTACAACCACAAGCATCATCGAACATGGGATGACAACCTCCCATACATACAACACAGCTAAAATCATGCTCAACACAACTCTATAGGAAAGATTCCATTCGATATCTGTTATGGATTTCAACCCTCAACACATATCGACTTGATCAGTTCCTCAACATAGTCAAATAATACTGACTTCAAACGACGAGAATTTGAGAAAGCATTAAAGTTTAAAGATCAAATTTGCACATCCAGAAGCAAGCACATTGTTAGGTTTTCATCACATTAAGCTAGCATTATGATCTTAGGATCTTTTCACTGAGAGAATAACAAGCACAACAATAAAACATAAGCACATCACAAGAGACAAGAGACACAAAGATTTTTCCTCGGGGAAACCATAAAGGAGAAAACCCCGCAACTTCCTTAGAGATAGAATCAGCACCAAAATAGTAAGAGATCTCCCAAAACAGCAGTAGTCTTCTTCTTCTGTCTAGTCCCAAAATTTCCTTCTTCAGTAGTGTGCCACACTTGGGAGAGCAAGTGATGTATTTCACAATGTGATAAATAGAGAGAGTCTCACTCTCTATTTATATTCATCCGTTCACGTGAATTGCCTTTTCACACGTAGGCTCAACCTAATAATTACTACTCCAGCCTACACCTTAATTAGTGTATAATAACTCAAGTGCCCCGAAACTGTGGGGACTTACCTAATGACTTGATATGACTTGATTACATTATTAATCCTCCCGATCGGAACATCGAGGCATGAACACATGACTCAAATACATAATAGAAACATCCTGGAATAAACATCGGGTTACAATACATAAGATACATAGAAGAATACATTCCAAAGTTACATATACATCAACACTCCCTCTTAACTAGGAAGGTATTCTTTCGACACAATTTTCAGCACTGGTCTTCTTCTCTATATCAGCTTGATCATCTCGTATCCAAGTCATCTTCGTCTTCAAGTCATCTTTGTCTTCAAGTCATCTTCGGATCTGGATCATCTCTCGATCTGGATCATCATCACTGGATCTGGATCATCTCTCGATCTGGATCATCATCACTGGATCTGGATCATCTCTCGATCTAGATCATCATCGCTGGATCTGGATCATCTCTCGATCTAGATCATCATTGAACATCATCACTAGATCTGGATCATCTCTCGATCTGGATCATCATCACTGGATCTGGATCAACATCACTGGACTGGATTTGGATCATCACTCGATCTGGATCTGGATCTGGATCATCTCTCGATCTGGATCATCACTGCTGGATCATCATTACTGGATCTGGATCATCACTCGATCTGGATCAACACTAGTGCTATCTCATGATTCTTCTTGTCATAGGAAGTTCTACAGAGCCAGCCCTTTTTCATGCTGGTTGTAGGCCTACCCTCATGTAGGTCTTCGCCCAGCACTTACATCTGACCTGCTCATCAAAAAGGCACGCCCAGCACTCACATCTGATCATGTAGTAAACTACAATCCCATCAGAAAGGCCCAGCACTCACATTCACCAGCATGATAGGACACAACTACTATCATCTGTGAAATGGCTCAGCACTTACAACCACCAACATGATAGGACACACCTACTATCATCTGTGGAAAGGCTCTACACTTACAATCACCAGCATGGTAGGACACACCTACTACCATCTGTGAAAAGGATCTGCACTTACAACCACCAGCATGGTAGGACACACCTACTACCATCTATGAAAAGGCTCTGCACTTACAATCACCAGCATGGTAGGACACACCTACTACCATCTGTGAAAAGGCTCTGCACTTACAATCACCAGCATGGTAGGACACACCTACTACCATCTGTGAAAAGGCATTGCACTTACAGTCACCAGCATGATAGGACACACCTACTATCATTTGTGAAATGGCACAGCACTTACAGTCACCAGCATGATAGGACACACCTACTATCATCCGTGACAAGGCTCAGCACTTACATCCATCCAGGCGGGAACACATCCTGCTCACAATGATGGAAGGGCATGCACTCATATCTGATCATGAGGGGAACACATCCCAACAATCATATCAGAATGGCCCCCAGTCATCCTCGACTGAGCTACCTGGTAACTGACCAGGCGCCTCCATTCTCCTAGAGAATGGCAGTTGCCCTTACATCCGACCTGCTCGTCGGAATGGCCAACACTCACATATGACATGGAAGGAACTTAATCCTTTAGCCATGAGCAGAATGGTTCAGCCCTTACATCTGACCAAGTGGGAACACATCCCTCTATCACATCAGAATGGCTACTCAGTTCTTACACTGAGTGTTCCTAGTAACTGACCAGGTGCCTCCATTCCTGGAATGGAAATTGCTCTTACATCTGTCCTGCTCGACAGAATGGCCAGCACTCATATCTGACATGAAAGGGAGCAACCCTATCATCATGACAGAATGGCTTAGCCCTTACATCTGACCTACTCATCAGAATGGCTCTCTCAGTCCCGGACTGAGTGTTCCTGGTAACTGACCAGGTGCCTCCATTCCCAAAATAGCAGTCAACACTCATATCTAACATGGAAGGAACCAAATCCTCTCACCATGATAGAATGGCTCAGCCCTTATATCTGACCTACTCGTCAGAATGGCTTTGGATCTCTAGCACTCATATCTGACATGGAAGGAACCAAATCCTCTCACCATGACAGAATGGCTATGGGTCTCATCACTTTCTCTTGGAAGGAACCTCGATCTGGAGAACACCAAGTCTCTCTCTGAAGTACTCGAACTTCAGCCTAGCCAATGGCTTCGTCAATACATCAGCTATCTGTTCCTACGTCGCAACATACAGGAGCTTCACTGCTCCTCTATGCACCATATCCCTGATATAGTGATACTTGATCTCGATATGCTTCGACTTGTCATGGAACACTGGATTCTCTGACAACTTCACACAACTCTGGTTGTCACAATGAATAAGTAGCATCCAACTGGAGATCAAATATATCAGACAGTAGCTTCCGCAGCCATACTACCTCACAACTAGTTGAACAAGCTGCGACATACTCTGCTTCAGTTGTACTCAGTGCCACACAGGATTGCTTCCTGCTAAACCAAGAGATCACACCTGATCCCATACTGAAGTAGCATCCATAAGTACTCTTCCTGTCAATGGCACTGCCTGCCCAATCTAAATCAACATAATCCTCCAGGTTAATCTTCTGATTCACACCATACTTGAGCCCATAGTCAAATTTTACCCTTCAGGTACCTCAAAATATGCTTTGCAGCAATCAAGTGAACACTTCTCGGATCTGTCAGGTACTGGCTCAAGGTGTTCACAACAAAGCAAATATATGGTCTTGTGTTCGTCAGGTACATCAATGACCCGATCATCTGACGATACATCGTAGCATCAACCGACTCTAATGAAGCATCACTTAATAGCTTCATGTTCGATGCCATAGGTGTGGTCATGCAGTCCATCATCCTGAACCTCTTCAGGATCTCTACTACATACTTCCCTTGTCCAAGGAAGATTCCATCTGCACTATGCCACACCTCCATACCTAGAACAATAGTGCATCGACACATAACAGGAGTATCACTGGTCTCTTAGTAAAGCCTAGAGTCATCAGTAATCTACCCATCCTGTCATACCATGTCGAACCTTAGATCTTCTGTAGTCACTCCCTCTGAAGCGAAGCATCATACTCCCTCTGTCTTCAATGCTCTATGCACTGAAACCATTCTGTACTAGAGTGACAAGTAGCTTCCTATGCTACTAATATTCTATGTGACCATCTAGTGTATAGACTTACATCTTCAACCTTGTAGCAAAGGTTAATATCTTCATCATGCTCATCATGTATGTGTTTTAAACTCTTACTGGCTGCAAATGTCTCTTCGTAGTCTAGGCCTTCTTTTGGTGAGAAGACTCGTGCTACGAATCTTGCTTTGTACCCCACGATGTTTCCATCTACTGCATGATGGAACTATGAACTTCTCTTCAGGTCTCGATACTGCACCCTGACATCATTCTTCTTGAACAGGTCTTCCCTTTCTTCTTGGTGGCTAGAAGGTTCTACATCAATGATGTCACTGCACTTGTCATATTATTATTTGTCTTTGAACTGTCGTCACTTGTTCTTTGGAACAAGTCTTCATTCTTCTTTGCTTGTAGGCTATTATGTATGCGATCGTTCCTACAAGTCAAATGCATTTATATGGTTAGAACATTTCATAAAGAATATTCATACTTGGCAAATAATTATGCATAAATATATGATCATGCAACTACTTTAGCCAATACAACATTCATCCATATCTCACTGAAACTTTCTAGATGCCTTCCATCTCTACCAGGACAACATTGAGATTGTGCACTAATCCAATATGTCAGCAAAGAGGTTTCATTCTAGATAAGTAGAAATGGAGAATTTGTATAGCACCATGAGCTACTTACCCATCACATGCATATTAGTAGTATACTGCCATTAATGCAAACATCCTATCATGCATAATACAATAACTGAATATAAACAAATGCATAACAAAATAATATCATGAAATGACAATTGAATACTTATCTTTATTTGTTTCGTGGGTATACTCCTTCTTTTAGCTTCATCGTCTTCTTCATTCATCGTAGCATCGTTTCTTATCCAAATGCTAATGTGGATAAGAAGTTCTTCAAGAGTTGAGTTCTTCATATTCCTCATTGCTTGAGGGATCTTCTTTGGAAGGTGAGAGCTTGATCTTCAATTGCTCCCATCTTCTCTTCTCTTCTTATGATTCGAGCTTCTTCTTCTTCACGGAGTCTACTGAAAGTAATCACTTCCTTCTGGCACACATTCCTTGAATGAATAAATTCCACGATCCTGGGAGGCCATTCAAGGTGGCCATCATCACTTCTGCATTCTTCACTTTTTCTTTTACCGCTTCGAGTTGTTCTTTGATTTGAGAGACTCTTATGATTGCATGGTCTCTACATTCTAGATCTTCACATTCTTCAACTAGTTTCTTTAGGTCATATTTTGATTTTGTTCTTCCCTTCAAATAGCTTGAAATTCTGGAAGACCTTCAATAGCTTTGCTTGCAATAGGTAGTGCTCTGTAATGCACATGTGCAAGCCTTCTATGCCAAAGCTCATTTGGATCTATTGTGTCATGGATCAAGGCTTGTTCTGGATGGCCCTTTAATTTGTACAAGCCTCCTTCTTGTTCTCCAATCACTACCACATCATCGATAGTATTTCCTTTTGGCCACATGATGACTTTACCATCTATGAATGTAACCCGCATTCCTTTTGCATCAATGCTGAAATGGATAGAAGGTTCTTCTTGAGTCCTGGAACAAACAATACTTCTTTCATTGTTAGAGACTTACTAGAGTCTAGCTTGTATGAAGATTCCCCACTACCTTTTATTGGATATTGGTAGTCATCTCCTAGTTTCACCTTGTGAGGTGATTCATGTTCTGTCAGTCTTACAAAGGACTCCTTGAATCCCATCATATGTTTGGAAGCTCCATTGTCTATAAGCCAATCATAACTTCCATGAGTAATGTTACCTGTGAGAGCTGATATCAGAACATATTCATCCTTGCTTGAAGAATCTTCACTTTCATATCTGGATCTCTTTCTGGATGGTTCATCATCCTCTGCAGCATGAGCATGATGTCTTCTTTGGCCTTGACCAAGTTCTTCTTGTGAAATGCTTCTAACCTCATCTCCCTCTGAAACTGGAACCTCCATACTCATGTAGGTGTCCAATCCATTTTCTTCAGAGAGATCATATACTTCCAGGCTTGGAAGTTGTCAACTTCCGCAAGCTTGTCACCAAACTGATGCGATATATCATATTGAAATGAGAACCTCAAATGGAAACAGCAAAGGATTAGATCTTACAGATTTGAGGTGTCCGTCCTTGTCACGGAGTTTGCTGATCTAGGGTTTGTCGCAGAAACCCTAATTTTCAAAACTTGGAATCTTTCAGATATGATTGGGCAAACAGATATATCTCTTCAAATGGAGCTGTCCAATGTACTCCTTTTCTGAAAACAGTGGAGGGAAGCTCCCAAAACAGGAAGCCCTAATTTTTTGATTTCTTCTGCAGAAATGTCTGTTACTGTTTCTATGATATCCCCGAAATTACTAATCCTCTATATCTGAAATTTCGCACTAAGGTAACCTCACATGTCCCTGATCCAACACCATAGGTTTCATCAGAATTGGTTTCACCATTTGGGATTTATGATCCTTTTCCCAAGGTGACCTGTTACAGGACTGTTCAGAACAGCGAAGTTGTATGGCATGCCATGTGTCACTGGTTCATCTTCTGAGTCTAATATTCGGACCACCAAAATTAAAGTCCGTTACCTTTATAGAAAATCTTCAGGAATTCCATTTGGACATCTGTAGCCCAATATATTGCAGATCTCCCCAGGTGTCCTGTTTATGGATGATTTCTGGAAGAGGCTGGAACCCTAACTTTGAGAGATCATATCTCCCAGAATATAGCGAATCTGAGGCTTATTTTTGGACACATAGTTCATAAGTATTTCATCTTTGGCCCTTGAAATTTTCAACTTCTGATACTTCGCCAATCTCGTAATATAGCGAATATACCAAAACTTAGCAGTTTTAGTATTTAGGGTTTCTCCTAGCTCAGGGTCAAACTAGGGTTTGACTTTCCCAGAGTTTCACCCAACCAAATTTCTTGATCCATGTCTATAAACTTCGGTTTTGATGAGGAGAAAAATCCTATGCGGTTCTCACTCAAAAATTTCTCTTCTGTAGAAAGGCCTAATTTCCACATCGAAACTGAAAATGCTTGAAATTGAATTCTGCATCAACAAAAAGATGCACCCTTCAATGGAGAGTCATCCTAGCATACTTTTGCTGAAAATCTATGGAGGAAGATCCACAAAATAGGAATCCCTAGTTCCTGTAGCTGTACAATGTCTTCTTCTCAGGTTAGCTCTGATACCATGTTAGTTTTTCATCACATTAAGCTAGCATTATGATCTTAGGATCTTTTCACTGAGAGAATAACAAGCACAGCAATAAAACATAAGCACATCACAAGAGACACAAAGAGTTTTCCTCGGGGAAACCATAAAGGAGAAAACCAAGCAACTTCCTTAGAGATAGAATCAGCACCAAAACAGTAAGAGATCTCCCAAAACAGCAGTAGTCTTCTTCTTCTGTCTAGTCCCAAAATTTCCTTCTTCAGTAGTGCGCCACACTTGGGAAAGCAAGTGATGTATTTCACAATGTGATAAATAGAGAGACTCTCACTCTCTATTTATATTCATCCGTTCACTTGAATTGCCTTTTCACACGTAGGCTCAACCTAATAATTACTACTCGAGCCTACACCTTAATTAGTGTATAATAACTCAAGTGCCCCGAAACTGTGGGGACTTACCTAATGACTTGATATTACTTGATTACATTATTAATCTTCCCGATCGAAACATTGAGGCATGACCACATGACTCAAATACATAATAGAAACATCCCGAAATAAACATCGGGTTAAAATACATAAGATACATAGAAGAATACATTCCGAAGTTACATATACATCAACACACATGAAATGTTGCAATGAGCTAATGCAAAATCTAAGGCCCGACACGATAAGCATTGTATGCATCATTCATTCCAAATTGGGGATCAGGTCTAGTTACATCTAAAGAAGGATCGCTTCATTGGCCCATAGAGAAATATGAAACTTTTATGATATGGTCCATACAATATCCTTAAACAGAATGGAGAAAATGCTTTTCATCTTGACATTCTTGTATGCATTGGCCTACATCCATACTTTAATGTAGATCTACTTCAACCATACCATGCACCATTGTTGGAACAGAACAACTTGTAGATAATAGAATTGACAGACATCCATCTAGATGTTCAGGAACCTTTTCTTTGCGACACCATTGTGGGACGACACATACACCATACAAGGACAGACTCCATCCCCTTGTTTCAAGTGGATAAATATGGCCAGATACTCGTGCAATGGAAATGGTCCTCTGCTATTGAAATAACCAAGTCTCCTCACCTAAACGAGCACACAATGGAGACCATTGTTTCTTAAGTAAGGAGGAATGATCCACTTAGTATTTGGCATGTTGTCGAACTTCGGCAAATTTCAGCACTCTGACTACTTCGACTGCTTCGATAGGTTCAGTATCAGCTTCGACAAGTCCGAACCTCGACACAACCGACTTCGACAACCTCGACAAGTTTCACGCTTGGAATACAAAATATCCACATGCATTGTTGCAATCGACGACTATCGAACATCGACAAAGTATCTCTCTATCTTCCAGTCGTCTGCGACAGCTAGAATTACAACCGTTATAACTTCTTTTGTAACTAAACGTAATGGGTAGTCACCCAAGCATCTCAGCATTCTATATAAACATGTACACTATCGTAGTATACATCAATCAATCGACCATCCTTCGTGGAGAAGAAGTATTAATAGAAATTGGTTTGAATTCTTGCATATTGTTTGTGTGTATACTTTCTGCCGATATAGTGTGTTTCCTGCTTTACCTTATTCTTTTATACTTCCATCATAACAATGCTCGACTCATTCAGTCGAACTACTGTCCCTAGCATGCACTTGGGAACGACCTGGATAAATCATGCTACATATATGATTTTTTATTTTTTAATCTGAAACTTGTACCCAAACAACTTTTGTATGTTTCCTTAGACCTTGGAAAAATTCATAGTTTGAAATGTCCTAGAAAATAATTTATAGAGAAAATGTCACGATGACTTGTTTGAAACTAATTTTAGAACCACTCAAAAGCCCTAAATTCCATAGGGCATATCTCAAAAAGTATAGGAAACAAAGTTATTTTTTTTTACTTGAGGTACTTTATGTCTCCTCATATCTTTGATAATTTCACAATCTAAAAAGTCCCAAGAAAGATATAATGAAAATTCCAAATTGATTTTGGGACCATTCAGAAACCCTAAGTTCCATAGGGAATATATCAGGCATTATAGTGATCCAACATCTGAAATTTTGATCTAAGATACTTCTATATGTTTCCTTATATCCCTGATGTTTTCACAGGTTAAAAAGTCTCAGAAAATAAGCTATAGCAAAAAATGCCAATTTGACTTGTTTGAAACTAATTTCATGATAATTCATAAACCCTAACTTCCATAAGACATATCTTTGAAATTATAGCAAACCAACGTCTAATATTTTTATCACATGTACCTAGGGATCTCGCCTATGTCTCCCCACAATTTAATATTATGAAACATCCAAAAAAATAAGCTATTGTGAAAATGTCAAGCTAAACTAAAATTGATTTCACAACTCTCCCATTTTAAAATGATATTCAATCTTTGATCATCCACTAATTCAAATGCCATTATATTTTTCACAAGCACTTCCTCTCAACTATACATTTTATCATAACCCTTCATGAAGGGGAATGTTCATTCTACAAGACACGACACCTATTAATTAAATAATTAATTCCCCATTTTTATTTCTTTCTACCAAATACAATGGGCTTCCAAACCCATGGGTTTGAAACAACCATTTCACATTTTACTTTTTCATGTGCACCTGTTTTCAATATATTTGTAAACCTATATATAAATCATATTAGAGTTTCTCCCCCTTTATTGCAAATGCCTTAGCATAACATTAATAACAACATGTTCAATATAATGCCTTAATATGACATTAATCAATGACAATAATTCCAACAATTCCTAGGTTGAGAGTATAAAATTTGGTGATATTTTTCTCCACTGTCTAAGTTAACATGTATCATATTTATGTTATATACAGCAATGACATTTGATTCTGAAATAGAACAAATGTATGTGAAAACAACATTCCTACATGGTGATTTGAAGGAGGAAATCTATATGACACAACCAAAACATTACGTTGAAAATAAAGATTCATTGGATTGAAAATTAAAAAATTCTTTATATGGTCTCAAATTGTCTCAAAAAATGTGATACCAAAAGTTCGATTTTTTTTGGGAATTGGGATTTATGAGATCCAAATTTGATCATTGTGTGTATTACAAACAATATGGTGGTAATTTCCTTGTTCTCACTTTGTACTTAGATGCTATGTTATGTTTTGGTAACAATAGGGATGTGATTCATGATTTGAAGTCTCAACTTTCAATACAATTTGACTTGAAGGACTTGGGGGTACAAAATATGTATTAGGAATGGAGATCATGAAAGATAGAGGAAACATAAAAATTTTGGTTGAGCTAGAGTAAGTATGTGAAATTTGTGCTACAATGTTTTTACATGACATATTGCAGATCACTACATGTTCCCATTTCCGTCAGAACTAAGCTTTTAGTTGACCAATGTTCTGCAACATTCATAGATATGGAAGATATGGTTTATTTTTTTTATGTTGGTGTCGTTGGTATTTTGTTGTATGATATGGCTTGTACTAAAATAGGAATTTCTTACGCAATGGGAATTTTCATTCAATTCATGGCTAACCCAAGATATTACCATTGGGTTGCGGTGAAGAGTTTATTTGAGTATTTGTGAGGTATTTCTAAGTATTCTATTTGCTATCATAGTAATGTTTCATAGAATCCACACTCAATGGACATACATGGTTATGTGGATTCTAATTGGCAAGGGATGTAGATAGATGAAGATCTACACGTGGATATGTGCTTCACTTATTTGGCGAAAGCAATAATCTATGGTTGCTTTGTCCACTACAAAGGTAGAGTATATGGATATTATTCACGGATGTAAGGAGTTCATTTGGATTATGAAACTATGTTCAAATGTAGGGCTAAGTTAGAGATATATTATAGTTAACGTGATAGTTTATACAAGAAAATGATTTCAGTGTGAATCTTTATGTGTATTTTCATAGTGCATTACATTTAGCATGAATATTAATGTCTAATTTTACATTGCATTGATTTCAACACGAGGTTCTTATGTTTATGAGATGATTGTATACGCAATGGTTAAAATACCACTTAAAATGTTGGCAACTTCTTTTCCTTATTTATATAATCAAGAATAGTCATTATAAAAAATTATCGAGATCTAGACACAGCATATAACTTTGAAGAAATTCACCCACCAACTTATATACTCTATTTTGAAAATTTTCACCTGCAATTATTTTTTGTTTGCTTGAAACTCCCTCGCTTGGAGGGAGTGGCCTTTGGTATGAGAAACCATCACCCAGGGGCATCTATTTCATCAAAATTACTCAAGGATCGCACCAGATAGCCTGGACCACACCAGTCATCAACTTGGGTGAATTTTGGGGTATCTCCTCCCAATTAGTTCACCCCTAAGGGAATTGAATCCATGTTGGCTTGCTGACGAAACCAACACCTTAACCAAATGAACTAACAAAAATTGACTAAATTCACTTGCAAACTTAAAATACGCTACTAATTTAACATCTACAAGTGGAAAAATGTCTTTAAACGTCAATGATTATACTTTATAAGATTATTTCTAATAAACCAAGGCACTGGGTCATGAGTATTGTTTTACTTTGAAAAGGTTTGAATATTTTCACCATCTAGATACACAAATTGGACAATGTGCTCATATCTTCGTATGTATGCACATTGTTGATACTCTTAGCACTAGATAATTGGATTGAATCACAGAATGGAATCATAAAAAAATTACAATAGATGAAAAGCTTATACTCTTATCTCTTAGATCTTTCTTAATCTCATATTTATCAAACACAATAAATTAAATTAAATTATTTTACATAATCTTTCTTCAAACGTGTGCAGAGTAAATAAATTTTGTACATTAAAAATTCCCATCGTGGTAAAGTTCAGGTATATTTAACCAATTTGAGAGTATGATAAATCATCACATCAAAAATTTGTGCATAAAAACATTTGATTTGTCTCCAAAATATAATTCAAAATTAGAATAATTATTATTAAAAAATTTAATTTATATCTATAACCCCTTTTACTATTTTGGGGTTAAACCCTTTTACGAAGGATAATTTAAAAATTACCAAAAAAACACAAAATTTGAAGGAAGGACAATAAATTTTATAAAATTTCAAAAATAGGGTTACATTTTCAACAACCCGTCAATGACTACATTAAAAATTCTTAGTTACTCAATGAATATTGTACCTTTCGTATTATATAAAGATGAATGTGAAATGTGAACATGATTTAGAGTTCATCTTCCAATACTTGCCTTTTGTATAGAACGAGTCAAATAATTTGCATTCATATTGGCTCTGATTTATTTTTTGATGTAGTGTTTCATTCCACAACATTAAATTTGTCACATAGCTCACCCTTATATGATTTTACGATAAAATTGATGCATGTGGCATTATTAGTGTCACTTAATGAAAGATTCCCAAAGAAGCTTGGAAACCTTGTCTTTCTAAATCTTCACTTGAATTCATGTGTTATGAGCATTGTTGATCCTTGTTGATATGAGAATGATATCGCATTTTGTTTTCATACTTATTTTGAGATCCTACAATCACCATAATTTCATTCTCTATTATCTTTTCCTCCCCTTTTGGCTTTATAGAATACTAATGCAATCAATCACACGTTATGGGTGTAAATTATAATGGCAATGAGGACATATTAGTAAGATTAATTGTAATTGTGTGACTTAATGACAATTTTGAAAAGAAAACAATAAGCATTGAACGAATCTAAGAAAATGTGGGCATCTCTCTTTTTCATGTTTACATATTCCATCTTTTTAAAAACATCTAACATGTCGGTTTATAGTCATTTTATTGCATTGGTAATGCTATGAGTTTTTGTGTTAAAATTTATGATACGGTTACAATGTTGATATCTAATATTTGTTGACTATTTGACCACATTATTGAGCTTTTGAATCACTCGACTTGTAATTAATGGAATCCTCACTATTACAATAGATACTTAAAGGGAAAGATATGACTAATAATTAAATATTATATTAACGATCTATGAATCTTGTGCAAGTTTGACCAACTTCGTCATAAAGTCTATGCATATATTTTTCTTTATTTTTCAAAAAACTATTTAGTGATTTTGTTTGGGACAAAATATCTACTAAGCTTAGTGAAATTTTCTTACTTACATATATTATTGATTAAGTTTAGATATGAACTTGGACAAAATGAGCCTTGTCAACTCCACAAACCTAAAATATGGATTATAGCATTCAAAATTATGATTTTGTTCATTGAAATTTCTACATCATCAAATCCTTACTTCTATGTTCTCCCTTTCTCTACTCTATGTATCTTTATCTATCACAATGTTTCACTTCCTTTATGTGTTTTTATAGCTCAACTTTTCCATAACTTTCTTTCCCTCTACCCCATCCAAAGCCCAATGTCAAAAAGACATGTTTTTTAGCATTAATGATCAGGGAACAACATTTTTTATGCATGTGTGGGATTACTAGGAAAACTATCCAAATGGCAGTATAATTCTTGTTATAACCAAACTTGTACATTATAGATTATGCTCTAATTGTTTCCATTATCGCACACATTTTTGCATAGTTTGATTTTGTCATTAGGCTTGAAATTTTATATTGTCATTTTTAACCGTACTAAATCCCTCCTTAAAAACACATGGCTCAATGTTTTCTATTTTATTATTAATGTACAAGTTACTTGAAATTATAAGGTATACATGTTATCACTTTTTATTGAAATTAAAAAATTAAAATATATGTATCTAGTGGTTAATCCACTATAAACATTGTAAACCATTTGAAGAGAAACATTTTATTTAGAATATTCTTTTTTGAAATGTATAAAGGATGTCAATTGAAGTACACATATTTTTTAAACTTTTCATCATGGAAGGGTTGAATGAATATACCCTTTAATATAAAATTAAGAGAAGCCCTTCAAATTTGATCATTAATAGTATGTGTAAAAAAATATCATTTGTAATATATGCATGCTTAGCTCTGATGGGTAGTCCAACCAATTCTCAGCAAAAGCCGGCTATCTGTGAGTTTGATTATGTTTGGGTCCATCAAAGTCAGGCTTGTGCAATAAATAATTCTCCATTTCCAATGTACTTTGAGTGTTTATACTTTTATTCATAGAAATAATAATAACTAGCATACCCCCAAAATAGGGGAAATGAAACGCCGAGAAGAATTGATATATGTTGTGAAATGAGAGAAGGTGAAGAAAACAATAGTTCATAGTGGTTAACAAGTCAATCAAGAGTCCAGAATACCTTCCAATTCTCTGTTTCTGACTCCTCCTTACCTCTCCCACTAAAGGTTGCAAATTACCATCAATAAGATTAAGTAAAGTAAATTTCCCTGCTCTATTGGGCATGATAATTACAACTCATGCTCCTATGTCAATACCCACATTAGCATTGCTAAGTCTGAAAACCTCTCTCCCGCGATAGCTAAAAGTAACTTCAATAAGCTAAAGAAGAGGTGGCATGAGTTTAGTAGGTTATGGGAAGTGAAACTCCACACTATAATCTCTCCATTTTTTTATGCTTCTATAGACTCTTCATCATTATCTACCATTTCCCCCTTCCCCTTACTCTTTGTTGTCTCTTTGTTTGCAACAAAATTTGCTCGGTCCTTGACTTTTTATGTTGAGCCCTACTTCCATTACACTTAGCAACTTTTAGTTATTTCTCATATACCTGAAACATCTTATTGGTCTCCTTGCGTTTTTTCTCGTATATGCTCTAAAAAGCGTCAAAATTAACTCTGTAGAAATGAAGTTTCTCGTCGTGGAAATGAATGATATCAGTTGAAACAAAGTTCAATAAGTCACGATCATGTCACACGAAAACAAGTTTTTTCTTCCACCTACCCAAATATTGTTATAGCCATAAAACGATTCTAAGATCCAGGTGGTTAGTGGATTCATCCAATAATAAAAGGCTCGACTGAACAAACAAATCTCTTGCCAAGGAGATCCTCATACACCAACCTGCACTGAAAGATTTTGTGGGGAGTCCCCGCATAGATTTCGTGAACCCCAAACCAGCCAAGGTCTTCTAAGCTTGTTCCACTGCCGCATCAGATCCATTCTTCTGCAGTTTCTCATAAAAATCAACAATATTTTCACCATTGTCCATCTCATCATCCACGCCATATTCCAGAAACAAATCTTGCAACTGCTGAGCATCTTGCCATAGTTTCACCAACTCCCCAACCTGACGATGACGCTAAATGGATAGCTAGACCCGCACTATTTGCAGGCTGGGCCAGAATCCATAAGAGTTTAGGGATCAGGATAAATCGACGAGGGAGCAGAGCAGGATACATGTTAGAAGTGTGGAGTGTAAAAGGAGTACAAGTTGGAGAAGGAGATGCAAGGGGCATTTAGGCATGACATGGGTGTTGATAAGCTGCTTTAACGCTTCCATGATCTCCCATCGAATCCATGAACAACCATAGATGAAGCTATTCATTCTCAGAAATATGGCACGTCGATTGGTAATAGGGGAGCGCTCCCCCGGTGATGAAGAAGTTGGACCAATGAATAATCCAGTTAGGAGGCATCGAATTAAAGTCTCTTGCAACACACTCATCTGGTTAGTTCTCTTTCTTAAACAAGCATTGAATCCAGTGGTCACACCATATATATCTGCGCCTTCTTTGGATTTCTCATGCACCCACAACGAACATCTCTCAACACGATCTCTGAAATTCCCTTCATGATCATCTAGAGCCACTTTCACTTGGGGTCTCCGCGTTATGGCCTTATTGGTCCAAATGGTAAGGCGAGGTCTACTTTGTTGAAAATTTCAAAGAGGCATTCTTTAGAAGCTCCTTACCTCAAAATGAAAGGAAAAGGAATCAATTTTAATGTCTTTAACATTGGCATTGGCCATATCATCTCCATGAAGAACCGTGCTCCTTCTACTTATAACAACAATGAATGCATCCAAAGTTGCAGAAGAAATGCTTGTTCGGCATGCAAGCTCACCACAACATGAAACACCGACGAATAATAAACGGTATTTGGAACGGGATGGAGACTTGGAAGTTAAGATCAATAATAAGCTTCGACTGCGATCTGGAAAAGACGAATTTATTTTTTAAATTTAATAAATACATGGGGCGGTTCCTCATTCACCATCGATAGACGACGAAAGATTGAGTAAACCATCCCCTTAATAACACCTTCGGTGTAATTAACTAATTTGATATTTTTATTTATTTTTTAAATAAACATTTTATGAGGTCAGGCTAACGAGTAAACTACTTATAATGGATGGCGTCGAAGTAGGTTCGTGAGATCTTCAATATAATGACTATGGACTGCACGATATTACTATTGAGTGAGACATAGCAAGAGACAACCTAAATATAAGACTGCATAATAGAACATTCACAGGCATACAAATCCTTTACAATAAAAAGGCCTGTAGTATTCCAAGACACCTTCGAAGCCTACCTAAAAGCTATTCAGATCAGAGAAAAAAAGACACCTTGGAACGACCTATCCAACAAGACTTAGGACAGGGGTAGGAGCCAATAAACAGAACAAATAAAATGATTGGCCAATCACAACAGCTACTCACCGACTACCCAAGACACTAAGCCATATAACATAACACAGTTTACCAATCTACTAACCAAGGAAAGGGGCCTACAGATAGAACTTTAAAAGTAAATAATAATAAAATATATATATAACAAAATTTAAATACGTTACAATATTTAAATAATTAACAATTTTGTTTTTCTTTATCATTTAAATTATCCGAACAATCTAAAGGAATTAGATTAAATATAACCATTAACTTGGTTAACCCTATTCTTTACACAATTAACCGCCTTTGCATGTTGGCCACGCGGCCCTTGCGAGTAATCCCACCATCCAGCGTGTGAAATTAATAAAAACAAAATAGTTAAAAAAAATTAATGAAAACAAAAGGGGTAAACTTATCTTCTCTCGTTTCATTCTCCCATTTTTTTACGAGCTTAACAGCTGAGGAGCTCTGCAAATTGACGACGCACCTGGTAAGAGCTCTGCAATTTGACGATGCACCTGGTAAGATGGTAAGAGCTCTGCAAATTGATGACGCACCTGGTAAGATCTCTGCTTTCTGGGGATTCTATTAGTTATATCATGTTTCAGCTCTGCTACTAATGCTACTAATGGACTTTAAGGTTTGAAGCCCCAGGGACCACCACAACTCACACATATGTTTATTTGCGAACGAAATAGCTGTCAATTGTTTATGGAGCTACAACCTCTGTGCCAATGAAGGTTATGGTCGGTCGGCTCTAGCGTAGCATTCGGGCTTGGTGTATGGCCTTGATAACCTGGTGTATGACACGTTGAGCACACTATGCGAGTCATAGATCTTCATAACCATGATGCATGGTGTATTTACACACACACCGGCCGATCCCTGTGAACTACAGCAAGAGAAGCTAAGGGCTTTGGGTCGGCGGGTTCTTATTATATATATATATATATGGGTAGAGTCAAGCTCATGCCTCCCTTCTTTCACTTTCTACAACATGTTGTCATCATAGCCCGGAGAGATATGCTCTCCTGCGGCTCATCCATGCCGCTTCCCCCACTTGTTTGGCACAACATAACGTTGAACAATTTCACAGGAGACGAGCTTCCATGTAACAAAAACATTGGTATCTTTCAGTTGATGATGTCGGAGAAACCACAGTAGCAGGTTGACTATGTCGACGTTTCGAATTCATATTAGGACTCATCATCAGGACAAATTGTCAAATATGGAGAGTGTGAGGACTAAGGTATTAATACTAGAGACGTGGAGAAAATTTTAAGGTCGGTTTGTGTGGGAAACTAGGGTTTAGTCAATGAAGAGATTAGGGTTTTTTGTTAGAAGGGAAAAGTCAAATTGTATCTTTGATAGGGATTTAGACGCATCAATATTGTATCTTTGATAGGGATTTAGACCCATCATACAATAATATTGTTAGTTATTTAATGCTAATATTCATTAATTAATATAGGTGGCAACATGCACAGAGGAAAATTCAATGCTAGTTGCGTCCTTTCCAGCGTTTAATCTTCTAGTTGTTGCTTTTCTTTCTTATATTTTGACAACCAAAGGCAAAGTATTAAAACCAACACAAAATAACTTAGGTTAGGTTAGGGTTACTTTCTAATCTACGGATTTTATAATAAAAAACATAAAAGAAGAAATCCACAAGATTTTACAATCCTTGGGCTAGGCGTCTGTGATATTGAAAGAATAAATCCATAACCTTTGGCAATCCCTGGGCTAGGCGTCTGTGATTCAATATCAGTTCGATTTCGAAGTTTAGAATGTGTTGGTTTTAGGTTAACCTGCTCAAAAACTCATGAAAATTGTATCAATGGAGTCTATTTTCCTAATGGTTAGGCTATTCCATCATTTTGCAGAGCTTAGCACACCATGAATATGCTTTCTCTCAGGTGATTTGCAGTTTTCTCATCAATTTTGTGTAGTTACAACAATCCACATAGGTTATTCCATCATTTTGCAGAGCTTAGCACACCATGAATACGCTTTCTCTGAGGTGATTTGCAATTTTCTCATCAATTTTGTGTAGTTACAACAATCCATGTAGGCTATTCCATCATTTTGTAGAGCTTAGCACACCATGAATATGCTTTCTCTGAGGCGATTTGTAGTTTTCTCATCAATTTTGCGTAGTTACATCAATTCACGTAGGCTATTCCATCATTTTGCAAGCTTAGCACACCATGAATATGCTTTCTTTGACGCGATTTGCAGTTTTCTCATCAATGTTTGCAAAGTTCACCTGCTAGAGATCATTACTACAACAACTATGGGGGAATTACATGCATGCAGGTTTGAGGTTTGAGCCTGAGTCGTCCACTTATCAGCGCTGGGAGAACAAGATCATCAACCAGATTTCAATCCATGACAAGTTCGTTGATTTTGAAGAGATCATTCTCTGTATTTACATCCACATCCAGCAGGCCACCCACCAAACATAATCTTCTTTCTCATCAATGTTTCTCATTAATGTTTTGGTTACAAATGGCACATTTTCATTGGTTCTCGACAGACCGACGAAACTTGAAAACAACAGCGCCCTAAAAAACAAAAACGCCTTCAGCATAATAATAATAAAATAAAATTAGAAGTAATAATAATAAAATATAATATAATATGCATGGGTGCACCATTCACATTTAAGAGTAGAATCTTTGGAAGGCTACGCTGGGTTCATCTATAACGGACAAAATCCTTGCTTCGGAAAATTTCTCTGTTTATTGACCTTTCTGAAAGCTTTGCTGAAAAATACAGCTCAGGTTTCTCATTTAAGGACCAGAAGGATTGAAGCTGTCATTGGTTTTTTGAGATGCTGCCATTTGTTTTAAAGAACCCATTTGTGCAAAACAACCAAGCAAGAAATTTGTTCTCAGATTGATGACATGAGACATTGGAATTGCAGAATACTCAAAATCTTGGCGTGCGTGGACTGTGTTATGGTCAGGCAAGTTAAATACCTGATTAGCCTGGGTGTTAGAGCATAATTGCCCTTTGATTCACTTGGCAGAATCGTATTGTCCATTCAAGATCACAGGGCTTTACAGTTTGTCCAAGGGCATTTGGTCTAGTGGTATGATTCTCGCTTAGGGTGCGAGAGGTCCCGAGTTCAATTCTCGGAATGCCCCAATATTTTCGTAAATACAATTTCTTCAGAGAAACAACGAGAGCTAAAGTGTGAAACAATGATTGAAACCTTCTTGAAAAGGTTAGGAAATTGTTTTAAGTATGATTTATGAACTAAGGTTTTGATGGCGCGCTGGATTTGTTACATACAGCTGAATTCTATAGTCCGCCCAAGATCACAGAATTTTGTAGACCGTTCAAGGGCATTTGGTCTAGTCGTATGAGAGGTCCCGAGTTCAACTCTCGCATTGCCTTTATATTTCTTAAATTTAAATGCCCCTTTGCTTCGTAAATTCAATTTCTTCAGAGAAAAGCAAAAGAAAAATTTGCACAAGATCTAAGTAAAACTTTCTCCTTTCTATAGATTTATTAAACTTTGCTTGGTGCTGCCCAGGTTCGAACTGGGGACCTTCAGTGTGTAAGACTGACGTGATAACCGACTACACCACAGCACCATGGATGTCATTAAAGTCAGTTTTAAATTATTAGTTATATCATCAGTTTCGTTGTGGATGTTTGACCAGCTATACTTCCCATGGTTGACTCTGCATACCTTCCTTTCGGAGCGCCTTATATATTGGACAGACTTTCCCTCGGGAGGGGAGTCTGTCCAATGGACACAGTTGGATTTCGGATTTCTCATCCGACGGTGTCCATTGGACAGGCTCCCCTCCTGAGGGAAAGTCTATCAATATATAAGGATTGCCCTCTTAATACCATGTTGGAATTAAATACCAACTCCAAAGGATTAATGTATTTGATATTGAAGCCATCATCGGCCAACCTCTATCTCAGTTAGTACCTTTGGCTTTAGGCATAATGTACTTCTAACAAAGTTTCGATCTTCATCTCTTCATGCCATGTGTATGTATTAATAGTAAATTAAAATATAAAAATATCTAAATGTATAGAAAATAAGTTTACGCAAAGTTTAACCAATTTTGTTAATAGTCATAGCATTAAAAGTTTGTGTTTTCTTTTACATATCTATATACATATATTAAAAAAATTATGAAAATGGATGTATAATTATTTTCTCAAAATGAATGTATGCTAGTTAAATAACACTTATTTTTTAATTTTATTTAATACTTTTAAAATTATACAAATATTCTTTTAAAAACAATTTTACAGCAATATATATACATATATTGATATTTTATGCAGTCTACCATGTGTATTTAAATCACTATTATTTAGTAGTTGTGGTGTTTCCATAGTCTTATGTTTTGGGAAGCAAAATAATAGTAATTAACTATACATAGACAATCGCCTTTCCACATACACATATATTCATTTTTTATGTATTAAAAATGGAAAAACCTAGCATAACTAAGTTGGGAGTGAAATAATTTGAAGTATTTTCTTATGAAAGGTGGCAAGACTGTCATAACTTAGTTGCCAAACAACAATGAGCAAAGCTATCATTGGGCGAATGCAAGCTAACTCATCATGGCTATAAAAAAAGACTAGGCCACTTGAAATGACCTACTGGTGACCCATAAGCCTCTAGGTTTCCTTACGTCCCAAGAAGACAAACTTTTACCTAATCAGAAACAATTTTTAAGACTTATTCTTTGACTATAAAGGCAATTTCAACCCCTACAGTATTCCCAAGATACCTAGTATCCTCTATTCTCCATCATAATGTAATATAAAAATCCACGAAAGATTTAACTCATACATGAAACCAGGATTACTATAACCTATTGTAGTTTTACCTCTTATCTAAGAAGAGCACATATATGTATTTTTATTATTATGTTTTCTATTATTTTTATATATGATTATTTATTCCATGAAAATACATCCTGTGAAATTATTTAGGTAACTCCAAGTCTCATACAATTTTTGGCACAAGAATTGCATGATCAACATCATCAGTACATGCCTTTCAAGACAACTTAATGTTGGAAGCACCAGACTTCTTTTCCAATGCCATGACATTGACAATCACCATAGAAGCAACAACCTTAAACAACACCTTGTTCAACTTCATCTACAATTACAACACCTTGCTCAACTTCATCTCCAATTACAACCTGTTTTGGTAACTAAACATAAAAACACCATTGAGATGCAGTACTGACTTTTATTGTGTTCAAGGTTCCAATTCAAAAGATGGTTCTAGACCTCTTTGATAATCATCCTATCTACTGGCATTATATGTTGGAAAGAGTGAACAATTGTAAACTCTGATATACAAAAATAATTACTGGATATTCCCAGGTAATTTAGTTTGTTGTTCCTTCTTTAGACGAGAGATGAAGAAATACCTTGGGGATTTATATCATACGTTGGATCGATGCCTGGGTTTGTTTAGTAGTATGCCAAAAGGAGCCCATTCTCTTATCCATTTTGTTGTGGCTGTAAGCATGACTTCTTTCATCTTTAAAAACATAGATGTCAAAGTTTGTTATAGGCTATCTAAATCTTATTTAAATCGTTAAGAATGACGTAATATTTATATATGGCATAATAAATCTACATTATATTATTAATTTATATAGCTAAAATTAACTTATGTTAATTTATTATTAATATTAGATGATGATTAAGGATAGCCTAGTCAACGTAGCCTAGTCAACTTACATGTGTATTTATATACTTTCTTGGGAGGGCTTACTACCTCTTGAATTGCGTATAAGTACACACATAAGAGGCATTTGTAAATCATCATGGTGAGCTATGGTGAGCTATTGCTCTCTCTAAAAGTGTTTTAATCCTTTGGGTAGCACATAGTTTTTTGTTCTCTTGTTGCTGGTGTGATCTATGTGGTTGGTTCCTTGGTATGCTTTTGCATTCTCTCTATGACTAGTATCAATTAGTGCTAGCACTATTCTTTGGTGTCTTTTTTTACTAGGGGAATCAACAACTGGAGCATGGCTTGTTCTCTTGTGACATGGGGTCGATTCATGTTTGCTATAACTATACACCTAGGTGCACTCATACATCTCACCAACATTAGGCATGGGTTAACCAAGGTTTGAGTCTGTGATGTCGCAAGGAGTGCCTTAACAAAACACTCTATTTCCACTTAGTCTGCACCCCTGGGGGTGCACTATTCTTTGGTGTTACCTTCATTTTTAACAAAGTTATTTTTGTGTGCAACATTGTTATATTCTCCATTTATTATATGTTTTAGGGTTAGTTGGTAGTCCCATTCGATTCTTCCCAACATAAATGTCATGACTCTCAAAAGGATAAGTTTGGATGTACTTTAAATCGCTACCAAACAAAAGAACAAATACATTCCAATCATTGTCCTCATAGATGATTTTTTCCAAGGGATTCCTATAGAGGATATCTCCTTAATTAGTTTTAAAACTATTACCACCTTAAGCTTACCATCTTCAAATCTCATCGTTAATTTCCAAGGAAAACCTTGCAAGAAAACACAATGGATGTATCCCCACATTTGTGGATGACATTCTTAGTAAAACCGTCAACACATATACTAGGCGAATTCATACCAAGCACCTATTGGCATAGAACTAACATAATTTCCAACAAGTTGAACTAACCCCTTGGGATTTTCTAAGATTGACATTGATGAAAGGTGGTTCTTATTTTTTTTAAACAGAAACTAGAAATTTTTTATTGATTAAAAATGGTTGTAGCCCAGCCAGGAATACAAAGGGGAATTTAGAAAAAGAAGGCTGATGACCTCTATTAGAACAATCATCCTTCTTATGAGTGCTTTGAGAAGTGAATCCCAAATGCTTCCGATGCTATTCCAAGAAAAAGATTGCTTGCAAGAGTAGACTCTCACAAATTGTGAGCAGAGAAGAATACATAAACAAAACATTAAATAGGCAAAGAGCAATGCCCCTTAATGAAAGGATCCAATTTCTTGTAGGAGCCCGAGCTGATGTTTGAGGCTGCTTCCTTTTCTCTACGTTCTTTATTTGTCTTTCGCTCTTTGGTGAGGGCAGGAGAAGGAGCTGAAAAGCCTTCGGATTCAGAGGTTCCCTCTGACGAAGGGACCAAGGATGCCAATCTTGCCTGGGCTGGGGTCTCGTGAACCAAAGCGTTGGGATCTTTCTTAGAACCTGGAGAAGTAGGTTTTGGAGAAGCTTGTTTAGCTGCCTCCAAGGAGCCAAGGGGACTAGGGATGTGCTGCTCTAGGACATCTGCAGCTTCAGGTTCTTGTGCTTCATCTTCCTGGAGAACTTCAAAACTATTTTTGTTTTCTGACCGTGGAGTATCTGCAAGAGGAGAATGATCTTGAGGAGAAACCTTGTGTTGAGACGCTTGAGGCTCCTTTCGCCAGGGAGGATGACGTCGATTAGAAACCGTCTGGAACTCTGTATCTTTGGAAGCTAGGAGATTTGCTGGTTTCTGTGGTTCTGCAAGCTTGGGGCAGCTTTTGGTGAAATGGCTGTATACATGACATAAGTTGCATTTGAAAGGGATCTGCTCATAATCCAGATCTTGAATGTGGCTCCATTCTCCTAATGTGAGCTTTAGGGCCTCTGGGAGCCCTTTTCTAGATTCACCTCTACACAGATACGAGCACATCTGTACTGACCCCCTTTTGGTTCTACAGTATCTAGATAGCAACCTAGCTTATTACCAATGTCAATCAGAGTGCTTTTCCCCCAAAGATGAAGAGGGAGGTTAGGGAGTCTTACCCAGACTGGAGCGGCAGTGATATCTACTTCTGGGTTAAACCCTAGAGACAATGGGGCTAAGAATAGACCTCTCGAGCCCATGAAGAAAGAGCCCGAACGAAAGACTAGGTCTCTCTCTTCTTTATTTGAGAACAGGAATACAAAAGACCCTCATCCAGTTGCAAAGAGAGAGACTTGTCCTTGTAGAAGAGGTTTCCAATGTTCTGCGATCCAGAGCTCCACCACCTTAGGGTTGGAACACAACCCTGTGAACTTACCAATGAGGGCTTGCTCAAAGAGGATGATAGCTTTCTGGCATGGATTCGTAGGAGAGAGCTCCAGAGAAGGGATCTTGTCCATCTTTTTCATGAACTTGGATGAAAAATGTGAAGCTGCCTGAGGAGTGAAAGCTTGAACAAGGGCCTTGAAGGTGGCGAGCTGGGAATGAGAGCCCATTTCCTGAGAGAACTCCACGCTAAAACCACAAGGAGAAGCGGCAGCCAAAGGGAACCCCATGCTGAGGCATGAGGAGGGGCGACAACCAACGATCCAGCCAGAGCTCGGCTCTGCGTAGCAAGGGAGGTGGCGGCTAGGGAAACCCTAGCCGCGGTTCAGAGAGCCGCTATGCCATTCTGTCTTCCTGTATTATGAAAGGTGGTTCTTATTGTGTCGAGAGATGATTTCTATTGTGCATATGTATGTAATTGTGGCTAAAAATAACTTAATTTATTAAATGGGAAAAAATTGGCATTTGTCTAATGTAAATAAATAAATAAAGTGTCCAAATAAAAAATAAAGAAGAAGAGATTTTTTTACAATAGATTCATCTTAGCCTTGAACCTAACAAATGTCAACAAGGACCACATCTTTCAATGCTTGTATATGTACAGTTGCGACTGAAACAATTGGCATCAAACAAGGTATATTTGTGTACATATAACTGTGGCTTGCACATCTATGCACACATGACTTTAATCTTAAAAAAAGGGTGTTCTACTAACCTAACACCATGTTTTAATCTATAGGTTGATTTTAAGGTTTTGGTTGCGATAATACTAATTGTTAATGTTAGTGTTTCAAACAAGTTGTAATTTTAACTCCTCAAAAAAGAAATGCTATTGGTAACACCACTTTCTATTTTTTATTTGGAGGTTGATTTTAATATTATTGTTAGCAATTTGATATGGGTTATTCAAGCCATGATTGTAAAAATTTGTAATTTAACTCTAAAAAAGAAAAAAAGTGTTATTTGTAACTCCACGTTTCGATTTAGGTATTGATTTTGGTGTTTCTGATGCAAAAAAGGAAGATTTTAGGGCTAGAGTTCTCATTTTGAGGTCACAATTCTCATTAAGTTAATAATTATGTTTCCAAAGACTTATCAACTTTCAATATTCTCATTTCTTAAATAAAAATGTTGGAATTAAAAAACATCTTATCATTCTAATTACGAAATCATTAATTCCAACATTATCCAACTTATTAAGATAAACCTTGTGACTTTACTTCAACAACAGTGAAGTACACAAATAATAAGAATATTTACTTGTATAGTTGGCTTCCCTCCCTAGAATGAATTGTGGAGTGACCAAAGATAGAGCTCTCCATTGTTTCTTATGTTTTTCCTACTCCTTGAAGTACTTAGATAGGAGAAAATGCTTACATAGATTTGCGAAACCCAATACATAATTGATTATATATGGGTAAGTTACTATATTGTTAGGTATCCAAGAGAGGGGATTCATGAGGCATCTTTCTCCTACAAAGTCCTTATCAATGAAAACCAATATTTGGATACCTAACTCAATGTCTCTTGTTGCCTCATTTCCCCTATGCTTTTTATTTGATTTTCTTCCCTAGGCAAGTAGAGGGGAGGTGCAGGAAGATGATTTTTATAGTATGGTTTTGAGGATTAACCTTGCTTGTTTCCTTACCATTCTTATTTCTTGTCTCCTTTTGGCTTACTCTGGATGATTTGTTATTTAGATTCTCATTTGACTTGGATATTTTCAATATTTTGATGTTTGACAATTGAAAGCTAGGTATGATGTGCTTCCTCCATTATCACAGGGTGTTGATGCTCTTCATGGAGGTATGTCGATGCTTCATGAATTCTTGAATTTGTGGATTAGGGGTGCTTTTTAAAATAGAAGCGAGATAGGTTCTGAATCACGGGAAACGACTAAGGCAAAAAACCAAGGGATGAGAAGATTCTTCTCATATACGAAAGTTCTTTAACAATTTGATTGATATGCTACTTTCCAACTCTTAATCATGTTCTTTGTTATTATTATACCTACCTCTGGAAGTATATAAGAGTCAATTTCTAGACAAACTAATTTGAATTTCTAGACAAAATAATTTGACTTTAAAATAATGTTGTTTGTAGTTTCAATGTTTTGTAAGGTTTTCTTATATTATATAGTAAAAACATTTAAAAAAAACAAATTTCCAATTTTTTAAAATTTTAAATTATAATTTTTTTATTGATTTAAATATTTGAATTGACCATTTTTTATCTTGCTTAAATTAGATTTGTCGCAAAATAAAATTAATTTTTAAAAACCTAAAAAAATAACTTATAATACTGTACATTAAATCTGTACATTAATTGAAAACATAATATCTTGGCATATCAAAAATTAGTTAGAAAACTAAACTTAAATAAAATCTACACAAAATCATCTTTTTCCTATCGTACAAGTCGTCCTTATTTATTATCCATTGTATAATGTACTCATGTCAAAATGGTCATGAGTTTTGAACCTGGGTGGGGATAGTGATAGCCTACTACCCCAACCACCCAACCTACAAAAGGAACCCTGATTAATATTGTTACTTATTATCGGTTATGTTGATTTATTATAATTTAATTTTGTTTAACTTTTTATTTTATATGGATTTTGAAAAAATTATGAAAGTTTTTAATCTTCGAGTATAAATATACATTTTACGAGTAGTTCATATATATATATATATATATATATATATATATATATGAATGCTTAATTTATAATGTTTTTGATATGATCTTTATTATTTGATTATTACCTTTTACTTTAATTTATAAAGTTTCTAATTTTATAAAATAATGTATAAGGTAATTTTATAAAAAAAATTGTAAAATTTAATAACTAAGTTTTTTTTTAAAGTTTTGTCTAAATTTTAATATAAACAAGTATAGACTCATCTAACTTCGGTTCTATTAAGCGTCGAGAGGGATGGAATCCCTTGAGGTGCAAATCTCTTTTTTGAGTGAAAACATGAAGGAAAGGTGCAATATTTATAGTTTCCTTCTCCAATGTTAATCCCTATGACTTATGGATTGTCAAACCCCAAGCGAGTTTCACTGGAATTTGTTTTGTTGTACCTCTTTCAGTTGGTATAATAGGAACAATTTGATGTGATACTTCATCTCATGGAATCCATTTATAGTTATCAAATCTAACTAAAACATATGTAGGAGGCTTTGGTGGAGAACATTTGAGATTATACACAATTTTTTCAACAAACACAAGAGATTCATTGACCAGTCTTGCATCAGTCCATAGATTTGATGTGAGCACGACCTTGGTTCCAACTAATATAAGTAATTATATTTCCATTTTTTCCTCATCTTCATAAAAATAAGATTTCCTTGCTAGTGCTACAAAAACACTTCGTTCAATATGATAATTTAGAGATGCCAAAGAATGTTCATTATGATTATCTACATCTTCATTAGCTGCAAATAAATGTATTTCCTTGATAATGATTCTTTTGTGGAACTATACAATGAAGAATTTTTATGACTCATTAGCCATTTCCAATCATCTATTGTCAGAATTGCATCTCTAACATTCATTAGAAATGCTAAAAACATTTTTGTTCCTGGTTTTTTCCATTTTGTTTGAAAATTGTATCAAGAGTTACGATAGTCGTGAATGAGCTCCTTAACTATTTCATTTGACCTTAACATGCATATATTGGGCTATCCATCACTGGGGGAAGTTGTCCCAAATTACCAACCAATATAATTAATCTTCCTCCAAATGGAAATAATGATTTTTGAGGAAATGCTTGACGAAGGGGAATCAATACATGATAATAGATTTCTTGATATAAAACTCATTTCATCAATAAGGATATATTTGGCATGTCACATATCTTGTTGAGTCTTAATCAAACATGACCAATCTAAATTATTTTTGTCCTTGATTGGTATATGAAGGGCAGAGTGCATTGTTGATACAAATATATTGGATGTTACTACACCAGTTAGGGCCAAACAAAGTAGTGGTGAGTTATCTGAAAAAGATTCAATTTTGAGTGTTTGTCTAATATATCCAATCAAGTAAGTTGTTTCTATACCTGCAGTTCCTTGGATAATCATTCACAATGGTTCATTGTTCCCACTTCTGTAATGCTCAAGAATAATGTCAAATGCTTCTTTTTACTTATCTACTAAGCTTTCAATTGAATAGTTATGTGTACAATTATCATGAATATTAGCATTCAATTGTTTGTTTTCAGATATGATTTTCACTACATGATTGGAAGTGTCCATATCAACAAAATTAGAGTTCCAATTTTCCATATTATCATGTTCCTTGCATCCAAGGATGTCATATTCACTGGTAATTATATACTAATTTTTATATAACCCTGAAATTGTCTCCCATTTATGCTTCCAAGAATCCCTTTGCACAAATAACTCTTCCTCGTCTTCTGAGTCAACTTATTCCTTTGTTGGAACATGATTATGATCAATATGCCAAGGATTATATTGAAATTGTTGTTGTATTTGTAACTTCGGAAGATATTCTGATGTATATTATCATTGTATGTTGGTGTACCCCCATCGAAAATGTGTTTCCCTCCTTTCAGGATGTCATTATTGTCTATGGTCCTTGAGGTACAACCTTCATTGTAAGTCAGGGAAGTAGTCCCTAGTTTAACATAATGAAATGTATTTTTGGAGTCTCCCTAGGTGAATTCATCCCTGCTAGGGTAAGAGGCCATCCCAGTATTGTTTTTCCATCATTTATACACACACTCACTCACTCAAGTTCGCATGAGGAGAGAGAGAAGAACACAGAGGAGAGAGAGAGATGTAGAAGACTTATTATACTTGGGTTTTTCCATCTTTTGATATTGTCTTAGTGACATAACTATTCTGAGTACGTTTGTGTGGTTTTATCCTTTATCAAGTTTCCTCGAGGAAAATATTTGTGTCTTGTGTATCTTCTCTATCTTGTACATCCTTGATATTTTGTTGTGCTTGTTATTGTTTTAGATAAAGACCCAAATCAATTTTAATAAGAATAGAAAAACTAACATGGTATCAGAGCCTCTCTAAAAGAAGGCACTATGCATTACTGGAAACTAGGGTTTCCTAGTTCAAGGTCTTCTCTCCAGAGATCATCAAGAAAAGAGGGCTAGGATAACTCGCCCTAAGAGGGAGCATATTTTAGTGGAAGCAAAATAAAAATTGAAGAAGTTTCATTTTGACCTAGATACTCATGCCGAGAGAAAGTAGGGCATCAAGTTTCAGAGGTTTCCTACCTTAAATTTCAGAAAAGGACCTTACTGAGCAACTTTCCTCAAGGAAGCACATATTTATATCTAGACATAATTCCAAAACTCCAAGTTTGGAAAATTAGCATTTCTCTAACAAACCCAAGATCAACCAACTCTGGGACCAGGTCAGACACCTCAAACTGGTAAGATCTAATATCTCTGTTATTTCCATTTGAGGTTCTCATTTAAAAATGACTCATCACACCAAGATTGATGATAATATTGGGGGAGCTAATAACTTTCGAGCATGGAAGTACAAGATCTCCCTGATCCTTGAAGAAAATGATTTGGATCAGTATATCAGCAAGGAAGTTCTAGATCTAGAGGGAGATGAGGCTAAGGTTATTCATAAGAAGAACATGGTTAAGGCCAAGAGGATCATTGCAGATTTTATTAAGGATCACCCCATTCTCCATCTGTCATCCTTGAAGACTCCTAAGGAAGTGTTTGATGCTTTGATGAAGTTGTTCGAAGGAAAGAACATCAATCAGAAGATGACATTGAGGAACCATCTAAAGAATGTGAAGATACAAAAAACTCAAAGACCATGTATTCCTACTTCATAAGTGTTATCAACCCAAATGGCACTTCTCCTTCTGAATGCCGACATTATTTATGTCAGTACACAAAAGGACATCTTAGGATTGAAGTTTGCCAAAACACTATAGATGGGCATGACATGAGATGCATTTACCCTTCAACTAGCTTGCCATATTATTTTTCTAAGAGTTGAATGGTGTACGTGACTATATTCATTGCAACTCGCATACGTACGCGACTCTTCCCATTGACAACTCACATATTGTACGTGACTATCTCCATTGCAACCCGCGTACATCAACATACGCGGGTTTCCTTTAAGTAACTCGCGTGTCATATGTGGGTTGCCTATATTAATAGTCGCGTACATCTTCATTCAACATTAAAAAATATAAATCATGATTAATGGAGATTAGTTGGGCCTTAATCATTAACCACCCCAACTATCTCAACCTCCTCAACCTTTGAAACCACTCTACTTCCCAAAGTATAATTAGAGGCCTTAGGGAGGGCATTAATCAATCAAATTTGGAAAGCAAAGTTATGCTGGTGGTATATTTTCATAAGTCTTGGAGTAGTAGAAATCAGAGTCCTTTCGTTACAGAGGAGTCCTTGTCTCAGGAGTTGGGTTGTACTCTTATCTCATTCACTGATTGTTAATAAAGAGAATTCTTCTTCCAACATTGTGTTGAGTCTCTTTCATGTATTATGGTTGATGAATATATTCGATTATGCACTAGATATATTGTTTATCTAACCTATTATATATACATGTATAAGATTGTACTTGGAGAATCAGCTCTTTGCAGGTGAAGGAGGTGCATTTCTGGAAGCTTTGGAGAAAAGCAGAGCGAAAGAAGATCAAGCTTGGATCAACCGTCGGTAATCGGGTGAGTCAAGTATTTCTTCCTATTTCCTTTATGTACTTTATTAAAGTTGATTGTCTACAAGGTTAGAAGTAAGTTGGTAACCCCAAACCCTAGGTTACAAGGGTGTTTAATCCTGAACAACAGAACTGGCGACTTCGCTAGGGAGCCCAGCCTGCTGTGGGTTAACTCTGTAGATCCTTTCCCAGTCTTTGCTTTGATTCAGCGTGTGGTGTTTTGTCTTGGTTCATACTTATAGTGGTGTTTGAAGACCTTCATAATTTTTCTTTTTGTTGAAAATTTTTACTCCTGTACGTGGGTTGCTGTGCTACACAGTCGCGAAAAGAGGTCTATGTACACGAGTTGCTGTATTGGACAGTCGCGTACTGTACGCGGGTTGCTCTTATAGATAGTCGCGTACAAGTCTTAGCAACAAAATTTTTGGGGTAGGGTTTGTTGTCCCTGTCCTTCTATGGATTTTGTCTTTCCTGATGGTCTTTAGTACTGGAATTGCACTATAGGTTTGATAGCCCTGTTAACCATACTTTGTGCTTTTCGGTAAGCCCTTGGGTTTTTATTGGTTGGATTGTCTTTCTTTTAGCAATTTGAAGTGGATTTTCCTGTTGGGTGATAGTTCCAAGTGTTGGTTGTCTGAACCAGTGATTAGGGTTCTAAATACAGTATATCCCATTCTATTTTTGAATAGTGTTGGTTTGTCACTTGCCTTCGTTTGATTTCAGTGATTACCATTCATTGTGTCTTCCCTAGCTGCGTGTTTTCCAAGTCTTCCTTAGGTGGTTGATCTTTGGTTTTTATAAATATGCTTTACTTCATTTTGCTTACTTTTTATAGTTAGACTATTCAAGCATACTCAAGAATTTTTGCATTTAGGTGCATAGTAATCTTTGAGGAATTTGAAAAGTGAAAAGAAAAACATTGGAAACATTTGCATTTTGAATTGCATATGGTAGTTTTACTTTCAGTTTTTAAATAGAATCTCAAAAATTACAAAAATAAGTCTTAGTTTTCTCTTTCTTAGTTGCATTTTCATTAGTTTATATTTACAAAAAAAAAAGAGAAGCCCATTTTAAGTAGTGATAATTTGCTTTGAAATTGATTTATACACCTGTTTTTTACGTTTCTTATCGAGTCAATAACATCATAGTCTTTCACTCCACTTTCCTTCTGAGTAAAAACAACCCTTAAAATGAATGCTATAATTTAAAACTTATTAGTAATTTTTGTTTTATAGGGCCATACACCTACTAGCTTAGGCTAGAGTTGTGGGATAGGAAGTGTAAACTCCCCATAAGTACTTAAATTCAGACATAGTGGGCCAATCGATAGGTAAATCCTTCTCTTTATTGATAGTATCTGAGAATCTCCTCTCAAACAGGAGTTAAGAATGAGGCCACGTGGAGACATTGGATTGAGGAGATAACCCTCCTATTCCTTGTCGAAACGTAGACCAAGGTTTTTACACATCTAGGGATTCTGTCCTAGATAGAGTCTTAGGCTTAGCTACCCTACCCATGTGTACGAATTAGGATTGCGACTGTCCCCCGTACTATTGACATAGTTACGGTAGCCTCTAGTCTCTTGACATCTAGGGTTTATACACAGGTAAAGCGGAAGGCTATTTTTGGTTCACCTTGGATGGGCTTGGAAGGTAACCCTTGTTGAAAGTGTAGGAGGGCGATGGGTGATTCATCCGCTTGTGCCTAAGAACCTCTTCCAGGATGCCAAGAAACTGTCTCTTGGCTTTATTTGGGAAAGCATATCTTGTACCCTTTGTGATTGTTGAGGCTTTAGGAATTTTTGTAGTGATTGCTCTGTGGTTTGTCTGTGTTTAAACGACCTTAGGGTTTGAAGAGTCAAATTTACAATCGTGGAGGACCAATCTATCAGAAGGTCATGAAGGTTGCAAAACCTTCATCTGATTATTACTTTGGAACCTCCACCTCCCCCTCAAAGGCGGAGATTGGACACAAACGGTTCTTTTGAACCGATAGGAGTTAGTGAAGTTCTGGGTGAACCATAACTTAGGGCAAACCATTTTAATTGAAACACAGTTGAGATAGAAGACTTACAGGCTGAAGAGTTTGAAAGGAATTTTAATACACCTCTAATGGACTTAAACAATCCTGTGATCATTCAAGTTTGTCCTTTCGACTCACTCGTGATTGGTGTACATGTGGGCAGGATAATGTCTACTGCAGGAGAAAGTTCTTTCACTTCCACCTCAGCCACTCTGGCTGAAGGGGTACTACCTCGGTTCCCCTAGAACAAGTATACCTACTACACCCTTAACTCCAGCGAGCCGAGTGGTTCAACCACCGGCTCCCACAAGTCTAGTGGTGCTTCTGGTGGTATGGCCACTGGGATTCCTAGTGTACTTACAGTTCCTACTTCCTTCGTACACATTGCCCATAGTGGTCCTGTAGGATCCTCTGCTTTTTTCCAAGGATTTCCTTGGAATGGAGGGCACATTCCCCCATCTACTCCATACGTAGGCCCAAAACCCTCATATGTAGGGGTGCATTTTGGAAACACTAACCCTTATGGTTAAGGTTTTCAAACTCCGATTTCAGCTCCATTCATGAGCTCTCCCTTTTTGCTTTTTAGCGGAGGGATACCTGCTCTCGTATTTCAAACCCCAGTTTCGATTGGGGTAGCCAGAACCTCTTATACTGCACCTCACACAAACAATCTTGTGGCTTATGGATGGAATCCTTTCCAAAGAAACCCATCCACTTCACAACCGGCAGTAGGGGGAAACCCCACCTTCACATATGGGAATATGGGGGCAAGTCCCTCTAATCCCCAAACTGGTACTTTTCGTGCTCTGGTTAAACCCAAGCTTCCTTTCCTGGCAACGTTAAACTTGCAAGATTTGTCTAAACTGATGAATGAACCAGTGAGACATGATCCCTCCTAGCCATCCGTCCCTACCAAGCTGCCCTCGCATATCCCAAAATTCGAAGGCAAAGTTGGTGACGATCCTGGCGCTCATGCCATCACTTTCCATTTATGGTGTTCTTCCAACTCACTGAATGAAGATTTAGTTCGGTTGAGGCTATTCCAAAAAACTTTGATGAGTACTACAGCAAAATGGTATATTGAGCTGCCTTCTGCTACGGTTAGCAGTTTTTGGGACTTGGATAATGCATTTCTTAGTCAATTCTAGCTTCTTGTTCGATATGATTTCGGAACGGACTTGTTGTCTACCTTTCGACAGAACAAGGCCACTCATATCTCAGATCACATCCAAGAATGGAGAGGACGGAAGAGCCTTATTAAAGCTACTATACCTCCTGAGTTATTATTAAAATGGTTCCTTAAATCCCTATTGCCTTATATATCTAAGGATGTATCTACTTCAGGAGTGACGAATGAGGAAGAAGCTATCCTCAAGGCCCAACAACTAGATTTGATATATTCTCAGTCTGGGATCTTATATGACATTATCCCTGAGGCACCAAGGCCATAACACGATGCAAAGAAATCTAAGCTTGGACCCCATGCTGATGGTGTGGTTGGTTCCGTAAATTCTCCCACTATAGAATCTTTGGCCAAACAGCTCCATCAGTTGTCCGTCAAACATTCTATGGATGAGACAGCAAAGTCTTCCCCCTCACCCCAAAATGCAAATGTTTTTGCACAAACCTCTCAGAAGGGAAATCAACAGCCTAGTGGGAAAAAGAAGAGAGGAAAGAAAGGGGAGGGAAACCAAAACAAGAAAAAACCCGCAAACAGTGCTGATAGGGGCAAGAAAGAAAAGAAGAAGGTGAAATTCCCATTTAAGTTGTGCCATGAAGATCAACTTACTCATCTATGTCCCCTTATGGAACAAGCTCAGAAGTTGTTAAAAGCCCAACAACCGACTATCCTGAAGGATCATTTTCCCCAGGGAGATAATTATGCTTCAGCTTCAAATGCAGCAGGGGGCACCCCAAATGCTCATGAACCCAATTATATCAACATGGTTCGATCCCAAACTTTACTACAGACTAAGAAAAAAAACTACAAAAAAGAGACCTCGTAGAAGGGTAAGTCAATAAGTGAAACTTCTAACCCTCTCACGATTGAGAAACTTGCCAAAATTATGCCCAAGATACCGAAAGGTGTCTTTAAGAAGACCTTGCATAATCCTAATGCTAGGGATGTAGCAAACTACTCTGTAGTTGAATACTTAGCCCAAAATCCTTGTGCAATGTCGACTTTAGAGATGTTACAGAGTTGTCCCGCCCAGCGGGATGCACTCTTAGCAGCCTTAGACAGTATGGACTCATCGAGTCTCATGGTGAAATTTAATTTGTCTGATGCCAAAATTCGCCTACCATATCATGTAGCCTTATCGATAGATGTCATCCATGGTGGAAAAACAATTGGAAGAGAAGTTGTCAATGAGGGTGCTTCTACATGTGTTATGTTCTTGTCTTGTTGGAAAGCTCTTGTATCTCCAGAGCTAGTCCCGTCAAACACCCTACTTACTGCTTTCGATGGAAGGTCATTCCGTCCACATGGTATCCTATCGTCTTTTGAAATTAAGCTGGCAGGGAAAGCAGTGTCTATTGAGGTAGAGGTGATTGATGCACCTTTGGATTACAACTTGCCCTTGGGGAGAATTTGCACTTATGCCATGTCTGCTATTGCATCAACCGTCTTTCGGGTGGTAGTGTTTCCACACGAAGGGAAGTTGGTTACTATTGACCAACTCATTTTTACTCGAAAAGGCCACATGGAATCTAATGAGTCCACTATACCATTGGTTGATCAAGTTAACCCTGCTTCAGAGAGCTTATGGGTTGGAATGTACTCATCATTGATGGGCACATTTGATCTTCCAGCTCTGATTAATTATATAGGTTCTACTAGTGTGGGGAATTCCATTACTACGGTTGTTGATAGGACTGATCCTTGGGTTCTCCCTTCCCACCATGAACTTGAAGTGCCCTTATCGGCAGCGAAAGTGGCTTATCAAGCTATCACCCATACCGTTGTTGATCCCATTCCGGTCCCCCTCATAGTCTCAGAGGAACTGGAAGAAGCCTATCTGCCTGCTTGGGCAGAAAACTCTTTGCATTCTAGAGATTGCTTAGATATGGTTTTACCTTCGGATGAATCCATTCTGGAAGCCATGTGTGGACGAGATAAGATCTGCGAAGGTCTTCACCATCGATCCTATTTTCTTCCAGAGTTAAGCAGGATAAAGAACCAGGAGTTTCATATAAGACTGGTAGACGATGTTGATACACCCATTAATCCCTTACCAAGGGAAGGAATGTTTGCTGAGGGGAACATGGAAAATATTTCCACTACTATCCCTATCAACATCTCTGTAAATCCTAACGTTGTGGAAAATGTGCATGTCGGAGCAAACTGCTCTCCTGAGGATATTGCGATCTATACGGCCTTGTTTAATGAATTCCGTGACATTTTTGCTTGGTCATATGAGGAGATGCCAGGCATTGATCCATCTATAGTTGAGCATGAAATCCAAACATACCTTGACGCTAAACCCGTTTGGCAAAAGTTGATACTTGTTAACCCGCGTAAAGCGACGACAGTGAAGGATGAAGTGGAGAAACTACTGAAAGCCAGTTTTATTTATCCCATAGCTTTGATAGAATGGGTATCCAACACTGTTCCTATTGATAAAAAGTAAGGGACCATACGCATGTGTACTGACTTTCGAGATTTAAACAAAGCATGTCCTAAGGACAACTATCCCACGCCATTTATAGATCAAATTATTGATTCTTGCATAGGAAGTGAAGTCTTTTTGTTTATGGATGGTTTCTCCGGATATAATCAAATCCAAATTAAACCGAAAGACCAACATAAAACAACTTTCATTTTTCCTTGGGGTACCTTCACGTACAAGAAAATGCCCTTTGGATTGAAAAATGCTGGGGCAACCTTTCAACGGGCAATGAATTTTTCCTTTCATGATATTAAGGCAATTGTCAAACCCTACCTTGATGATCTGCCTGCACATTCTTGTAAGAGGATCGATCACCTAGATCACTTGCATTTTATTTTTGAACGATGCAGATACTATAAAATTTGCTTGAATCCCCACAAGTGAGTTTTTTGTGTCGAGTCAGGGAGACGGCTCGGATTCATTGTTTCTAACAAAGGCATTCAGGTGGATCCTTTGAAAGTTGAGGCCATTGTAAATCTACCTTTTCATTCTATCAGGCAACTTTAGAGCCTGCAGGGAAAGTCCAATTTTCTTCGACGTTTTATGTAAATTATGCCAATATTACTAAAGGTTTCATGCGCCTTTTAAAATAGGACACCCCATTTGTATGGGATGAAATTGCATAACTTGCATTCGAGGCATTAAAAAAAGATTTGTTGTCGGCACCATTATTGCGTCCGCTAGATTACTCTAGGGATTCTATATTGTACCTGGCCGCATTTAAGTCGACCATAGGGGTAGTCCTAGTCCAGGAGGATGATAAGCTCCAAGAGCATGTCGTCTACTATCTCAACCGTGCTTTGGCCAGACCTGAACTTAGGTATTCCCACGTCGAGAAGTTGGCCTTAGCAGCTATTTATGTTGTTCAGAGGTTACGTCACTACATCTTACTAAGGACTATGATAGTAGTGGCGGATGTTAATCCTTTTCAATATGTTTTGTTTCGACGGATAGTTGGAGGAAAATTTAATAAATGGATAGTCATTCTCCAAGAGTTTGACTTGGATTTTCAATCCGCCAAATCCAAAAAATCCTTAGTTTTTGCTGAGCTCATTGCAGAATTTCCAGTAGAAGAAGATGTAGCCATTGAAGAAGACTCATTCCTAGATGAGCATATCTTTTTGATTTCCACCTTCGACCCCTGGTACGGAGATATAATTATCTATCTCCAGACTTTGAAGTATCCTGCAGCTTTCTCATGGGAAGAACGACGTAAACTATGCCTACATGAGAAGAACTACCTCATTATAGGAGATACTTTATATCGTAGGGGGGTAGATTCCATTCTTCGTCGATGTCTTACCCATGAGGAAGCAGGGATTGTCCTAAATGATGCCCATAGTGGATCATGTGGGGGTCATTTATTTGGGTTAGCAACGGCCCAGAAGATATTACGTGCCAGTTATTTCTAGCCCACGATTTTTAAAGATTGTGTGGAAGCCATGAAGCGCTGTCATCCTTGTCAACTTTACACCAGAAAGATGTGGTCGCATCCTGCTCCGTTATTTCTCGTCATCTCAGTGGGCCCATTCATGAAGTGGGGGATTGATTATGTGACGTGTAACCTAGCCTTGGCTGGGGGGCACAAATATATCATTGTCGCTATAGATTATTTTACGAAATGGGTAGAGGCAATGCCCACCTTTAAAGCTAACGGGGAAACTGCAACGTTTTTCGTGTTCAATCAAATTATCGCACGATCTGGTATACCTAAAGTGATTGTCACTGACCATGGAATTCATTTCCAAAATAGCATGATGAATAAATTGACCACTATGCTAGGATTTAGATAAGAACATTCATCTTCGTTCTATCCTCAAGCAAATGATCAAGTCGAGGCTGTTAATAAAACTTTGAAAACTATCCTCAAACGTACTATTAATGCAACCTGTTCCAACTGCCATATCATGTTGTATCCTGCACTTTGGGTATATCGGACCAATGTGAAAACTACTACAGGGTTTTCCCCCTTCCAACTCGTTCATGGAGTGGAAGTCATTACCCTGATTGAATGTGAGATCTCATCCTTAAGAATTTCTATTCATGTGTTACCTGATACAGTTGAGCTGGAAGAACGTCTATTACATTTAGAACATCTTGATGAACATCGTAGAGATTCACTGACAACAATTCAAGCTCATAAAAATAGGGTCAAAAGCCAATACGATAAATCGTTCAAGCCTCAAATTTTTTCTGAAGGGGAACTTGTTTTACTTTGGGACCAATACAAAGAACCCCTGGGGGCAAGAAAATTCAGGTCTATGTGGTTGGGGCCTTATGTCGTGTCAAAGGTGTTAAAGAAGGGTGCATATGAATCAATTGATTTCGATGGGAATAAGCTGCCTAAACCTAGAAATGGGCTCTACCTGAAAAAGTACTATGCTTAGGCTTAACACTTTTTCCTTTATTGTATTGTATATATTTTTATGTACAATAGGTAGTCGGTTTGTGTTTTTATACCATTTGCTGGTTGTTACAGATGTCTTCCGAGTGGTTTGTAGGTTTCTCTAATGGCGCCAGTCGTCACACTTGTAATTTGGATTCAACTACATGGGTCATTTATTCACCCTTAGGACAGTTAGTTGCCTCAAGAGGCACTTGTTTAGGTCCTGCTACCAATAATGTCACTGAATATAGGGCTGTCATTGAGCTTTTATGGGATGCTTTGTCACGTGCTATCACTCAGCTGAAAGTTTGACTGGACTCTCAACTGGTGGTTTCCCAGCTCAATCGGGCTGATCAGGTGTGGAACCCTATTCTATCACATCAGTTTATGCAAGTTGGGTTATTGGAAATAAATTTTGATTTCATTACATTCAATCATATTCCAAGAAATCAAAATTCATTAACTGATACATATGCTAATTATATCTTGGATTGGCATTTAATACATTTTACATAAAAATATACAACAGACGCATTAAAAACATTTGTAAATAAACTGAATATATATATATGTGTGTGTGTGTGTGTGTGAATATTTGTCCATATAGATAGGTCGAGTCTCTGATCCTCAGATCCAGTCATAACTGTACAATATACAAACAATATACAAAACATGGATCAAAGTCCATAAAATGCTCCTAGGTCTAAGCTTAATCGCCGTAGTCACTTGGACCACCCTGGTCCCCCCGATCACCCTATGCTTGGGCTTCTTTAGCCTCCTTGGCTTCACCAGCCTCAACATCATCTATATACACAAGTATTGCTCTGGCTACTCGCCTCAGAAGGCGTATCCAAATAGGTGGTACACCAACCACTAGCTCATGCATGATGATAGGGATGTGATCAATCCGTAAGGTAGGCACTTTCTAGGTAATCCTGGCCAGCTTCCCCTCAAGAACCCTAATCAAACCCTGGTCCTCTCCCAAAATAGCATGAACATACATGCATGGATGCCCAGCAGGGCGGACTGGTCCAATATTTGCATTTTGACATTTAAAAAAAAGGATTAGAATTCTTATACATATGTATATATCTATATAATTAAAATTCATAAAAATTAAAAAAAAAACTTTGAAAATAAAAATTACCTAACTCTCCCCATGCTCCTCCTGGAGGGAGGACGAGGTCGGTATCACCTCAGAAATCTAATCCAGCATATGGAAACTGCTCTAAGGCTGGCAACTGTCACTCCCACCAAAATTAGAAGTTGTTGTCATAGACACTCTGGACTGATCCACCACCTCCCTGGCGAAAGAAGATATCTCCCCACCTACTTAGCCTAGGCTGACGGGGAGAACGAACTGGCAATGGTATTGCAGGACTCAAACCTGGAACTCTCTCAAAGAAAAAGGCTACTAACATGCTGTAGTAACCAAAATTCTTCTTTTTTCCTCTTTTGCACTGAGAGAGTTGTTTTCTCATTATTGGGATCACTCCTGAGCACTGGTCATATAGGGCTCCTTACATACAGTCTACTGCTAGTCTCATTTGGTTCTGAGTTGCAAGGTGAAGTGATGATGACCCTGCAACCCTCACTATAGTTCTCACCAATACCTGTAAAGGAAAGTTGTGAATGTGAACAATAGGGATGTAGATACCCCTCTTTTGAGCGCCTGGCTCACAGTATATGTCTATATAGTTTTGTACACTTAGAGGGTCACCGCCTCTGCCGGTACCTTCCAAGTTCACCAGAGCTCCCCGTCGTGATAAACCAGAAATGAAATAGACATCCTCTGATGTAATCTCTAAAAACTCACCTTGAAGGTCAAACATGCCCAGATCATGATCCCAATAGTCTATCAAAAACTCTAAGAGGCAGACATTTGCCCTCATAGGTGAGGCACAAAAAAATTTAATAACCCACTTTGACGTAAAACATTCACGGTGGGGGTATCTTGAAGAGCTTCTTGGTCCATGTCTTCATGTTCCTGCTCCCTCCACTCAAGCACCATCTTTCAATCTAATAAACAAGCAACTACAAACTATTAGATTCATATAAAATTTGAATTTTTTCACCCTATACATTCTTTTTCTACCTCACGCAGCGTACGCGACTATTTTTTAGGCAAGTCGCGTACTGTATGCGACTGTCTTTCAAGAAAATTGCATACAGAATGCGTGTACACGACTATTAACATACCATACCCGTGTACACAGCGTCTATGCTTTGAGGGCGCTTAAAAACATGATTTAGGGCTCCAAATTGACAATTGCTTGGATCAAATGAAAAAGTATGGAGTGTAGTTTTACCTGACACTTGCGGTTTTGGGAATGGTCCATCGAATCGTCCATAATGAGCAATCAAAGGTAGAGGTAAAACTTGTCTTTTTATGGTTAAAAATCAAATGGTGAGTTTTTATTCATATTTTGAACTATTTATAGAAAATTTATTTTCAAAGTGGGTTTTTTCCCTATAGTTCATAATTTTTAAACTAATGCCATATCATTTCTTCCATGTGACAGGTTTATCATCATCTTTAAGTTGTTTTTTGCTCATATAGGATGGTTTTTGGTCATTTCACAGGCATTCTACATTTATACCTAATCCATCTCGATCCTAGCATTAACACTTCGACCACGGACTATGGTATCTTTAACCATTAGTTCCTTGTTTTTACCATTGTTCTTCCGTGGATAGGACTTTCCTCCCATGAGTATCCTCATTTAGAACCTACTTATTGCTTTTTGATACTCATGCTGCAACTGTTTTAGGTTCAGGGGAATCCTTTTAGCTATTTTTCACACCAAATTGAGCCTCATTTTGGTCTCTTTTTACAAGCTATCCCTTTATAGGACTCCCCGCCCTTATGGAGTTTCTTTAGGCCCAGGTCTAACTCCTTAAAAAAGACTTAACTGTCAAGTTAACTTGTCCGTTCAAGCTCGTTAAGAATATGTGAATGGGCGTCCACATTGGTGGTAGGTTATTTCTTTCTCGGACCATGTGAAATAATACGATGAAGGATCACTCTCTTTTCTACGAAATTGAGAAGAGTATTCTCAAGTACAGGTTTATCACTTTTCTGGACTTGAGGGACTAAACTTATGGAAAAGAAACTCCTAGTATGAGCTTAGTTTTCTCTTTTTCGTGCTCTGAACCTAAACATGAAAGAGATTTCGAGAGTACTTGATGTCTTTGTCATGCTCGTTAAACATCAAGAACAAAGCATCGAGTTTATTGTTGTAAGCCTCATTTTCCGTACTAAAATGGATATTTTCAAGTAATCTTGCTTTCCTTCACTTTCATAAAACTCAAGCTATATGCTGCTCTTGAAGGAGTGTTGGGTAGGTGGTAATTTAACCTTTTGCAGACATTCCTGGCTAAGTACGAAAAAGCTTCACTGTCACATACCCCAATTTTGTAAAAAAATGTTAATTATTTTAATTTCATTTCCTAAGACATTATGTTAAATTTAATGCTAAGTAGGAACTGATGACTCAGCAGAGTCAAAAGATGTGGAATGTAATTCTGAATATTTTATTTTTAATAAATAAAAAGCGGAGACAACAGCTTGGGAGAGCTGTTAATAAGAGTGTTACTGGTCAAACTGGTGGAGGAACTAGGTGGAGGGAAAAAGACAAGTGGAAACATCCTCAAACACTTCCTATGTTGCAGGTGGCAACTTCCCTACATTTGGGGTCATGATCCCCCAAGAAAGTGGGATCAGAGCAGGTGGCTCAATAAATGACAACTAACCCAAAAAGACCTAGGCAATCTTTTAAAAATACAAAATGAAGAGAGCTGAGGCTGCTCAGATATTTTCCAGGAGAAGAATCATTCAGGTAGAATGTACTTCAAGGAATTCATTGGGGAAAAGGAAAAATTGTAAGGAAGGTGTTTTGAGAGATAATCTTCAGTAACTTGGTCTGATACAGCTTGCTAGCTGAGAGAATTTATTGATAAGTTCAGGATTGGTATTGAGTCTGAAGACTGGTACTTGATTATTGCTGCACCTAGTTCCAGCCAAGGAGACCAGAGCAAGCTCGGGGGTCCTGAGGAGTCGTTGTTTGAGTGCCCTCCAAGAGTTGGTAGGGAGGAACGACCTCCCATTGCTGTTGTCGTCCAAGCTCAAAGAACAGATTCTGTTATTTATTAATTTTTGTGTATTATCTGTGTGTGGTTGAATGATGCATTATAGCTTATGATGTAAAGATTTAGATGGTTTAGTAATGAAGTTGGTCTTGGGTTGTTTAGTAATAGAATCATTTTGATGAGAAACAAAACCCTACCTGTGTTTTTTCTCATCTGGAGTGATCCAGACCGTACTCCAGCACAGGTGGTGAAATTATATAAATAAGGATAGTATGATGAAAATGTAGAATAAGATGTTAGTTGAATTATAGAATATTTCCTTTTATTTTGTTATCAAAAGAAATATCTTTTGTACCAGGAGTAGTGTTAAACCTGGACTGAGACTATCAGTTTATTAGAAACAGAGAAAGAAACTATATTATTTTATTCATAGTAGTATGTGTGAGTAGATAGAACAGTTCTTGATACAGTATTTACCTTCAGTAATCTTATTGCTTATTTGAATTCAAAGAAAATAATATAATAGTTAAACTAGAGTAGGGTTAAGCTAAATAAAATGCTTTACAACTTTACAGTTTACTTCTTTCCAGTTTAGGCTAGTTAACTACTGCATGTATAATTATCAAATTAAAAGAAAGAATAGATAGAATCTTGATTTACTGCTACAGATAATCTAGTTGGTATCAGAATTTACTTATGGATAGTAATGTAAGTTATTTATTCATTCTGTTCTATCTAGCTAAGCATAAACAAAAATCTACAACTACCAACTTATACTTTTTAAGATGTCAACAAATACAGAACATAGTTAGTTCTTATTCTTTTATTTTATAAATATTAACATTGTAACATAAATAGATAATATAGAATACAGAGAGTACTTATATAAATTATTTAGTGCAGTAAGTATAAGAACACAATAAATAAAATACTATCTTATTCTATGATTATAAATAAACAAGGAACAAAGCTAATAAATATATAATTATAAGAACAATATTAATATGTAGATAAAGCAATGTTTTATCCCACTTTGGTAAACAGTAAACAGAATGTAATTTCTGCACTCAAAAGCTGTATCTAACAGATACATAAATACTTCAGTAAAAACATGGAATTCTTATATGTCTGAAGGTTGAAAATTATATAACAACCTTTTACAAATTCTATTATAATAAAATAAGTTATTATAAAAACCATGTACAGTAACCCTAGTATTTTGAAAATTAAATAATATTACAGGGTGAAAACTCAGTTGCTTTAACATGCAGGAAAGTAAACCATTAGAGTAACAGTATGATCAATTTACTGAGTTTAACCAAACAATATACAACATAAGCAATAACCCAATAATTTACAGAAGTACATTTTAAATAAAGATAATTTCCAAGAAAACTGTAAGCACTTTTTATATGGCCGAGTTTGGGTAACACCCTACGAATATCAAAATACACAACAAAGTTAACAAATTGAAGAGTCTAATTCAGTATATGTATTCACAGCCTCAATAAATTTCACAGAGTGAGGCTCTTACAACCTTTCCATTACTTTTATATATATATATACACAGTAATCAGAAATAAAACCAAAGGTTACAGTCTCGGCCTAAGCCAGAGGCCCCGTATCAGATGAAGGGTTTAACTTCATTAAACAAATAGTGAATGGGTCAACCCAATGGAACCAAAACCGCAAGGATTGCCGGTCACGAAGACCACCCCACAACTGTCCCATAAGGGACCAAACAAGGAGGGTTTGCCATGGATATCCAGGGCTTAACGTAAACCAGCCAGTCACCACAGTCCCGTACCAACCACGCTGAGGAGGATAGGTCGACCCTATTAATACAGAAGAGAAATAATATTAAAAAACTTGTAACAAAATAAACAACTGTTAAGTAAAACAGTTCTGGAAAGATAACGAATGAGTTAAACTATGTATCTTACCTCAAATATTGACTGAAACACGACCACCCATGAGCAGCAGAATGGCTATCAATGCAAGGAGAAGCACACCTTTCATCTGCTACGAAAAGGAAGGAGTTATTCACCCAACAAACAACCTATAGCAATGGAGAACAGAAATGGCATGCCTAGCAAGTAAATGTGCTTGGGTCGTCACTCCTTTCCAGTCAAGACACTACTCTGTAGTGAAACCCTACGCCTAGCAACTCTGAAACGCAAGGCCACTACTCTCAGTACCAGGTGAAGGAGGAAGAAAATCCCCTTTACAGTCGAAAGGTTCGGAATGGAGCTAGCTTCGAAGTTAAAACCCTGGAGAAAGTATCACAACCTAGACCCAAGTAACAAACAGTTTCGTGACATCACCTCTCCATTAAACATTCAGGCCGAGCTTTCGAGGAGAAACAACAAGTATGGAGACTACCGACATCAAAGGCAAGAGACAGTGCAGACAAGCATGGTAGCAGAGCGGCTAGAGGGCCCGAAGGCGACGGAGAGAATGCCAAGCTAGGGTTCGAGGTTTCCTTATAACCATATGACACTTGGCCACGGTGATGCCACATCTCCAGGTAAATTATTTTGCATGCAGTGGGTATTTTCCAATGTTCTCGACGAGAAATCACAAGAGACGATGATACCAATCATTCATGCTGATTACGAAGGTTCCACCATAGTCCTTCACTCCAAAGTCAACCTATATTTTATGTTGCATGATAACAGGAAATCGTTACTTTATAAACTCGTTATAAAGTTTACAAAAGGCACGGAGAATTTACAACCCATTAATATACATTATGGTATTTATAACGTAAGTCGAGTTTAGCCTTATATACATCGCAGTGTGGTCTTTTGCATAACCCTTTTCTCTATGATATGCAACGTTTTCCATCAAACATTTATAATCATGATAATAATAGAGTCTTGTAAGTATGTTATAAAAAGAAAGTAATAACATTTATTCTCTTAGTGAGAACTTTACTCACAAGCAAGTATTCTTTCAACCAAGTAGTTGCAACTTAAACGAAAGTAGAATCAATACTTAACCTAGTATTTTATGCATGTAAAGAGATAAAGGAGGCATTATAGTGAAAGATTATAGAACTTAGATTCAAGGGTAAACCTTAGACTCTTCATGGGTGAGGTCTATCCTATGACGCTTTTGTTTAATAAGCATGGTATTTGTTTACTAAACCAACTTTAACTTTATTCAAAGTTAGGCTAATTATTATGTTATAAAAGAAATTTATGTAATCATTCTATGGTAAATATCTTTCTTGCTAGTATTAGCCTCATTATCTTGGTGTGATTTATTATTCAACTCGCAAGGTATGCTTTTATGCATGATAAGGCTCAAAATGCTTAATGGCTTAACCTTGAAATTTTAATGATATATATATTAGCCATAACTGAATGTTACTTTCCAAGCAATTATAGTACAGAGGAAATTAATCCTCCAACACTAGTATAATTTAAATGATTGTAGTATGTAATAAGGTTATAACCCCTTTTTTTCTTCAAAATAATGGAAGTAGGATTTTGGTACATAAACTTTTTATCAATATACACTACGTTCATATCAAGCAGTAGCCAAGTCAATCATAGCGTAAATAGTAATTACGCACAATTTTAAATTAAACCATTAACTTTATAACTCTGCCATTCTTACTATGCTTGTAAAGAAATATTTAAGGCATTTTACACTTGACGACTATGATAGACATCTAATAGTTCAGTAAAAATATCAAGACCTATAAATTTATATCTACTAGGAAAAAGGCAGTTGTAGCCATTACTAACATAACTGAATCTCATTCCTTAGCATCTTAAAAAGGAAGACAGTTTAATGATTTTACATCGATAAGCTTTGGAAATTGATTAGCAATTATATTCTTTACTGATTTATTATTGAGCGACGAACTTATATCAGAATGCTTTAGAATTAACGACAAGCAGCACCCGAACTTCTTACCTGTAAGTCTGTAAGCATAGGCAAACTTTCTGCGTTAGCTCAAAAGCTAAGTAAGCCCAGAATTTCATGACAGTTCCACCTTGTGGTCGCAAGAAAAACAAGTCAGTAAACTGAAAAAGAAATCGTTCTATAAGATAAACATAATCAAATAGATAATTCAGATAATGAATTTATTAACATTTAACTAATCAAATAATTAGTTGACTGCATTTATAAAATTTATCTGTATTTTTAAATTTTTAAATTTTTTGGAAATTTTGGGTTTTGACATGTGGTATCAGAGCTCAAGGTTCAACACTAGGCCTTGATGCAGCCCAACTAGCTTTCATAGAACAGTAAATAAAAATAAGATGCTAACCTATATTTTGTTTTATGTTAAGAACAGAAAAATTTCCTTTTTCTGAAGTTTAACACGTAGGTATGGAAAAGCTGGGAGAGTATGCTCAGGAGGAGTCTCCAGACACAGAGACAAGACAATTGCCCAGAGAACCTATGTTAGAAGAGGTGACTTCCAACTCTTCAGAGCTGTTGTAGACTGTAAAAGATTTGAAGACTGAAATGGAATCAATCAAGAGGGAGAATGAGAGGATTTTGAAGGCTCAGGAAGAGTTGAACCAAATTTTAATAGAAAAGTTCCAAACTGAAGGAAGGAGTAGAAGATTAGAATCTGAGGATGTTAGTCATCAAAGAAGATCTAAAAAGATGAAGCTGGCGAAAACTGAAAGTAGTTCATCATCTGAAGGGTTCGGTGAATGACAAAGTTACCATACTACTAGTGACAGTAGTGAGGCTGATTTGTATGACAGAAAGAAGAAATACAGACCATATGAGGAAATTTCAGGGGAGTTTAAAAAGATAAAGCCCCCAACTTTTAATGGAGAGACCGAAAAAGGGGAGGAAGCAGAGTCCTGGTTATCCGGGATGAAGAAATATTTTCATATATATAATTACTCTAATCAGCTAAAGGTAAGGATGGCAATATCTAACCTCTCCAGAAAATCTGATATATGGTGACAAGATCTGAAGAGAGTCAAGGGTATCGGAGAAAAGAAAGTTAACTGGAGTACCTTTAAAAGGTATTTCAAGAAGAAATTTTTTCCCGAGCAATATTACGAAGAAAGAGCTAAAGAGTTTTATGAATTGAAGTTGGGTTCAATGACTATGAAGGATTTGAACAGTAAATTCTTAAGCTTGCTCAGGTATGTACCTTACCTAGTAGATGAGAAACCTAAAGTGCAACGATTTCTCAGTTGTCTACCGTATCATATTAAGGACAGAATTGAGTATGACAACCCAAAGACTCTGGAGGAAGCCATGAGGAAGGCTAATTTCTGTTTTGAGCAGAACTGGAAGAAAGAAGGCTTAGCCAACTGGAAGGCTAAGAAAAATAACAATCAGCCTGAGTTTAAGAAGAAGGAATTTGTACCTCAGAGGAATTTCAAGAATAATAAGACTAAAAATTATTCTAACAATAAGAATTTTCAGGGAAATAGGAATGGTACTTTCAGTAATTCGAACAATTTTAAGGGCAAGGAAGCTGCAAATAACCATGGAAATTTTACCAAGAGTTTTGAACGTAAGGAGCCTGTTAAGTGTTGGGAATGTAATGGCCCGCACTATGCCTCGGTCTGTCCAAACTGGGAAAAGTCAGTCAGCAATATTCATACTATGCAGGAGGAGATGACCGTTGGGGAGCTAGCGAGGAGCATGCCCAGAATTAAGGCAGCTTTGGAGAACCGCCAAGCTGACTATCAGACTTCCATGGTGGAAGTAGAAGGTATGATTAATCAAACCCCTGTAACCATTTTAATCGATCCAGGAGCTAGTCTTAGTTACATTGCACCTTATATAGTGGAGAAATGTAAGTTGTCTGTAGATAAGCTTGAGAATTCCTGATTAGTTCAATTAGCCATTGGGGCAAAAAAAAAAGTAACCTGTTTTGTGAAAGAATGTGCTTTGTTTATGAATGAATTTAAAACTACAGTTAAACTTAATGTTTTGCCACTTGGCTCATATGATTTACTAATTGGCATGGATTGGTTAGAGCAGCATAAGGTAGTTTTAAATTGTTATGATAAAACTTTCACGTGCTTAAATAGTGATGAACAACCAGTAAAGGTTAAGGGTATTCCTAGAAAAACTATAATCAGATAGATTTCTGTTTTACAACTTAAAAGAGCTGTTAGAAAAGGATGTAAAGCCTATGCAGTAACCATTACAGATGAGGAAGATGAAACTAACACAGATAAGTTAAAAATAGAAGATATTCCTGTTTTAAAAGAATATACTTACGTATTCCCAGAAGAAATTCCAGGATTACCTCAAAGGAGAGAATTGGATTTCACTATTGAACTGGTACCGGGTGCGGTACGTAGCTCAAAATCTCCTTATCGAATGAACACTTTAGAACTTAATGAGCTAAAATCACAACTAAAAGAGTTAATAGATAAGAAGTATATTCGACCAAGTGTGTCTCCTTGGGGAGCATCGGTCATCTTTGTTAAAAAGAAAGACAGAACTATGCGACTATGCATAGACTACCGTCAACTAAACAAGATGACTATTAAAAACAGATATCTGTTGCCCCGCATAGATGATATGTTTGATCAACTACATGGAGCCACGGTGTTCTCAAAGATAGACTTGAGGTCAGGATATCATCAGGTAAGAATTAAGGATGAAGATATCTTCAAGACAGCCTTTAGAACAAGGTATGGACACTATGAGTTTGTCGTAATGCCATTCGGGCTTACCAACGCCCCAGCTGTCTTTATGTGCTTAATGAATAATATAATGCATAAATATTTAGATAAATTTGTGGTTGTGTTTATTGATGACATCTTAATTTACTCTAAAATGGAAGAAGAACATAAAGAACACCTAAAGATAGTTTTACAAGAGTTGCGAGAACAACAACTCTTCGCGAAGTTTAGCAAGTGTGACTTCTTTAAGGATGAAATCCAGTACTTAGGTCACGTAGTGACTAAGGAAGGAATTTTAGTTGATCCTGAAAAGATACGGGCAATCGAAGAGTGGTCGTTTCCTAAAGATGTAACGGATGTTAGGTCGTTCATGGGAATTACCGGTTATTACCAGAGATTCATTGAAGGCTTTTCAAAAATAGCAAATCCGATCACTTCCTTGCAAAAGAAAGGCAAGAAATTTGATTGGAACTCAAAATGTGAAGAAATTTGTAAGAAATGAAAAACCTTATTGACTAGTGCACCTATTCTAAGAATAGCAGATCCTAATAAGGACTTCGTAGTATGCACTGATGCCTGTAATGATGGCTTAGGTGGTGTTCTAACTCAAGACGGGCATCTCATTGCCTATGAGTCTAGGAAGTTAAAAATTCACGAAAAGAATTACGCAACTTATGATCTAGAGCTTGCAGCTGTTATACACGCCTTAAAAATGTGGCGACATCATTCAATAGGCAAGAAATTTATTCTAATGACTGATAATAAAGGACTGAAATATCTTTTAGATCAGCCTAATTTAAACGCTAGACAAGTAAGGTGGTTAGCCTTCTTGAGTGAATATGATTTTGAAATCCATCACATAAAGGGTAAGGAAAATAAGGTGGCTGATGCATCGAGCAGAAACACAAAGCTGAACTTCACAGCAGCAATCAACACTTATGCTTCTGATTTAAATGAATAGCTTAAAGAAGGGGTAAAACAAGATGAAAATTATCAGAAATTGCAAACTACAGCTAAGGAAGAACCTACAGAAAGCTTAATAAAAGGTTATAGTTTAAATGAAAATGGATTTTTATTATTTAAAGATAAACTGTATGTGCCTAATGTGCCTAAGGTTAAGTTGTTAATTATGGATGAAGTCCATAAAACACCTTATTAAGGACACTCGGGTTACCAAAAGACTGTAACCATGCTAAGAAAAGAATATTTTTGGCCTAATATTAAAGCTGAGGTAGCTGAATACATTGCTAGGTGTTTAGATTGTCAACATGTGAAAACCGAACACCATCACCCAGCTGGTTTACTACAACCTTTACCTATTCCTAGCTGGAAATGGGAAGTGATTAGCTTAGATTTTATTACTGGACTGCCCAGAAATCAGAATCAAAATGACTCTATTATAATGGTAGTTGACAAGTTGAGCAAGGCAACACATTTTATTCTTGTCAAAAATACTTACAAGGCTGCCAATATAGCTGATATCTTCTTAAAGCAGATTTTTCTGTTACATGGAGTACTGAAGGTTATTATTTTAGACAGGGATTCTAAATTCATAGGAAATTTTTGGAAGTCCTTGTTTAAGGGATTAAATACAACATTGAATTTCAGTACCTCCTTCCATCCTCAAACAGATGGATAGACTGAAAGAGTGAATCAGGTGCTAGAGGATTTATTAAGGATGTACGTTAAATATCAGCCAGGTAAGTGGGAAGACTACTTACATCTAGCAGAGTTTGCATATAATAATAACTATCAGTCATCAGCTAAATTTAGTCCATTTGAAATTTTATATGGACGTAAATGCAACACTCCTATCTCCCGGAATAATCTAGTAGATAGATTGGTGTTAGGACCAGAATTGTTGAAGGAAATGGAGGAAATTGTGAAACAAGTGTAGGAAAATTTGAAGGTGGCACATGATCGGAAAAAGAGCCAAGCAGACTTGAAAAGAAATCCCAAGGAGTTCCAGGTAGGTGAGCATGTGTTTATAAAGGTAAGGCCAAAGAAAATCTCTCTAAGACTGGGGAGTTGTGCAAAGTTAGCACCACGATACTGTGGTCCATTTGAAATTTTATCTAAAATTGGCCAAGTTGCTTACCAACTAGCATTACCACCTAACTTAAAAGTGCATAATGTTTTTCATGTCTCTGTTTTAAAGAAGTATGTTCATGATGCTACTCATGTGGTTGATTGGAATGTTGTACAGGTGGAACCATAAGGAGAAATTCTGGTGGAACCGGACTGTATCCTTGGGAGGAGGGAAATTACACTGCAGAACCGCACCATTGGATAGGTGAAGGTGCAATGGAAGCACCTTAGTCTTGAAGAGGCCACCTGGGAACTAGAAATTAAGATGCGGGAGGCATACCCGAATCTGTTCCAGGGGACTACAGATGATGAAGAATAAGTAACATCGAGGAGGGGGTGTGTATGTCACATACCCCAATTTTGTAAAATAATGTTAATTGTTTTAATTTGATTTCCTAAGACATTATGTTAAATTTAATGCTAAGTAGGAACTGATGACTCAGCAGAGTCAAAAGATGTGGAATGTAATTTTGAATATTTTATTTTTAATAAATAAAAAGTGGAGACAACAGCTTGGGAGAGCTGTTAATAAGAGTGTTACTGGTCAAACTGGTGGAGGAACTAAGTGGAGGGCAAAAGACAAGTGGCAACATCCTCAAACACTTCCTATGTTGCAGGTGGAAACTTCCCTATATTTGGGTTCATGATCCCCCAAGAAAGTGGGATCAGAGCAGGTGGCTCAATAAATGACAACTAACCCAAAAAGACCTAGGCAATCTTTTAAAAGTACCCAATGAAGAGAGTTGAGGCTGCTCAGATTTTTCCAGGAGAAGAATCATTCAAGTGGAATGCTATTCAAGGAATTCATTGGGGAAAAGGGAAAATTGTAAGGAAGGTGTTTTGAGAGATAATCTGCAGTAACTTGGTCTGATACAGCTTGCTAGCTGAGAGAATTTATTGATAAGTTTAGGATTGGTATTGAGTCTGAAGACTGGTACTTGATTATTGCTGCACCTAGTTCTAGCCAGGGAGACCAGAGCAAGCTCGGGGGTCCTAAGGAGTCGCTGTTTGAGCACCCTCCAAGAGTTGGTAGGGAGGAACGGCCTCCCATTGCTGTTGTCATCCAAGCTCAAAGAACAGGTTCTGTTATTTATTAGTTTTTGTGTATTATCTGTGTGTGGTTGAATGATGCATTGTAGCTTATGATGTAAAGATTTAGATGGTTTAGTAATGAATTTGTTCTTGGGTTGTTTAGTAATAGAATCATTTTGATAAGAAACAAAACCCTACCTGTGTTTTTTCTCATCTGGAGTGATCCAAACTGTACTCCAGCACAGGTGGTGAAATTATATAAATAAGGATAGTATGATGAAAATGTAGAATAAGATGTTCGTTGAATTATAGAATATTTCCTTTTGTTTTGTTATCAGAAGAAATATCTTTTGTACCAGGAGTAGTGTTAAACCTGGACTGAGACTGTCAGTTTATTAGAAACAGAGAAAGAAGCTATATTATTTTATTGATAGTAGTATGTGTGGGTAGATAGAACAGTTCTTGATACAGTATTTACCTTCAGTAATTTTATTGCTTATTTGAATTCAAAGAAAATAATATAATAGTTAAACTAGAGTAGGGTTAAGCTAAATAAAATGCTTTACAACTTTACAGTTTACTTCTTTCCAGTTTAGGCTAGTTAACTACTGCATGTATAATTATCAAATTAAAAGAAAGAATAGATAGAATCTTGATTTACTGCTACAGATAATCTAGTTGGTATCAGAATTTACTTATGGATAGTAATGTAAGTTATTTATTCATTCTGTTCTATCTAGCTAAGCATAAACAAAAATCTACAACTACCAACTTATACTTTTTAAGATGTCAACAAATACAGAACATAGTTAGTTCTTATTCTTTTATTTTATAAATATTAACATTGTAACATAAACAGATAATATAGAATACAGAGAGTACTTATATAAATTATTTAGTGCAGTAAGTATAAGAACACAATAAATAAAATACTATCTTATTCTATGATTATAAATAAACAAGGAACAAAGCTAATAAATATATAATTATAAGAACAGTATTAATATGTAGATAAAGCAATGTTTTATCCCACTTTGGTAAACAATAAACAGAATATAATTTCTGTACTCAAAAGCTGTATCTAACAGATACATAAATACTTCAGTAAAAACACGGAATTCTTATATGTCCAAAGGTTAAAAATTATATAACAACCTTTTACAAATTCTATTATAATAAAATAAGGGTGATTCCATGAAGATGGGTAACACTTTTTGGCCAAATTTGGCGATGAAAACTTGATTTTTTACTCATGTGGTAGATAGAAGCCCTCAAAACGCATATATGCCATGTGAATTTTGACTTGCAGTAAAAAAAAAATTGTAGAATATTATGTTGGCTTCATAGTGATATTTTTTTTAAAATATTCCGATGTCATTTAATGTGTGAATTTTTGCATTTAATGAACTGTGTGACCTTAAAAATTTGAAGAAGCTAATAAGTGGCTCGTGTCCACGTAGAGTAATTCAATCTTGCATTAATAATTTAAAAAATATATATATATGAGCATGATCTACATAAAATGCAGTGTGATGTGCTTATTTTTTTGTTAATTATTTTCACATTATACAATTATTTATTATTTTTCGAAAGTGACCACATTCGATTTCAACATCGTTTTAAACACATATTTGTCCACGTAAAGGAATTTTTTCTATTTTTTCAAAAATTGAAAAACCAAAGATACCCTTTTGAAGAGGACACGTCGATATGTGATGTGTGCATTTTTAAGAATTTTTTGGCTGTGTATTTTTAACTCTGCGGATTTTTCTTTGAGCTGCTTCGAAGTTGCAGTGTGGTTTTCTAAGTATAAGTTTTAGAAGTAATTAAAAAATAAATTGCATATGAATGCCAAAATGCGTGTATGATACCTCAATGGATAGAAGATTCGTTGGTGAATTTATGGGTATCAACTCCGCTCAGTTATGTGCTAGGAATGGCAGGGTTTACACCTCTGCAAGGCACAAGAAATTTTTCATTTGTTTGAATGAGGGATAAGTCTGTTTTTTTAAGCCCTCGACCGAGGTATAAACCTCGACCGAGGTATTTAAATACCTCGGTCGAGGTATTAACAAGACCTTGACTAAGGGTTTGTAAAGCCCTAAATACCTCGGTCGAGGTATTTAAATACCTCGACCGAGGTATTTAGATACCTCGGTCGAGGGCTTGATAAAACCTCGGTCGAGGTATTAAGACCTCGGTCGAGGGCTTAACAAGCCCTCAACCGAGGTGCGTTTTTCTGTTTTTGCCGAAATGCGCTTGCCAAAAAGTGTTACCCAGGTCCACAGATTCACCCATAAGTTATTATAAAAACCATGTATAGTAACCCTAGTATTTTGAAAATTAAATAATATTACAGGGTGAAAACTCAGTTGCTTTAACACATAAGAAAGTAAACCATTAGAGTAACAGTATGCTCAATTTACTAAGTTTAAGCAAACAATATACAACATAAGCAATAACCCAATAATTTACAGAAGTACATTTTAAATAAAGATAATTTCCAAGAAAACTGTAAACACTTTTTATATGGCCGAGTTAGGGTAACACCCTACGAATATCAAAATACACAACAGAATTAACAAACTGAAGAGTCTAATTCAGTATATGTACTCACGGCATCAATAAAATTCACAGAGTGAGGCTCTCACAGCCTTTCTATTACTTATATATATATATATATATATATATATATATATACACAGTAATCAGAAATAAAACCAAAGGTTACAGTCTCGACCTAAGCTGGAGGCCCTGTATTAGATTAAGGGTTTAACTTCATTAAACAAACAGTGAATGGGTCAACCCAATGGAACCAAAACTGCAAGGGTTTCCGGACACAAAGAACACCCCACAACTGTCCCATAAGAGACCAAACAAGGAGGGTTTGCCATGGATATCCAGGGCTTACCGTAAACCAGCCATTCGCCACGGTCCCGCACCAACCACGCCGAGGAGGACAGGTCGACCCTATTAATACAGAAGAGCAATAATATTAAAATCCTTGTAACAAAATAAACAACTGTTAAGTAAAATAGTTCTGGAAAGATAACGAATGAGTTAAACTATGTATCTTACCTCAAATATTAACTGAAACATGACCACCCATGAGTAGCAAAACGCCTATCAGCACAAGGAGAAGCACACCTTTCATTTGCTGCGAAAAGGAAGGAGTTATTCACCCAATAAACAACCTACAACAACGGAGAACAGAAATGGCAGGCCTAGCAAGTAAATGTGCTTGGGTCGTCACTCCTTTCCAATCAAGACACTACTTTGCAGTGAAACCCTACGCCCAACAACTCTGAAACGCAAGGCCACTACTCTCAGTGCTAGACGAAGGAGGAAGAAAATCCCCTTTACAGTTGAAAGGTTTGAAATGGAGCTAGCTTTGAAGGTAAAACCCTGGACAAAGTATCACAACCTAGACCCAAGTAACAAACAGTTTCGTGACAGCACCTCTCCATTAAACATTCAGGCCGAGCTTTCGAGGAGAAACAACAAGTAGGGAGACTGCCGACATCAAAGGCAAGAGACAATGCAGAAAAGCACGGTAGTAGAGCGGCCAGAGGGCCCAAAGGCGACGGAGATAATTCCAAGCTAGGGTTCGAGGTTGCCTTATAACCATACAACGCTTGGCCACGGTGATGCCATGTCTCCAGGTAAATTATTTTGCATGTAGTGGGTATTTTCCAATGTTCTTGACTAGAAATCACAAGAGGCGATGATACCAATCATTCATGCTGATTACGAAGGTTCCACCATAGTCCTTCACTCCAAAGTAAACCTATTTTTTACGTTGCATGATAACAGGAAATCATTACTTTATAAACTCGTTATAAAGTGTACAAAAGGCGTGGAGAATTTACAACCCATTAATATACATTATGGTATCTATAACGTAAGTCGAGTTTAGCCTTATATACATCACGGCGTGGTCTTTTGCATAACCCTTTTCTCTATGATATGCAACGTTTTCCATCAAACATTTATAATCATGATAATAATAGAGTCTTGTAAGTATGTTATAAAAAGAAAGTAATAACGTTTATTCTCTTAGTGAGAACTTTACTCACAAGCAAGTATTCTTTCAACCAAGTAGTTGTAACTTAAACGAAAGTAGAATCAATACTTAAAGTAGTATTTTATGCATGTAAAGGAGATAAAGGAGGCATTATAGTGAAAGATTATAGAACTTAGATTGAAGGGTAAACCTTAGACTCTTCATGGGTGAGGTATATCCTATGACCCCTTTGTTTAATAAGCATGGTATTTATTTACTAAACCAACTTTAACTTTATTCAAAGTTAGGCTAATTATTATGTTATAAAAGAAATGTATGTAATCATTCTATGGTAAATATCTTTCTTGCTAGTATTAGCCTCATTATCTTTGTGTGATTTATTATTTAACTAGCAAGGTATGCTTTTACGCATGATAAGGCTCAAAATGCTTAATGGCTCAACCTTGAAATTTTAATGATGTATATATTAGCCATAACTGAATGTTACTTTCCAAGCAATTATAGTACAGAGGAAATTAATCCTCCAACACTAGTATAATTTAAATGATTGTAGTATGCAATAAGGTTATAACCCCTTTTTTTTCTTCAAAATAATGGAAGTAGGATTTTGGTACATAAACTTTTTATCAATATACACTACGTTCATATCAAGTAGTAGCCAAGTCAATCATAGCGTAAATAGTAATTACGCACAATTTTAAATTAAGCCATTAACTTTATAATAACTCTGCCATTCTTACTGTGCTTGTAAAGAAATATTTAAGGCATTTTACACTTGACGACTATGATAGACATCTAATAGTTCAGTAAAAATATCAAGAACTATAAATTTATATCTACTAGGAAAAAGGCAGTTGTAGCCATTACTAACAGAACTGAATCTCGTTCCTTAGCATCTTAAAAAGGAAGACAGTTTAATGATTTTACCTCGATAAGCTTTGGAAATTGATTAGAAATTATATTATTTACTGAGTTATTATTGTGAGTTTAACTTATATCAGAATGCTTTAGAATTAATGACAAGCAGAACCCGAACTTCTTACCTATAAGTTTGTAAGCACAGGAAAACTTTTTGCGTTGGCTCGAAAGCTAAGTAAGCCCAGAATTTCATGATAGTTCCACCTTGTGGTTGTAAGAAAAACAAGTCAGTAAACTGAAAAAGAAATTGTTCTATAAGATAAACATAATCAAATAGATAATTCAGATAATGAATTCATTAACATTTAACTAATCAAATAATTAGTTGACTGCATTTATGAAATTTATCTGTATTTTGAAAATTTTAAATTTTTCAGAAATTTTGGGTTTTGACATTCACCCTTTCTTCTACAGAAGTTAAGAGAGTTCTTATGTGGTATGTTTTATACTTTTTCGGCCTCAGGAGACTAAATTGGATGAAAAAGGACCCCCCTGGAGTCTTCTTTGGAGTTTTCAGACTCTCTAAACATGAAAACACCAAGTGAGCATGTACTAGTTTGGGCTCATAAAATCCACGAATCAGTGATACTATCAAGAATTATTCCCTCTTCTTTTCAAGCTTGTCAGAAAATGAAGAGAGACTCGAGTTGACTTTCCTGGGCTCATTAAAATTTAACAGGAAAGGTAAGGAAGAGGTTTCCTTTTGGTTCTCAGTCAGTGGCAACATGTCCTCCTTGAACATAGCACTCTCTATATTTTCCGATACTCATGTCTCAGTGTTCACTTTCAGTTCAGCTATTACTTTGAGTTTCTTACTCCTCCTCTTGTTAGTTCTATCTAGGGAATCTGATCATGTCTCCTACATGACATATAAGTTTAGTTGTCCTATCTACAAAGTTAAAAGTTGCCTTGGGTCATCTTTGTGTCGTGCTCACTATTCAAGGACTTAACCCTGTATCTGATCTACATCCAGATTCCATCATTGTAGTATATGTTACTACTTGTGTCTCCCTTCCTTTACCCAGTTCCTAGTCACTCTTGTGATCCGTTGGAGGATCTATTGCCTTCCTTATCACAGTATGGTTCTGCATCATCTTTTCCTGACGATGAAGACCTAGAGTTTTGATGATTGTACCGTAGGATTCACTTTCATTTTTGTGAATTCCTTTGCTTCAGTTGTCAATTATCACCTATTGGTTGACAATCTGTTGAATCCTATCCATGTTCAACTTCAATAACATCTGTTCACATGGCTTGGATTGTACTGGTTCTTTGGGATTTTTTATGAAGACCTTAGTTTCACATCTATGGACTAAGTTGCACAAGATTATGTTGTACACAGCTTCCAGATCTTTGAAGACTCATCATTATTGTATATTGTGGCTTCAATCCACCTTTGTAATATACGTGGTCTTGTACCCGTACTATATGATGTACTGAAATATTGTAAAGGATCTAGTGTTCCAGTATATTGAACATAGCATCCTCGGATATGACTTTGTATATGACATTATTACGTATTTGTTTCAGGTACTACCTCTTCTCCATTGGACTTTTGAGTTCTCCAAGATAAGATTATAATGTTTTTCAGCCATTGTTCCCCTCTGGCCTCACACATTAGGGGAATCTGTTATCAACCCAAATGGCACTTCTCCGTCCGAGTGCCGACATTCTTTATGTTGGTACACAAAAGGACATCTTAGGATTGAAGTTTTCCAAAACACTATAGATGGTCATGACATGAGATGCATTTACCCTTCAACCAGCTTGCCATATTATTTTTCTAAGAGTTGAATGGCATACACAACTATCTTCATTGCAACTTGTGTACGTACATGACTGTTCCCATTGACAACTCATGTATTGTACGCGACTATATCCATTGCAACCCACGTACATCAGCATACGCGGGTTTCCTTTCAGCAACGCGCGTGTCATACGCGGGTTGCCTATATTAATAGTCACATACATCTTCATTCGACATTAAAAAATATAAATCATGATTAATGGAGATTAGTTGGGCCTTAATCATTAACCACCCCAACTATCTCAACCTCCTCAACCTTCGAAACCACTATATTTCCCAAAGTATAAATAGAGGCCTTGGGGAGGGCATTAATCAATCAAGTTTGGAAAGCAAAGTTGTGTTGGTGGTATATCTTCAGAATTCTTGGAGCAGTAGAACTCAGAGTCCTTTGGTTGCAGAGGAGTCCTTGTCTCAGGTGTTGGCACAGGGGATCCACTCAATGAACCTCTCACATAGCACGTGCAATCATGGAATATTAAAGAATACCCTTAATTTCTATATATATTGGTCCAAACTCCTTTTGTTGAAACCCCCTCCCAATACCTGAAACCTCCCCACCACCCATTTGTATACCGTAATCCTTATAAATGCCCCTAACCCCCCACAATAAACCCCTCATCCCCCCCAATACCTGCAATATATTGGCCTGATTTATAAGAAATTTAAAACTCGCAATATGAACTAACATGCTAGGATATTGGTCAACAAGTAAATCCCCCGTGGGCGTTGGGTTGTACTCTTATCTCATTCACTGATTGTTAATAAAGAGAATTCTTTTTCCAACATTGTGTTGAGTCTCTTTCATGTATTATGGTTGATGAATATATTCGATTATGCACTAGATATATTTTTTATCTAACCTGTTATATATACATGTATAAGATTCTACTTATAAAATTAGCTCTTTGCAAGTGAAGGAGGTGCATTCTTGGAAGCTTTGGAGAGAATCAGAGCAGAAGAAGATCAAGCATGGATCAACTATCAGTAATCGGGTGAGTCAAGTATTTCTTCATATTTCCTTTCTGTACTTTATTAAAGCTAATTGTCTGCAAGGTTAGAAGTAAGTTGGTAACCCCAGACCCTAGCTTACAAGGGTGTTTAATCCTAAACAACAACAAGGGTTTCTCAAATCAAGGAAAAACTTGAATTAGTCGAAGAGAATGTAGAAGAAAGAGAGATTGTTACAACCACCTTGAATGGTCTCCCAAAATCATGGGATTCATTCATTCAAGGAATATGTGCAAGAAGGAAGATAATATCTTTCAACAGACTCTGGGAATAATGCACACAAGAAGAAACTTGACTCATAACAAGGGAAGAGAAGATGGGCAAAACTGAAGATCAATTTCTCACAACTCACACCAGAAGAAAATATAGAAAGAAGGAGAACCACCATCACAACAAGAGGAAGGATCGTCATCATAAAAGACAAAATAATTCCAAAAAATATCCTTCCAATAATCCATGCTACGCTTGTGATAAGAAGGGATACTATTCTAGATATTGTCCCAAGAAAAAGGACTCTTTCAACAAGAAGTCCAACAAGAAAATACATCATGCTCACACCACCGAAGACGATGAACCAACAACTAAATATTCAGGAAAGAAAGAGGTGATTCTTCAAGTGATGAAGAGTATGTCCTAATATCAACACTCACGGGTATTGTGAGGGAAATATATCATATGGTTGGGGTTTGAGGCCACCAATATACTATGGATTTGCAGAAATACAAACAGAATTACAAGCATTTATTAAAGACAAATATATGAGGTATGAGCACCTTGTTCCGATGGTCGGTCCTAGCTTGGCCTCTTCTCTCCAATGCTCTTCTGCTTCCAATATAAAACACCTAAAACAAAGAAAGAAACCTTCCTCAAATCACCTTCAGTTGTTATAATATATGAGAAATGAACATAAATAAAGATTGCAATTTAAATCAAATAAATATCTATATCAATACTAAAAAAAATTGAAGTATGCATCACACATTGATGGATGAAAATGACATTCTTTATTGATAGGGTTTCTAGAAACATTATAAATCCTCTACTTGATCAGACTCCTATGCAAGACCTAGATCTGATTCCTCTTGCTCCTCTCTTCAATGGAAGTTCTAAAGCATAACTTTTCCTCCAAAGTTGGTACCCTTTACTCATGTGCATCCCTTCTTTTTATAGTTGTTTGGGAGGACGCATTTCAAGGCTAGGATGGTTAGAGAAGTTGGGGAGGTTTCCAAACTGACCCTAACTTCCCTTTGATTAGTTATATTTTTATTTTTAACAAATCTTAATGAAATACGTGGGTTGTAATGGAGCAACTCGTGAATGATACGTGGGTTTCCTTGAGAAAACTCACGTATTCAACTTTTAGGATCAATACGCGGGTTTCTTTAAGGCAACTCGCGTATGGTACACAAGTTGTTATAAGGAAAGTCGTGTATTCCAAGTGAGTTCATATGCAAAGATAGGTGATACTAGATTTAATGGTATGTATCAAGGGTCCAATCCTCTTATACAGTTAGGGTTACTTCTATTCATACTATCTTTTTGTGTGACGACACATCTGGTGTCATTACTCGGACTGAGAAGTTCTGTTTCGAGGTATAAAATATGCCCCCTAATGTGTGAGGTCAGAGGGTAAGGATGGTCGAAATACATTACAATGTTTTATCTCGGAGGACTTAGAATCTAGCGTGCATAGAAGTATTTGAAACACCAAAATAAAGGCCATTGTTACAAAATAATCACTAAGGAACACTAGCTCATTTACAAGATACATATACATCATATAATACAGGCTATAAAGACACACATGTTTACAAGGTGGATTATAGCCACATGAGTACAATAGTATATCTTCAATAGCTGAAGTGGTGTCACAAATCATGACATGATCTTGCACAACTTAGGCTTCATAGGTTGTACACCCAAGGTCTCCATCTAAATCCAAAGTACTAAGTACGAATCCTACCATGTGAATATTGTAGTTGAAGTCGAACATGGAGGATTCCATTGGAATTTTCAGTAAAAGAGTTGTACCGATAAACAATGCAAATGAGACCACCAATATGAAAAGTGGTTCCTGAGGTACTATCAAAAATCAAAGTCTTCATCATTAGCAGGAGTTGATAGGAAGCCATGTATGAGAGGGAAGGCACTGAATCCTTCAACATGTCACATGAGTAGACTAGTAGACTAGATAGGGGGAGGTAGGCATATATCAAACTCATGGATAAACATGACAGGGATCAAGCTAAGTGGACAGAGGTTAGGTATCCTTGAACAATTATCACGACATAGAGATGACTCAAGGCAGCTTGGAACTTCAATATAGACAACTTGACTAATCTGGAATGTAGGAGACATCAACATATTTCCCATGTACTGTAAGTAAGCAATGGAGGAGTAGTAACTCAAAGTGCTAGTTGAAACTGGGAACTTGGAGACTGAAACATGAGTATCAAGAGACTCGAGCTAGTGCTTTGTTCAAGGGACTTGCTGCCAACAAACTTACAATAATGAGATTATTTCCTTTGTTCCTTTCTTGTTAAGTTTTAATGAGTCCAAAAAGTAAACGTGAGGTCTTCTTCATTTTTGAAGAAGCTTGAAGAAGAGATCGAATATTGCTTGATAAAGCACTAATTCATGGATTTTACGAGCCCAAATTAGTGTATGCTCACTGGTGTTTTCATAATTTCAGAGTCTAAAGAAGACTCTAGGGGGTTCTTTTTCATAAATTTAGTCTCTTGAGTCTGAAAAAAGTATAAAACAGTCGAAAGGAGAACTCTCTTAGCTTCTGAAGAACTAATGTATACATTTTTCGTACTTAATCGATAAAGTCCGAAAAAAGGGGTAAATTATCACCGAACCGATGCTCCTTCAAAAGAAAGCATATAGCCTTAGTTTAACAAGTGTGGAGGAAGGAAATATCACTCAGTATGTTCCATTTATTTACGAGTATGGGGAAACCAACAATAAACTTGATCCTTTATACTGAGTTTTAACGAGCATGATAATGACATAAAGAATGCTCTGAATATTTTTCATAGTTTAATCAAGAGCACGAAAAAGAAAAAATTAAGATCAAAGAGGTTCCTTTTTCATAAATTTGGTCTTCCAAACCCGGAAAAGAGATAAACATATACCTGGAAATACTCTTCTAGCAACAGCGAACTAGAGTATTCATTTTTTCGTAAGTAATCCACATGGTTTAGAAAAGGGTTAAATTTGTACCAATGTTGATGATATTTCATTTACTTTAGCGAGTCTAAAAGAACAAGTAACTTGACAATCTAGTCATATTTAAGTATTCAAACTAGGGCTTGAAGATAACTCCATAGGATGGGAGCCTTGTAACAAAAATATTTCGCAAAAGATAAAGTATGAAGTTCATTTTTTGCATGTAAAATGACTATGAAGGCTTCCATCACCTAGCAACAAGTGGCATGGGTGCTGAAAATGGAAACAAATATTCTAACTATGATAGCCAATGTTAGGTCGGTTCTAATCCATGGAAGAACAATGATGTTTGAAGGGAAAAAATAGGGTATATATCACAGTCCATGGATAAAAAGTGTCTACGGTTCAAAATAGGATCGGGTATAAATGCAAGATGTAATAGTGTTAAGTTTTCTTAATTTTCTTATATGATATCTTAAAACAAATTGTCACTAGAATATCGTTGAAATAACAAAAAACATAGAAACATAAGAACACAAGAACACAAATATTTTCCTTGGGGAAACCACAAGGGATAAAACCCTGCAAAACTCCCCAGTATAGAACTCAACCAGAGCAGTGTAAAACCCAGAAAACTACTTCTGTCTTCTTTCTTGCACATTTGTTCTTCTCTCTCTTGCAAAACAACTTGAGTGAGCGAGTACAAATGAAGGGGAATGCCGGGCCTATTTATATTCTTCAGTTGACTTGACCTATAACCTAATAGGGCTGATTTGTCTAACTGACTGGGCCGACTTGTCTAGCAAGGCACCAAAAATAACATTTAGTATATTGACACTTGGGTACTATTGACCTAACTTACATCTAGAGGTTTACATTGATTCTTTCAATGACTCTTACAAGACCAAAATCATCCCCTGAAGGAGGAACACAATCAATACATCTGGAATATCTTCCAAAGTTACAATACTTTAACACACTCCCTATTAACTAGGAAGGTATTCAACCACATTAGCAACTGCTACCACAACTATTCACCTGACTGGTGAGTCTCTATATGTCATAGGAAGTTTTGGAACATCATCATATATATTCATCATTGATCTCATCTAGATCATTTTTGCAATCTCATTATGTAAATATTGAATCATCTTCTGTACATACTGAATCATCTTCTATTAATGTATAAATATTGAATCATTTTCTAGATCATATTCTGTAGTATCAGTATGTGAATACTAAATCATCTTATGTCACATCAGTATATGAATATTGAATCATCTTCTATAGCATCAGTATGTGAATACTAAATCATCTTCTGTCACATCAGTATATGGATACTGAATCATCTTCTAGATAATCTTCTGTAACATCAGTATGTGGATACTGGATCTTCTTCTGCCACATCAGTATGAGAATATTGCTTCATCTTCTACCATATTAGCATATGAATGCTAAACCATCTTTTTCCAACATCAATATGTAAATACTGAGCTATCATCTTGTTCCAACCACAACTTTTCCCAAATTTCTGGAAATTTTGGACCCTCATTTTTATTTTGTTTGCCCCACTCTGCTACGTGTTTGGATTATTTGAGGCCAATTTATTTCTATTCAAGTTTTCATCTAGGTATGTGCATGTTTTGGATTGTAGGGCTTAGCGGTTTTACGATGTTTATCGTTGAGTTTTAAGGTGGGATTGTCATTTGTCGATTTTTTGGAGGTCAGCCCACGTTTTATTATTGGAAAATAGACCTCACCTTTTGGGTTTTTCTAAAAGAGTTATGATTTTGATTGAAGGCTGCAGGCTGGTTGAGTTCTGTCGTTGCGGCCCCCGAATAAACTAATTTCCCGTCAGACTGTTTGTCTTTTCACTGATATCCTGTTCTTTGTGTCTCCGTTGTTGACTGGTCTACGGATTTTCTTGACTGTAGGACTTCCGCCGTTGTGGCTTTATAGCGCACTAACTATCTGATGCCTCAGTAAGTCTCACTCGTGACGTTTTATTGCGCCAAGTTTTGGTGTGTGTTCCGGAACCCCTAGACTGAAGGACCTCCGTCGTTGTGGCTTTCTAGCACACTAATCGTCCGATGTCTAGTGTTCCGATTCGTCGATGGGGTTTTTGTATGCACGTTTCTTAATCGTTTTCCCTCCAGTTGTCATGAGCTCGTCACTATTTTCATAGATGACCGGTGTGCCTTGTTTTATTAGGTTGATGTTTTCATGAGAAAGCTCACTCTTGTTTCCTTTTCTTTCAGTTTTCATTTTATTTGTATTATGGTTAATGTTTATTAAGATAGTCGGGATAAATTATGAGTTTTCTTTTGATCGCAGACAGACATGGGAGATTTTCTCCAATCCCTTTGAAGATCATTGCGGTGAAGAAGATGCAGATGAAGGACAAAGAATGGTAAAGCATAAGGCAACTGAGTTGTCGCTCGGGGAAAAGAAAATAATGAAGATCTGAAAAGGGACTGAGGAATGGTAGAACATAATCATTAAAAAAGCAAAGGCCCAGTATGGGGCAGTTCGTCAGTTACCTAGCTTTTCCCATTTTTTATAAAATCTTTATCTAGAATGTAACATTTGGATGAATCATGAGCATTCACAAAGTGACAAAATAGTGAGAGGGAACGGTTGGGGAGTCGTAAGGTTTCCCCTTTGGTATAAGTATGGGAGGGTGAGACAGAAAGGGGGATTTTTCATGGAGAGACTTGTGAACTATTTGTTGTAAGAGGAGCTACTTCGTTTTGCAATAATAAATTACAAATTTTTGCCTGTTGGAGAAAGTGTTGTGTGGAATGTTCAAATGTGATGAAATGAACAATTTTGAAGGGGAACTATTTCGTTTTCAGCTGTGTTTCATTAACTGTGAGATCATTCTAACTTTCTGAACCTATGTTCTTACATGAATGTTCTCTGGTTTATCTGTGATAATTTCCACTATGAGTAATGAATGTTTTAACAGTTGACGAGCTATCTTGTTGTGTATATATTTACTCATGTTTAGGTGTTTTGATTCTAAGAACAACTATCTATGATTTATCTTAACATATGAACAGTATTACATTACTCATGAATTGATAATCTTGCTCCCTAGGGACAGCTTAGTTAGTGTTGTTTTTCTAGTTGTGTGTGATTTATATGCGAGAGAGTCTAAGACGAGAGGTAAGAACTTGCGCATCACATTGTGACCACTCCCCGCATTATTCATCACTATGCATCTTAGATAGGCACTTGCATATCATACTTAAAGTCAAAAATACAAAAATATACACGGTGGGCCAGGCCACAACTGGTAAAACCCTTTGTTTTTGTTATTTGACCTATGGTAGCCGGACCGCAAACCGGAAGGATTTCCTATACCAAACAGTCATGGGGTATTTGGGAACATTGACTGGGGAGAATCCCTTGCCGTTGTTGCCTGTGAATTTCTAGGCCCCAACAGTTTCTGGTGCTAGAAGGAGGGCCGCTAGTGCATGGCTGACCGGGGAAATCCATTTCCTCGAAATTACTCCACCAGTGATAGTTTTGAAAGCGATTTATTTCTTGATCCAAATACTGAGGAGAATAGAGAACATTTTTTTGCTGTGGACAAACAAATAGTAAATGATATGAGAAGACACACATGGGCTTATGTAAAGAGTATTGGAGGGTTACCCACTATCCCTGATTTACCCCGAAGAGAATACAAGAAGAAGGATCATCCCATCTTGGAGGATTCAGTGTTGGTTGGAGATTTGGAAGAATTAGTAGAAGTAGCGTTACAGGAAGTTGTTCAACCTTTGAATCAAGTAGGCCCAAACACACCTTACTCTTCTCATGTGCATACTCCTCTTCCTTCACCTCCCCACTCTCCACCCAGACTCATGGCAGGTGTAAATGCGAATCAACCACTTAACCCACCAAATCCACCACCGGCTTGGAAAGCCAGATCACCCTTGAACTTAAATCCTCCGTTGCATGACTTACCTCAAGCTTTTGAGAAGATGCTGCCTAAATTTGATCCAAATGAGAATATGTTAGTAGATGACCATTTACAAAGTTTTTATTTGGCTATAGAAGGATTGAGGGCTGGGGAACATGAGGATGTTGTGTGTAGACTTTTTCCGCATACCCTTAAAGGAGCAGCAACATCATGGTATTTTGGTTTGCTAGCAAACTCTATCCCAGACTGGGACACCTTTGAAAGGATTTTTAGAAGTAAATATGCAACCCAAAAAACTCATGTGGCTCTCATGAAAGGGCTATGCACCTTAAAGAAAGAAAGACAAGAGAAGGTGCATAGTTTTACCCAAAGATTTGCAGCTTATCTTAAGAATTTTTTTGAAGCTGACAAACCCTCGGATAAAGTTCTGATTAAGTATTATACTTCAGCTCTAGGACCTGAGTGGGCCATGTTTTCCAAAATGAAAGACAAACATACACTAGCAGAGACTTATGAAGAAGCTGAAAAGGAAAGCATCAAAGACTATCCTGAGCAGTCGGGAGAAAAAATTGTTGGGAGGAAAGCTTTGTTATTTACTAAGCCTAAAGAGGAGCAATCACCAGACTTCGAAGGAACGGCAAAGATGATGCAGAAGCTCTCTAACAGAATCATAGACTTGGAAAAGGAAAAGGAAGCCCAAAAGTTTTATAAGCCTTATTACAAGAAAAGGGAAGATAACAATCAATCCCAACCCCCTCCGCATAGCCCTGCATCTATGAACTTAACGAAGGTGCTGATGGATAACCTTTTCAATTTTCACCAACAACCTCACTCTGAAAAGAATTTTCCCCAACGGATAAATTCAATGACGTTGGTAATCAATCAGTTGTTGGATTCCAAATTAACCGAGGATAATGATGAAGAAGGGAAAGACAACAGTAAATCAACAGAAAAACAAGAGGATGAGGCCATGGTTTTATGGGACTGTGTATTGTTGTTTGATGCCAAGGAAGAAAAGGACCTGAGACATGAAGATATCCTGGAAACAAATGTAACGACGAGAAGCCAGGGGTTGATTAAGGAAAACATTCTTATGCTCCCAAAGTTTAAGAGACTTCAAAAGAATGTTAAGAAATTTCAAAAAAACACCGCAGCTAATAAAATTCCGGAATTTACCATCACCAGTCAAAATCCTAGACAGATCAACATGCCTAATAAGCCCATTGAAGAAAAGATAAATAATGTTAAAATGAATCTCACAGAACATAAGATGGATTATGACATTGTGGAGGATATAAAAAAGGTAAGGGCAAACATCTCATTATTTGAGATGTGCAATGTGCCGCAACAGAAAGAAAAGTTATTGAAAGCACTTGAAATATCAGAGGAGAAGCTTCCCACTGACAATCAGCCCCAATAAGAAGAAATTGGTGAAGCAAGTGTGGGAGGTAAGCCTAAATGCAAGACTCCACCTTTTCTCCTTACTTTTGAAATTGTCAATCACAACATGCACAATTGTCTAGTAGACTCAGGGGCATTAGTCAACGTTATGCCGTTGTCGGTCTATAGAAGGATAAATGGACAACCTAAACCATCTACCTGGATGGTTATTCAGTTGGATAGAATGAATGTGAAGGTAGTTGGGGAAATGGAGGATGTTCTCATTCGCCTATATTCAAATGATAAGGTATGTCAATACATTGATATTGTGGTAGCTGACATACCTGAAGCTTATAGACTTGTTTTGAGTAGAGATTGGTCGGCGAAGCTGAGTGGATATTTTGCCTCAGACCGGTCACATCTATGGCTACCTTATAAAGGAAGCCCAAATCAAATTAAAGTTTTAAGGGAGCCCCACATGAAACACAATGTTACTCAGTTCTGTTGGAATATAATCCATCAGGATTATAGGTTATTGTAAATATTAGGAATATGAAGAGACTCTCGGATGTGTGATCCCAAGAGTCATCGTAGATGTATAAATAAAGGCATTCTATGGAGAAATAATATGAATTCGAGAGTTATTCCACCTAACAATGGTATCAGAGTGATTCATAACTCCTGCCATAACTCTTGAATGCATTTCAGTCATGGCATTCTTCCTACCAGACATCCATTTTTCCCTCTGCCAATTTTTTTCACAGTGCCTGCAATTGTCAGTCTGCCTCCGGATGGTTTCCTGCCAGCCTGCAAGCATTTAATTGTATGCGTTATTCACTGAATGTTTATAGACCTACGTTTGAGCTACATCCTGGTACTGAATTTATTGTGTTTGTTGACCTATCTTGGAGGGTCGTGATCCATCCCTTTATTATATCTGCGGAGAAGTGAAAGAAATAGTTGTTGCCTAATGTGAAAATGACACATTCGGGCTCCATGCTCTAAGGGATTGAAGCCGCGTTGCTACTTTATTGCTGCAAGTTTGTTGGAGAACGATGATAGAAGGATGAATACTCATGCTTTTTCATTTGCAAGAAGATTGAAACTGTCTTGCTGTTGCGATCGCTTTGAAGACTGAAGATCGTTGGTGGAGAGAGATTGTCCCCTTCAATTGCGTGAAGTGTGGCTGCTGGGATGAACCCGTGAATATTGTGAACTTGAATCATCAGAAGAATATACACAAGTTAAGAGAAATCACTAGAGACTCGCGCTCTTAGTCAGTCACATGGAGGTAATGCGTTTTGTTCATTACTAAAATTGCTCATTGGAATACAAAAAAAACCCTAATTTTACACTGGTATTTGTGTGAAGTTTGAAGGGGAAATAATTTCATGTATATGCATCATGTATGAGTTCATGTTTGTTTCCAAGACAAGCACATGAATTATGAATTGTTGAAGTATGAGTTGTGACCATACCTGTCGTATAAAAAAGTGCTACGATTTCTTTGCTGTGTATTTGATGAGCTTGCGACTGATAGTTGATACGTTGGAGAAGAAGTGCATGTTGCGCTTCTCTTTTATGAAGCGATTCTCTTCCTTGTGAACTGCTGCAAAGTGAAATTGTGACTACATTGCCAGAGAATATTGTTGGTGTACGTCTGTATTTTGAAGAGTGTTGCAGCATTGACAAGAAGGCTGCGTTCTAATCTCTTGAAGAAAGCCTGCTTTTCTTTGACCTGCGACATGCTCCTTTTCGTTGGTGAGAGATTGTTTTCTACTAGTTTGAAAGCCATTGAAAAGCATATTTAAAGTTGGTATTGTAGGCTTGAGAGGATTAAGTTTGTATTTCAAAGTTTGTATGACAATAGCAGAGACATTGACATTGTTGTAAAGCTTGAGGAAGGTGGCAGAGACTTAGACCTGCACCTTTACTCTTTCTTCTTTTTCTCCTATTGTTTTAGTTGCAAGATTCAATCACAGAAGATGCAATCTATAGCATCTGTAGTTGGTGCCACTCTCACTGGCAAAGACACTTAACCAGAATGGTGGAGGAAGATCAAATCTGCCTTCATCTACAATGACCTTTGGGACGGTATTTGCGAAGGCACCACAATAGACACAGAAGCTGGAGGGCCCATAACCAGAGATCCAGGACCTCCAAAATCCGATAAAGAGAAGTCCATTTGGAAAACAAAAGACGAGAAAGCTTTTGGTAAGAAGACAACTGAGCATTCTGGAGAATCACTTTGCTTTGTTCGAAAAGCAAAGAACCACACCAAAGACCAATCCAATGATCATCCCAAAGGAGAAAGCAGCAAGAGAGGCAGAGGAAGAAGAAACTTCAGAGGTAGAGGAGGCAGAAACAACTCCAGCAAAAGATCAGATTTGAAGTGCAAGCGTTGTGGAAAGATTGGACACACAGCAGATCAGTGTTGGGCTTCGTGGGACTCCATCAAAGACAGACATAACCAGAAGAAAGATGACAATAAGAACCAAGATGCTAGTAAATCTTCAGATTCTGCTCATTGTATTGTTGCACATTGTAATCTTGGTATTAATGAAATGACTTCACTTTCATCTTACACAGATTGTTGGCTACTTGATATTGGTGCAACATCACACATGACTTTTAGAAAAGACTGTTTTGAAGAACTTAATGAAACAATAAATGGCATAGTTTACTTTGCAAATAAGTCAAGTATTAAACCAAAGGGAATGGGCACCATTCGGCTGAAGATGCCTGGATTCTCTGATTTCTTATTGAAGAATGTTCTTTATCTTCCAGAGTTGCAGAGAAGCCTGCTGTCCTTGGTGCAGATTCGACAGCAAGGCCATTCCATCCACATGTTTGATGGAATCGTAGAAATAAGAAAGTCCTCTGACAACCAAGTCATCATGACTGGATACGAAGATGGGAAGCTGCTAAAGCTAAAGGGTTCATCTCCAAGGGTTCAGAACTATGCCTACCTCTCTCAGCATGGAGAAGGTAATTTGTCATCAAGTTTATTGCGGCATGCAAGATTTGGTCATCTGAATTATAACAGTCTTCATTTGTTGAGAAAGAATGGTGTATTTGGTTTTCCCACCATTCCCAAAGAGAAGAGCAAATGTGATGCATGTATATTAGGGAAACACAGTAAGCTACCATTCCATGAATCTAATTTCAGAGCAAGTAGGAAACTAGAATTAGTGCATTCTGATTTATGTGGCCCAATGCCAACTCCTTCTGCCAATGGGAATAAGTATTTTATGACCTTTGTTGATGACTACTCAAGAATGTGCTGGATTTACTCATTAAAGACAAAATCAAAAGCATTTCAAACATTCAAAAACTTTCATGCATTGATAGAAAAACAAGCAGAATCTAAAATTGGTACACTTCATACTGATAATGGGAAATAATACACTTCAAATGATTTTGAAGATTATCTTCGCCAACATGGAATTGCACATCAGACTACAGTTCCCTACAATCCTCTACAAAACGGTGTAGCAGAAAGAATGAACAGAACCATAATGAATATGGTACGCTCAATGATGTTTTTTAAGAATGTAAAACTAATGTTTTGCGGTGATGCAGTGAAATGTGCAGCCTATTTGAGAAACAAAAGTCCCTCAAATGTTCTTGATAACAAGACTCCACATGAAATGTGGTTTGGCCATCTCCCTTCAGTCAGGCATCTTAGAGTTTTTGGTTCCACCTGTTATGCCTTGATTCCAAAGGAGCAAAGAAACAAGCTTGGTGCTCGAAGCAGAAAATGCATTTTCCTGGGGTACGAAGAAAACTCCAAGGCATACTGTCTGTATGATGAGGTAAACAAGAAGTTTGTTATTTCCATAGATGTCATTTTTCTTGAGACTAATAAAAATGACCAGTCCATTGAGAGACAGCTTGATCGTTTGGAAAAATATCCTCATCTAAAGAAATATTCTGAAAATAAATATGAAATTCCAAACCTTGAAGGGGGGATTCCTATTTTGGATCAACCTTTGGAATTTCCATATGAAGCACCAACTCCCCCGCATGAAGAAGTTCCTGCTACTTCACCTAAACAAGAGGTTCAACTAGATGATGTGATTGAGAGAATTGGAAGACTCAACCTTGAAGGAAATGAAGCACCACCAGCTGATCAACCAGGACCATCACAGAAGATTCCTAAATGGGCCACAAAGACACTTGAAAGTGTCCATTCGGATGAAGTTGGAAAGACGGTAACGAGAAGTTCAAAAAGACATGAAGATGGAGGAGAAGTAGATAATTCAGGTGATGACATGGATGTATCATTTGATTATGAATTTAATTTATCTGCTAACTTTGAACCAACTTCCTTTGAAGAAGCTTCTACTCGAGTTGAGTGGAAAGAAGCTATGCAGAATGAGTATGATGCACTCATGAAGAATGGAACTTGGAAGCTGGTTGACCCTCTAGTTGGAACCAAACCAATTGGCTGGAAGTGGGTGTACAAGAACAAATATAGATCAAATGGCTCACTTGACAAGCACAAAGCGAGGCTTGTAGCAAAAGGCTATGCACAGAAGGAAGGAATTGACTATGAAGAAATGTTTTCTCCTACAGCAAAATGGGCTACCATCCGTACCTTACTCTCTTTAGCTACTCAGAATGGGTGGAAATTTCATCAGATGGATGTGAAGACTGCTTTCTTGAATGGAGACTTGAAAGAGAATGTCTTCATGTCTCAGCCAGAAGGCTTTGTTGTGAAAGGAAAAGAACAAAAGGTATGCAAGCTTGTCAAATCCTTGTATGGCCTAAAACAAGCACCTCGTGCATGGTATGAAAAATTAACCGAGCATCTTTTGAAGTTAAATTTCGAACATTTTGATCTTGATGATGCAACACTGTTTATAAAGAAAGTTGGAAGATCTGTTGCGTATCTTATGGTGTACGTAGATGATCTTTTGATGACAGGGAACAATGATAGCTATATAGCATCCATAAAGAAAGATTTGAAAAAGATCTTTGAAATGACAGATATGGGACATCTCCACTATTACTTAGGAATTGAAGTCACTCAACATCCTAAGTACATATTCCTATCTCAGAAAAAAATATGTTGGAGAACTACTAGACAAATTTTGCATGACAGAATGCAACCCTATCTCTACTCCAATGGAATAGAAAATGAAGCTCACATCAAGCGAAGGAAAAGAATTTGAGGATGCGACCGAGTATCGACAACTTTTAAGAAGACTTATCTACCTTACAACAACTAGACCAGATATTTCTTATGTTGTTGGCATACTTTCAAGGTTCATGCATAAACCTTGTGAAGGACACTGGTCAGCTGCAAAAAGAGTTCTAAGATACTTGAAGGGGACTCAAGACGTTGGACTCAAGTACTCTAAGGTGGATGACTTCAAAATTATTGGGTACTCAGATTCAGATTTTGATGGTGATAAGGAGACAGGAGTATCAACTTCTGGATACACTATGAGTCTTGGATTAGTAGCTGTCTCATGGAGATCACGCAAACAGTCAGTTCCGGCAGATTCAACAACAGAAGCAGAATATGTGGCTACAGCTGAAGCAACAAAAGAAATAGTATGGCTCAGGAAGATACTTGAAGATTTGCAATAAAAACAAGATAACTCCACTCCATTATTGATCGACAATACTTTTGCAATCAAGCTGGCTAAGAATCCTAGATTCCATGATCGAACCAAACACATCAACACAAAGTATCATTTGATTCGACATCATGTAGAGGCCAAGACAGTCCATCTTCGACATTGTTCCACAAATGATCAAGTTGCAGACATCTTCACCAAAGCGCTTGGACGAGAAAAGTTTGAAAGATTCAGAAACATGCTCGGACTTACTAACACCCCTTTGGATTAAGGGGGGGATTGTTGGAATATAATCCGTCGGGATTATACGTTATTGTAAATATTAGGAATATGAAGAGACTCTCGGATGTGTGATCCCAAGAGTCATCATAGATGTATAAATAAAGGCATTCTATGGAGAAATAATATGAATTCGGGAGTTATTCCACCTGACAAGTTCGAAGAAAAAAATGAACCAGTGAATTCTGTTTTGGGAAATTACTTTATCGAGCTAGAACCGGGAAACTATAAAGCGGAAGAAGCCAGCTATACATCAGATGCTCAGCTTGATCTCCTTCATTTTTTGCAAGCTGATGAAATCGATTGTAAAATAGTAGACTTAGTTGTAGATGTAGATGTTGTTTCACGCACAGTAGTGGTAAGCGATTTTTGGACGCTTTTCTTTGATGGGTCTAAAACTTTGGAGGGGTCAAGAGCCGGCTGTGTCCAGATTGATCCTAAAAAAAATAAACATTTTTTTTCATGTAGGTTAGAGTTTGAATGCACCAATAACACAGCCGAATATGAAGCACTAGTTCAGGGACTAAGAAAAGCAATTGAATTAAAGGTAGAAAATCTGAAAGTGTATGGGGATTCTGAAATAATTGCAAAACAAATTCAAAATAAAATACATTGCATTTCTCCTCATTTAAAAGCTTATCACAATGAAATATGGGATCTACTTAAATATTTTCATGCATTTAACATTGTATCGATTCCTAGACTTAAGAATGTGATGGTTGACTTGTTGGCCACCTCAGCTACGAGGCTTGTGCCCTCTAATAACCAGTGCTCTATTGAATTTCTTTCCAGGCCTTTGGTTCCAGATATGATTACCAATCTATGAGTTTTTGACGATGATCAACAAATTCTAGAATGCTTGACAAATGACGAGACCTTCAAAGGGGTGATTATTGATGATGAAGAACATTAAGCCGAGCTAAAATTCAATAATTTTATTCCTAAAGGAGTCAGGAATTTAGAGCGAATGTTTGATCTAAACGAGAAATTCAAAAGGCCAGTGAATGTGAAGACTTACAGCTCATCTCTACAGTTAGAGATGATTAATTTGGGGACTGAAATTGAGCCTAAATATGTGAATTTGGGAAAGTGTTGCTCTCCAGGCGAAAGGAATAAGTTCATTAGTCTGTTCAAACAATACAAAGATGTTTTTTCCTGGACGTATGAAGATTTGAAGACATATGAAACCAATATTATTCATCATGTTATCCCCATCATATTTGGAATCAAACCTTATCAGCAGCCTTTAAGGAAAATGCATTCAAAATTAGAGCCTTTGATTCAGAATGAAGTAAAGAAGCTGTTGGATGCTAGAATTATCTTCAAGGTTAGACACTCAGGATGGGTTTCAAATTTGGTACCAGTAAGGAAGAAATCTGGAGAAATTAGACTATGTGTGGATTTCAGAAACTTAAATCGCGCTTCGGATAAAGACAATTATCCTGTCCCACCCATGGAACAGATATTGCAAATGGTTTCGGGTTCTAAATTATTTTCTTTATTAGATGGATTCTCTGGCTACAATCAAGTGTTAGTGGCTGAAGAAGACAGACTGAAAAATACATTCAGAACCAGATGGGGGACTTTTGCTTACAGAAGGATGCCCTTTGGACTCATAAACGCTGGAGCTACTTTCCAGAGGGCTATGGACATAGCTTTTCGTGAACTGATTGGCTGCAGTGTTGTAGTTTACCTCAATGATATCACAATATTCTCAAAGAGAAGGGAGGAACACACATTCCATCTAAAACATATTTTTGAACGCTGCCAAAAATATGGTATCTCATTAAACCCCAAGAAGTGCGTGTTTGCCGTTACCGAAGGTAGGTTACTGGGTCACATGGTTTCTAAGAAGGGGATCTCCATAGACACAGAGAAGATCAAATATATCGAACAGATTCCCTTACCCCATAATAAAAAGGGCATGCAATCATTTATGGGGACAATAAATTTTGTGCGAAGGTTTGTGCCAGATTTTGCTCAAATTGTCAAACCTTTGTAGAAAATGGTAAAGCAAAGTGTACAATTCAAGTGGACTGATGTAGAAAAGAATGCATTTAGTAAAATAAAGACAGTTGTTGTGCATGCACCCTCCCTCAAAAGTCCGAATTTTGAGAAAGATTTTATTTTGTACACTTTCGCATCTGACGATTCAATAGCAGCGGTGCTTACCCAGAAGGAGGATGGGGGAGACGAGTTCCCCATATCATTTATGAGCACTGGTCTGTAAGGGGCCAAATTGAATTATCCAGCTGTGGATAAACAAGCTTACGTAGTATTCAAAGTGGTAAAACAATTCAGACCATATATACTTAAGAACCAAACAAAGGTAATAGTTCCACACCTAGTTGTGAGGTTTCTTTTCGTACAAAAAGAGTTAGGAGAAAGAAGAGGGAACTGGGTAACAACTCTACAAGAGTACGACCTCGAATTAAAGCCACCCTCCATAGTTATAGGGGAGGAATTGTGCAAATTAATGACTGAAAGTAAGGACAATGAAGAAAATAACTGGGAAAATGAAGCTGAGTTACATTTTATGGATGCATGTCCTCTTTTCATAGCTCCAGACTCCTGGTATCGAGACCTTGTGCATTACCTTCAGGCAGGATTGTTACCAGAACATTGGAATTCTAAGCAAAGAAGAGCACTGTGTCTTAAATCAGCCTCATATCAGATTGTTGAAGGAATATTATTCAGAAAGAATTATGATGGATTTCTTCTTAGATTCTTAGAGAAAGAAGATGCAAAGAAGGTCATTATAGACTTACATGATGGGCTTGCTGGAGGATACTTCTTCGGGGATACAACAGCCCATAAAATTCTCAGAGCCAGATACTATATGCCCACACTGTTCAAAGATGTGCATGCCCATGTCGGAAAGTGCAACATCTGTCAAAGGTGTGGTGGAAGACAAGTTAAAGCAGCAAGACCATTAAAGCCTGTGATGATAACAAAACCTTTCAAGCAATGCGGAATGGATATCATTGGAGAGATAAAGCCAAATTCTTCCTTGCAACACAAGTATATTCTGACGGCAACTGATTACTTCACTCGTTGGGTTGAAGCCATCCCGTTGTGTAAAGTGAATGAAGATGCAGTCATGGACTTCTTGCAAGATCATATTATGACCAGGTTTGGAGTTCCAATTTCTCTAGTTTTCAATAATGCTACTTATTTTTCCTCTATTAGATTAACTGCATTTGCTCATGAAAAAGGAATTAAGTTGCATTACTCTGCAAATTATTATCCACAAGGAAATGGTTTGGCTGAATCTTTGAACAAAAATCTGATTAGAATTTTAAAAAAGACTGTGATAGAAAACCAGAGAATTTGGCATTCAACATTAGCAAATGCTCTTTGGGCTGATAGGGTCACCCCCAAGACTTCGTTAGGTGTGTCCCCGTATACCCTTGTTTATGGAAAAGAGGCTATTCTACCCCCCAATATCATGCTACCCTCTTCCATAATAGCGCAAGAATCAAGAGGATTAGGTAATGAAGTTTTGCAGATGAGGATACATAATCTTTTGAAGGCAGAGGGATCTAGATCCAAGGCCATAGAACATTTTAAACAACAACAGGAGGTAGTGAAGAGGTGTTTTGATAAGCACAAAGCTGGGACAAAAGAATTTGAAGTAGGGGATTTGGTTCTTAAGTGGGATCACCCTCACGATGAGAAGGGGAAACACACAAAGTCTCAACAGTTATGGGTAGGCCCTTTCCAAATTGCGGCAAAACTTGGCCCCTCAACCTATAAGTTGCAGGATTTACAGGGAAGGGAGGAGAACTTACCAGTAAATGGTTTAGTTCTTAAACCTTATTTTTCTTGATTTTGTTTTATTCTGTTCCATTTTGTACATAAATAATTGACTTGTTTTTCCACTTTGATTTGTTCCTTTCCTGTTTGTTTAGTGTAGTTTTATTCTGATTCCAATAAAGGAAGCAAAATTTTGGTTGCATTAAGAACATCAAAACCCTTGATAAACTGAGATTCTTTGGCCATTAGGCTGTGTCTTATTGTTTGAATTTGATGGAATTTCTTCTGGTAAGTAGTTTTCCTAAGTGTCTATGAACACATTGAGGTCCAGCGTAATCCCTGAAATAACTCAAAATCGAAAGGTCTGGAATACTATTGCGAGGCTCCATCCATTTCACATCTAAAACATCCAAGGGGGTGACAACAAAAGAGCCATGGAAAGGGGAGCAGGGTAAACAGTATGTTATATCTAAATGATCCCATCCCAGGAATTGAAAGCGAAAAGGATAATAAGAGTCAGAACTCCTAAAAAAGCAATATTCATCAAAACAAAGTACTGAATTATATGAGTACAGATTGCCAGAAGTTATTCTCCATTCGTGAGCTGAAAATTAAATCCATCTCTCACACAAAAGGACACCATGGATAGAAGAGCCTGAATAAAATTCAGATTAAAAGGCATCAGGAGGGCTCAAAAGGACATAAAGTCCACAAACAAAAAATTCCAAGTGGCATGGGAATGGGGAACAAACGAATATTTCTGTTCACCATGTGTTCCAATCCTATGGAGTCTAAGCTGAAAGCTACCCAAAGACAAAGTTAAAATGAAATCCGCCTACTTAAGCCTCAAAAGAGTTATTCTGACCTTGAGATTTCGGTTTCCATTCCCAAAAAATTGGACTATCATCAATGATTACAGGTTCATATATGTGACATTCTGGGAATCTAGACATCTAGAAGAATTCAGCATGTCGGTTTCACTGCTAAATAGTCTATTGCTCAAGGAGGAGTTTATTCAGAGATCTGGATTCACCAGTGAGCCGCCAATTGTTGCAGCTGCAACTTTTCCCAAATTTCTGGAAATTTTGGACCCTCCTTTTTTATTTTGTTTGCCCCACTCTGCTGCGTGTTTGGATTATTTGAGGCCGGTTTCTTGCTATTTGAGTTTTCATCTGGGTCTGTGCATGTTTTGGACTGTAAGGCTTAGCACTTTTACAATGTTTATCGTTGAGTTTTAAGGTGGGATTGTCATTTGTTGTTTTTCGGAGGTCAACCTGCGTTTTATTATTGGAAAATAGACCTCGCCTATTGGGTTTTTCGGAAAGAGATATGATTTTGATCGGAGGCCGTAGGCTGATTGAGTTCCACCATTGCGGCCTCCGAATAAACTAATTGCCCATCGGACTATTTGTCTTTTCGCTGATATCCTGTTCTTTGTGTCTCTGTTGTTGACTGGTCTGTGGATTTTCTTTACTGTAGGACTTCCGCCGTTGCGGCTTTATAGTGCACTAACTATCCGATGCCTTAGTAAGTCTCACCCCCGAAGTTTTATCGCGCTGAGTTTTGGTGTGTGTTCTGGAACCTCTGGACTGAAGGACCTCCGCCATTGCAGCTTTCTAGCACACTAACCATCCGATGTCTAGTGTTCTGATTCGTTAATGGGGGTTTTTGTATGCACGTTTCTTAATCGTTTTCCCACCAGTTGTCATGAGCTCATCACTATTTTCATAGATGACCGGTGTGCCTTGTTTTATTAGGTTGATGTTTTCACGAGAAAGCTCGCTCCGGTTTCCTTTTCTTTTAGTTTTCATTTTATTTGTATTATGGTTAATGTTTATTAAGATAGTCAGGATAAATGATGAGTTTTCGTTTGATCGCAAACAAACATGGGAGATTTTCTCGAATCCCTTTGAAGATCATTGCGGTGAAGAAGATGTAGCTGAAGGACAAATCATGGTAAAGCATAAGGCAACTGAGTTGTCGCTCGGGGAAAAGAAAATAATGAATATCTGAAAAGGGACTAAGGAATTGTAGAACATAATCATTAAAAAAGCAAAGGCCCAGTATGGGTCATTTCGTCGGTTACCTAGCTTTTCAATAATAAATTACAAATTTTTGCCTGGTGGAGAAAGTGCTATGTGGAATGTTCAAATGTGATGAAATGAACAATGTTAAAGGGGAACTATTTCATTTTCAGCGGTGTTTCATTAACTGTGAGATCGTTCTAACTTTCTGAACCTATGTTCTTACATGAATGTTCTCTGGTTTATTCTGTGATAATTTCCACTATGCGTAATGAATGTTTTAACAGTTGACGAGCTATCTTGTTGTGTATATCTTTACTCATGTTTATGTTTTTTTATTCTAAGAACAACTATTTGTGACTTATCTTAACATATGAATAGTATTACATTACTCATGAATTGATAATCTTGCTCCCTAGGGACAGCTTAGTTAGTGTTGTTTTTCTAGTTGTGTGTGATTTAGACGCAAGAGAGTCTAAGACAAGAGGTAAGAACCTGTGCATCACGTTGTGACGACTCCTCGCATTCTTCATCAATCTACATCTTAGACAGGCACTTGCATATCATACTTAAAGTCAAAAATACAAAAATATACATAGTGGGTCGGGTTGCAACCGGTAAAACCCTTTGTTTTTGTTACTTGACCTACGGTAGCCAGACTGCAAACTGGATAGATTCCCTATACCAAACAGTCATGGGCTAGTTGGGAACATTGACTAGGGAGAATCCCTTGCTGTTGCTGCCTGCGAATTTCCAAGCCTCAACACATCTGTAACTTAAACATTCTTTGCAACATCATTATGTAAATACTGAAACATCATCTGGAATGATCCATATACAGATACTAAAACATCAACAACAACCTCATTAGCATGTTAGTGCTAAAAAAAACATCTATAATGCTAGATCATTATCTGCATTACCAGCATAGCGATGTTGGAACATCATCATCACCATAAACATCAAACATCATCATCAGTATAGAAATAATGAAACAAACTCATCAACAATCATCACTATGATGATACTGAACCTGCTACATCAGTATGGGAATACTGAAACTATCAATCAATAATCATAATTGTAACAACACTAAAACTATCTCAACAATCACCAATCATTAGTGTAGCACCAATCAAACTGTATCAACAATCATCTCAACAATCACCAATCATCAGTGTAACAACACTGAAACTATATCAACAATCATCGGTATAACAATACTAAAACTATCATGTCAACTATCATCAGTATAACAATACTTAAGCACACATATCAGAAATCATCAGTATAACAATACTGAAGCAAACATCTAAACAATCATCGGCATAACAATACTGAAGAAAACATCTCAGCAACCATCAGTACAACAATACTGAAGCAACCATCTCAACACTAATCAGTATAATAATACTAAAGATACATATTTCCCTCTAACTGTCTCGGAGCATAATCATGATGAGTTCTCTGGTAGATCCACCTAGGCATTTTGTCTAACTTACTAACCCTTTCGAGCCAACAATCCTAGTTATATAGATGGAACTTCCTGGGGACCAACAATCATTGTCCTGGCTTACAAACCCACTAGGGTTAAAATGATATAGACATACATACTAATCTCGCTAGGATCAACATGCATCGTCTGACTTACTAACCCTTTCAGGCCAACAATCCTATCCATACTTACCCTACTCTAGACTGAGCTACCACCACTGCATCCTTCTTCCATCTACCTTCACTCCCTCTTTCAAGAGAGGTCCTTTTGGACTACACCAAGCTTGTCTCGAAAGTATTCAAACTTTACACAAGCCAAAGGATTATTTAACACATCTGTCACTTGTTCCTCTATAGGAACATACTTGAGCTTTACAGCTTCTTTCTGAACCATATCCTGGATGAAGTGATATCTAACTTCGATATGCTTTATCTTATCCTGAAACAACGGGTTTTCTATCATCTTGATACAACTCTAATTATCACAAAGGATATTAGTAACATCTATATCTACATCAAATAATCCTCCCAACATCTTTCGAAGTCAGATTTCTTCGCTACATGTTGAACATGTTGCAATGTATTCATCCTCTGTCATGCTAAGTGCAATACTATCCTTCTTTCTACTGAACCAAGAGATCATGCATGATCCCAGACTAAAGCAACACCCTTAGGTGTTTTATCTATATTTGGAATTTCCTTCCCAATCTGAATCTATAAATCCATGTAATCAGATCTCTCCATTAGATGCATATCTGAGACCATAATCTAAAGTTCCCTTTAGATACATCATTACATGTTTTTTCTCCAATAAGGTGAATATGCTTGGGATTAACCATATACTGACTTAGGGTGTTTACAACAAAACATATATGTGGTCTTGTATTGGTTAAGTACATCATAGAACCAATAATATGTATGTATAAAGTGGAATCAACTGCTACTGAAGCATCATCATTCAATAACTTCAAACTTGTTGTCATCAGAGTAGCCATAGCCTTGCAGTCTATCATTCCAAATCTTTTTAGGATTTCTACTGCATATTTTCCTTGGTTTAGGAAAATCTCATGTGGATACTTCCACACTTCAAGACCTAGAAAGAAATGCATCATTCAAAGGTCTTTCATATCAAACTCTACAACAAGCTTCTTCTTACATTCGATGATGGGCTTATATTCACCTGTCAAGAATAGATCATCTACATATAGTAGTAATATCATAATCCCATCATCCTCAACTTTAAAGTAGAGGTTGGAATCTGCTTTACTTTTGGCAAAGCCTAAGCTCATTAGAAATCCATCGATTCTTCCATACCATGCTCTGGGTTCTTGCTTTAACCCATACAATGCCTTCTTGAGTCTACATACATGAGTTTTCTGATCATTAGTCTCGAACCCTTGCGGTTGTTCGATATATACTTCTTCTTCAACCAAGCCATTTAGAAAGGATGTCTTTACATCCATCTGATGCAACTTCCACTTCATGTTGGATGCCAAGGAAAGGATGGTTCTAATTGAGGTGTACCTAGCCATTGGTGCAAAGGTCTCCTCATAGTCAATTCCCTCTTTCTAAGAGAATCCTCAAGCTACAAATCTTTCCTTGTACTTCTCTATACTACCATCTATTGAGTGCTTAGTTTTGAAGATCTATTTTGAGGATACCACTAACTTGTCTTTTGGTATTGGTACTATTTCCCACACATCAATATTTATAATGGATTGATACTTCTCGACCATAGCATCTACCCACTCCTTTTTCTTTATTGCTTCTTCAAAACATGTTGGTTCTTTATCAACTAGATTACACATCAAAGCCAGATAACTAGGGCATGGCTGTGGCTTCTTTCTTTCTCAGATAGTTCCTTCTGGGGAACCATGTATTTTTGATTCTTCGATTAATTCACTAGCCCATGCAGGTTTTCTCTTTCGAGAAACCATTTCACTAGGTAAATCTTCAGGTAAATAAGGTTCTGTCATATCATCATCCTCGGGCATCTAATATTCTTCTTTGTTCCTAACTGGTTTAGGACTTTCTGCAGCTTTGGGAGTTTCATGCTCCTCTTCATCTTCCTTATATTTATTTGACTTTCTAAAGGATGTATCTTCGTCAAAAGTTACATCTCTGCTAAGTTCAATTAGACGATATCCTGGGATATAGATTCGATAAGCTTTTGATTTCTCGATATATCCCACAAACAGTCCCTTCTTTCCTTAAGTATCTAACTTTGATATTTTATCCTTGGGAATGTGTATGTACACGAGACAACCAAATATATTTAGGTGACTTACTTCAGGATTTTCTCCATAAAACATTTCTTCTGGAGTTTTGTTCCCAATGGTGCCATGGGAGACTCTATTATACATATATTGTTGTTATGTATGCTTCTTCCCATAGGTACATCGATAGATCCTGATCATGTATCATGGCTTTCATAGCTTTCATGATAGATCTATTCTTTCTTTCTGCCACACCATTTTGTTGTGGATTACAGGGAATGGTGAGATCCCTCTTAATCCCAGCTTCTTTGTAATATTCATTGAATTAATTTGATGTGAACTCTCCTCCATTATCTGGCCTCAATATCTTTATATTCTTTTCATATAGGTTTTCTACTAGGGCCTTAAATTCCTTAAAACTTCAAACACTACATCCTTCCTTTTCAAGAAGTATATCCAAGTATTTTAGCAATAGCCATCAATAAAAGAAGCATAGGAAACATACCCACTTAATGAAGTGGTTTGCATTGGCCCGCATATGTCTGAGTGGATAATATCTAAGATCCCTTTTTATTTATTATCACTGTTTGGATAAGGGTTCTTAGTATTCTTTCCTTGTGCACACTCCTCCATATTCTCTCTGAATTTCTTGTAGACCAGTCACAACCTTGATTACAATTGGTAAACCTTTGTAGTGAATATGAGAAATTCGTTTGTGCCATAACTCACATGGGCTTATGGTATTTCTCATTAATGTTGAATCTACATGTCCCTTTATTAGGTAGAGTCATCCTTCTTCAACTCCAATTTTTACTGCATCATCTATGGTTTTTCTTTTGGTCCACATGAGAACTCTTCCATCCACAAAGGCAACTCTAAAGCCTTTCTTGTCTAAGGCTGAAATAGAAAGAAGGTTCTTCTTCAGTTCTGGAACATACATGACATCTTTAATCTTCATGGACTTTCCAGATCCCAACTTATAGGATTCTTCTCCCATTCCTTTGATGGGGTATTGGGAATCATCTCCAAGCATTACTTTGTGTGGAGATTCCTTTTGTACAAGACATGAGAGTGCGCCCTTGTAAACTCTCATGTGCTTGGAGGAACCACTATCCACTAGCTAGGAGTCATTTCCTGGTGAGACTGATCCTGTTAGAGCATATATCAATACATATTCTTCACTGGAGTCTTCATCCTTCTTTGCTTCTTGTTCAACTTCTTGATCACTATCTTCAGCAGCATGGGCCTGAAATCTTTTCATCTTTTTGTGTCTTTCTACTTTCATGGGACAATTAATAGAAATGGGTCCCAACTTGTGACAAGTGAAGCATTCATAATTTGAGAAGTATTTCTTGGACTTCTTAAACTCTTGAGTCTTTCTATGAGGATGGTCGTGACCCTTTCCTTTTTTCTTGTATTTGGTATGAACTGTCAAGGCTTGATCCTCATTGTCATTTAGCTTTTCTTCTTTGGTTGGTATCCTTTCTTCTTCTTGAACACATTCTTCCCATAACTGTCAGAACTTGGTTATTTTCCTTCTTGAACAAATTCCTTGGATAAAGGCTTCCCAATCTCTTGGAAGACCATTCAATGTGGTCATTACAACTTCTTCTTCTTCAACCATGTCACCAATAGATTCTAACTTATCCTTGATTTGAGCTACTCTTGCAAAGTAAGACTGCATGGTCTCTGACTTTTGAGCTCTTACATTTTTAAGGTGATTCCTCAGGGTCATCTTCCTATTGATGTTTCTTCCTTAAAATAGACCGGATAGAGCATCAAACATTTATTTTGGAGTCCCCCTCGAGGGTACTTGAGGGATCAAGTTATCTTTAATGGAGTCAGCTATGATCCTTTTAGATATGATCATATCCTTCTTATAATTGAACTTGGTTTCAACTTCTTTTGGTTCTTCCACTTATTCCTTTACAAAACTTTCTAGATCATGTTATTGTAGGATAAGCATGATCCTATACTTCCATGCTCTGAAGTTTTCAACACCTTCAATCTTTTCATCAAGTTTAATATTATTTGTCATCTTTAATAGAAAGTGAAATTCAAATGGAATAAGGAGGACTAGTACTTACTTGATGAAAACAATTTCTAGTTGTCCTTCTTCTGGATGACCTAGGGTTTGAAGTAGAAACCCTAATTTTTTAGTTGGGATCACTAGTAGGGATGAGTGATGGAAAAGATGCGCCTCCCTATGCCAAGGTATATTGTGTCTTTCTTTTTATGAGATTGATGATGGATTCTCAGGAAAACTGAAGCCCTAGTTTGTCTCGGTAGCAGTGACTGGTCAAAAACTGAAAATTCTTGGAATCCAGTTATGTCTTCACAGAAAGATGCACTCTTCAGGGGCGAGTTGAGGGAGCCCTCTTTTTTGGTTGATCTATCGAGGGATTGGTTCATAGTAACAAACCCTAACTGTGTAGTGTTTCCATTTAGGGTGGCTTTGATACCATGTTAATTTTTCTTAATTTTCTTAGATAATATCTTAAAACAAATTGTCACTAGAAGATCACTCAAAGAACAACAAGAACAGAAACATAATAACAAAAGAACACACAGATTTTCCTTGGGAAAACTACAAGGGAGAAAACCCCGCAAACCTTCCTTGGTATAGAAGTCAACCAAAACATTGTAAAACCCAGACAACTTCTTCTCTCTTCTTTCTTGCGCACTTGTTCTTCTCTTTCTTGCAAAAGAACTTGAGTGAGTGAGTACAAATGAAGGGGAGCGCCTCCCTATTTATATTCTTCAGTTTACTTGACCTATAACCTAACAAGGTCGACTTGTCTAACTGACTGGGACGACTTGTCTAGCAAGACACCAAAAATAACATTCATTATATTGACACTTGGGTACTATTGACTTGACTTACATCCAAAGGTTTACATTGATTCTTTCAATGACTCTTACAAGACGAAAATCATTTCCTGAAGGAGGAACACAATCAATACATCTAGAATATCTTCTGAAGTTACAATACTTTAACAAATATGACCAAATCCTACATTTTGTGACGGGGAAACGTGTTCAAATTTCATCCATGACCTGAAAGACTCAAAAAATCAATGCACTATTAGTAAAAAATATTCATAAATGTCCACAAACTATAGAAAAGTGGATCAAAAATTTGAAACTTTTACTACAAATAGTAAATTTGGTTAAAAAACAATTCATTTCGACTTTTACCATTGAATAGTACAATTTTTACCTTCAAACTTCAAACGCTTCGTACTACGAAATTGTTGGACCAAATCAACTTTCGCAAATTGTAGGTAAATCATCTTTCTCCCCTCTTTCATTTCATACCATTTTTTTAAAGTTTTCTTGCCATTTTTAGGTGTTGTAGTGAGTTTGAAAGGGAACCACGCGGAATACGCGGGTATCCCGTTGCAAACTCTTGTATTCAAAAAAAATACGTGGTACGCAACAGGATACCCACATACGGTACGCTTCTATCTAACTACATAGTTGCGTATTGTGTGGATTAAGTGTTTTTGATGAAAATGACCATAAAAAATGATGTTTGTAGGCAATATGGTGCTTGAATGGAGGGAAAGGGAACACAAAGACCTTGATAGGGAAGCATTACAAGTTCCAATGATAGTAAATGCTCTTTGCTGATGTGGTTTGTTAAAGTTTTTCCACACAATGAACATGCGTGCACAAGTGATATTGTTAGAGTCCCTAGTGCGACTTTGGGACCTCGACTAAGGCTTGTTTGATCTACAAGGGGAAACACTAGACATCACTACAGAAATTTTTTACTTTATCATAGGTATATCGCACAGGGGTATGTTGATGATTTTGAGTGGCTCTAGTTGTGGGGGAGACTTGCTCAGTGTTCAAGACTATGTGAACACATACTACTTGCCCGGATCCCATAAATATGGTACACATGTTCCTATTGGCCAAATAGCTAGTTTTCAACTCAAGGTGATAATGAGTACCATCACAAGGGTGGCAGGTGTGTCATCATTGCACCTAGCCACTCATATTCATATGCACATTGGAGTGGAATGTCCAAGGAATGTAGTGTTTGACTGATGGTATGGCTTAACTGTCAATATGAAGAAGCAACTAGCGGATTGCAAGCTAGGGAAGAAAAAGAACTTCATATACCCCAACATCCTAGTGGAATTATTCTTTGAGCAGGTACCTACTTGATCTCGAGGGTTTTTCTCCCCCATCTACATCCACATGAGCCCGGGATCACAAGGTGGGGAGCTGTTTTTGTTCGTCAGGGTGGAGGTGAGATATGAGGAGATTATGATGACAGATTCTATTCTTGGTCGAGAAGACAGGTGCCTTCATTTGAGAATTTTCCATATATTGGAATAGACTTCCGTAGTGACCTTGAGCTAGTGCTGCCTCTAGGAGAGGCATGGGAAGAGATGGGTAAGTTTTTTATTTTTCAAATATTTTATTTTTTGAAATTTCTTTGTAAATAAGTGTCTATACATGCACAAAACATACGATTCTAGGCCATGTTTATGTGATGCATATATTGGACCTGTTCGACCGGGTGGCCATCCTAATACATTTGTATGACCAATTGAGGGAGGTGGTGGTGAGGCCATGATCTAAGTTTCATAGGGAAATATGGCCCACCTTACTCATGATATTTTGACTTTGAGGATGGAGAGGATTCCCATTGATATGTAGGAGCATGTAGTGGGGGTTCCTCCTTCATGGTTACATCTACTTAGGAGGGTGTATAGGACTGTCATGTTCTATCGAGAAGCTGTTGCAGAGACAGTTGCAGAGTCTCCATAGTGTTTAGCATCTAGGGGGACTGGGATTCCATTTTTTGTATTTTGATGTACTTATTACTGGATCTTTTAGAACCAGGAATCGATTTATATGGACCTATTTGACGTACATATATATGATGACTTATTTACATGTGTTTCTATGTGTTCATATGAATATTTTGTTACAATGTATGTGACAAATGCCAATCTAAGATATAATTTGCATATGAGTCAGTTATTGTGTTTTGATTCCTTGGAATATGCTTATATATAATGTGATTAAACTATCTTTCAAGTAATCTAACTCGTAGGAACCGATGCAGTAGTGTAGGATGTCTCACTTGATAATATCCATTAAGTTGAGATAGTACTATCTGGAAGTCAAGTCTAACCTCTAGACACGTAACATTATGTAACGCATCATCCCTTAGCAACTCAATGACATCGTTGTATTCAGCCACATTATTAGTTGTAGGGCCTAAACAAGCACCTCATGAAGTAATTATTTGTCATGTAGGTGCATATATTACCCATGCGGCTAAAGCCAAGTTGCAAGTATGACATATTACACCATTGGAGAATCCTATGAACCTCTCCATTAACATCTGAAACAACACCATATTTACATAAGAAACTCTAACAAATGATAACTAATTACAAATTTATACATATATATACAAGCAAAATCACATAGCCTAAGCACAATACCATTTCAAGTAGAACTCATTTGGGGGATCAGGTAGCTTATTACCACCGTAGTCCAATAATTCATAAACACCCTTCTTCAAAACATTGGACACAACATACGAACCTAACCACACGGACTTGAACTTTCCCACCCCCAAGGTTTCCTTATCCTGGTCATAAACCAAGACAAGCTCTCCTTCGAAGAAAACCCTAGGTTTTACAACTTTGTCGTAGTGGTTTTTGACCCGTGCTTTTATGTGATTCATTCATTGTAAGTGCATATCTACATGGTTCATCTAGGTTCTCTAGATGCAAAAAATGTTCTTCTATGTCAAAAGTGTCAGGTAGCACATTTACTGTGTTTTTTAACAACAGAATCTCACATTCTATAGGGGTAATTGTTTCCACACCATGAACGAGTTGGAAAGGGGAGAACCCCATGGTAGTCTTAACTGTCATACAATATTCCCAAAGTGTAGGGTATAACATGATCTTCCAATTAGATATACTTGCATTAATAGTCCTCTTTAGAATGGTTTTTAACGTTTTATTAACGACTTCCATTTGTCCATTCTCTTGCGAGTAGAAGTACGATAAGTGGTATTGTTTAAAACCTAGAAAGGAAGTCAATTTTGTCACCATCTTGTTTTGGAAGTGGCTACCATGGCTCGTGACAATCTGCTTTGGGATACTGAATTTAGCAATAATTTGATTGAATACGAAATAAGCTGTCATCTCACCATCGACTTTGAAAGTAGGCATTGCCTCTACCCACTTGGTAAAGTAGACTACAATGACAATGATGTATTTATGCCCCCCAGCAAATACTGGGTTGCATGCATTGAAATCTACCCTCCACTTGATGAAGGTCCCTACCGCAATGATGGGATGTAAAGGAGTAAAATGCAACTGCATCTTTCTGGTGTAAATATGACTAGGATGACAATGTTTCACAACTTCCACACAATCTTTAAAGATGGTGGGATGAAAATTAATTGCACATAAAATTTTATGGGTTGTTGCTAACCTAGATAAATGACCCCCACATGCTGCACTATGAGAATAATTTAGGACAAACTATGCCTCGTCATGAGTGAGGCAACAATGTAGAATAGAATCTACCTCTCTTCTGTACAAGGTATCTTCAATAATGAGGTATTTTTTGCGTTTAGTTGTAACTTCCATCGCTCTTCTCGTGAGAAGGTTATCGGAAATTTCAAAGTCTAGAGATATATCAAAATATCTCTGTACCAAGGATCCCTAGTTGAAATTAAGAAGATGTTTTCTCCAAGAAACGATTCATCCTCTGTCGTTATAATTTCGTCACTAGGGAACTCAGAGATAAGTTTCGTGAATACTAAGGACTTTTTCGATTTAGCAGACTGAAAATCTAGGTCAAACTTTTGGAGTATAACAATCCATTTATTAAATTTTCCTCCAACAATCCGTCAGGACATAACATATTGAAATGGATTTACTTATGCGACTACAGTAGTTGTATTGAGTAATATGTAATGACGCAATATTTGAACCACATACACTGTCACCAAGGCCAACTTATCGATGTGTGAATATCTTAGTTTAGGTCTAGCCAAAGCATGACTGAGATAATAGATGGCATGCTCCTAGAGCTTACAATCTTCCTAAACCATCACTACACCAACCATAGAGTCCGATGCGACTAGATACAGTATAAAATCCTCAGTGTAATCTAGTGGATGCAACAATGGGGCTGATAATAATGCTTTCTTTAATGCTTTGAATGACTGTTGGGCGGATTCATCCCATATAAAAGCGGTGTCTTGCTTAAGAAAGCACATGGAACCCTTCATTATCTTGTAATAATTCACTATGAAATGTATAAGAAATTTAGACTTACCTTGTCTACTTTGAATCTATCGAATAGTTCGAGGAGGAGGCAGATTAATAATTGCCTCAACTTTCAAAGGATTGATCCTAATACCCTTATTGGAAACAATGAAGCCAAACAGTCGTCTCCACTCAACAAAAAAGACATGCTTATGAGGATTTAAATGAATCTTATAGTGTCGACACCTTTCAAATACCAAACAAAGATGATCCGGGTGATGTTTTATTTTTCTAGAATGATCCAGAAGGTCATTTAAGTAAGGTTTGACAATGTGCTTTATGTCGTGAAAACCGAAATTCATAGCCAATTGGAAGGTAGCCCCTACATTCTTTAAGCCATACGAAATATTTTTATATGAAAAAATGACCCCACATGAAAATGAAGGCAGTGTTATGTTGGTCCTTGGGTTTAGTTTGGATTTGATTGTATCCCGAGAAGCCATCCATAAAATACAAAAACTTTGCTACCTGCGCATGCGTCAATTAAGTGATATATGAACAGTGTGGGGTAGTTATCCTTAGGACATGCCTTGTTTAGGTCTTCGAAGTCTACACAAATATGTATATTTCCTTGGTTTTTATCCACTAAGATTGGGTTAGATACCCATTCCGTTACAGAAATGGGTATATGAAACCAACTTTTAATAGTTTTTCAACTTCATCATTGACAGTTGCCGCTTTCCATGGCTTCACAAGACATAGATTTATTCGAACATGTATGACATTAGGGTATGTTCTTATTTCATGTTCCACTATAGATGGGTCAATTCCTGGCATCTCCTCATAAGGCCAGGAATACACATCGTGAAATTATTTGAACAAGGCTATATAAATGGTGATTTCCTCAGGTGAAGAATTTGATCCAATGTAGAAATTTTCTACGATGTCGGGTTTGGTGGATATGTTGATGGGTATGGTTGCAAAAAAAAATTCCATGTTATCCTTGGCGAACATTCCTTCCTTAGGTAAAGGATTTATAGGTTGGTCAACACCTTCACTTAGTCTCACATGGAACCCAAAGTTTTCAATTTTGCTCAACTCTAGTAGGAAATAGGACTTGTGATGTAAACCTTCACCTATTTTGTTGGGTCCTATCATGGCCTCCAAAATGGCTTAGTCAGATGGTAAAATTATATCTAAGAAATCATATGGATAAGTTGAGTTCACTGCCAAAGAGGGAAAATATGAATCCTCTGGATCCTCTGAGATTGAAGGAGTCAAGAGGGAATCAACAGTAGCATCAAATGTATCTTGGTAAGCTATTTATGATGTTGATAAGGGCACATCATGTTAGATTTGTGAAGGGAGAACCCAAGGATATTTTCTATCTACAAATGTACAAGCATTCTTCCCTACACTAGTCGTTCCTAGAAAGTTTATAGGAGCGGGAAAGTTCCCATCAGTGACATGTACATCCCAACTCATAAGCTTTCATTCTTTAGACATGATTGACCAATCAAGGGAACATTAGACTCCAATGTGTCTGTACCAATCTTCTAGGTATAAGAAATTTTATAAATAGTCATTGTCTTCCTTTCATAAGGGAAAACAAGGACACATAAGACCGATGACGGAATAGCACACATGGTGTAGGTCCAACTCATACCCAAGAGTAAATTGTAGTCCAAAGGGGTATCAGCAACCTCTACTTCTATCGAAATTTTTTTCCCTGCCAATTCTATATAAAAAGAAGGTAGGATACCATGTGAACGGAAAGACCTTCCATCAAAACAGGACAACAAGGTATTTGACGGGACCAGCTCCGGGGATCCCAAAGCTTTCCAACACGAAACAACCATTACACATGTATATTCACATTCATCTATAAAATTTATTCCAATTGTTTCACCGTCGTGGACTACTTCAATTTGGAAGGCTACATGGTAGGGAAAACGGGGTTTGACATCAGATAAGTAAAAATAAGTCATTAATTTCACAAAATCAGTACTACTAATAGCATCCAGAAGTGCATTACGCTGCAAAGGACAAATTTGTAACTGTTAGTTTTTCATTAAATAAGCTAGCATTATGATCTTAGGATCTTTTCACTGAGAGAATAACAAGCACAACAATAAAACATAAGCACATCACAAGAGACAAGAGACACAAAGAATTTTTCCTCGGGGAAACCATAAAGGAGAAAACCCCGCAACTTCCTTAGAGATAGAATCAGTACCAAAATAGTAAGAGATCTTCCAAAACAACAGTAGTCTTCTTCTTCTGTCTAGTCCCAGTATTTCCTTTTTCACTAGTGCGCCACACTTGAGTGAGTGAATGATTTGTGTGATAAATAGAGAGTCTCACTCTCTATTTATATTCTTTCGTTCACTTGAAGTGCACTCAATCATGTTGGCCTAACTTAACAATTACTTACTAGAGCCTACATCTCAATGAGTGTATAATAACCCTAGTGCCCCGAAACTGTGGGGACTTTAACAATGACTTGATATGACTTGTTTACATTATTGATCCTCCCGATCGAAACATCGGGGCAAGACAACATGACTCAAATACATAATAGAAACATCCTGGAATAAACATCGGGTTACAATACATAAGATACATAGATGAATACATTCCGAAATTACATATACATCAACACTCCCTCTTAACTAGGAAGGTATTCTTTCGACACAATTTTCAGCACTGGTCTTCTTCTCTGTATTAGCTTGATTATCTTTGTCTTCAAGTCATCTTCGTCTTCAAGTTATCTTCGTCTTCAATTCATCTTCATCTTCAAGTCATCTTCATTATTGGATTTGGATCATCTCTCGATCTGGATCATCATAGAACATCATCACTGGATCTAGATCATCACTGGATCTGGATCATCACTGGATCTGGATCATCACTGGCTATCATCACTGGATCTGGATCATCACTCGATCTAGATCATCACTGCTGGATCATCATTACTGGATCTGGATCATCACTGGATCTGGATCATCACTGGTGCTATCTCATGATTCTTCTCGTCATAGGAAGTTCTACAGAGCCATCCCTTTTTCATGCTGGTTGTAGGCCTAGCCTCCATGTAGGTCTTTTCCAGCACTTACATCTGATCAACACATGATGCAAAGAATGGCTCATCATTTCTATTTGATCTACACATGATGCGAAGATAGATACTGCACTTATATCTTACCTAGTCGTCAGAAAGGCACGCCCAGCACTTACATCTGACCTACTTGTCAGAAAGGCACGCCCAGTACTCACATCTGACCTACTCGTCAGAAAGGCCTAGCACTTACGTCTGATCAATACATAATGCAAAGACTGGCTCAATCATCTCTATCTAATCAACACATGATGCAAAGATAGATACTGCACTTACATCTGATCAACACATGATACGAAGAATGGCACTGCACTTACATCTGATCAACACATGATGCAAAGAATGGCATAGCACTTACGTCTGATCAACACATGATGCGAAGACTGGCTCAGCACTTACATCTGATCAACACATGATGCGAAGACTGGCTCTGCACTTACATCCATCCAGACAAGAACACATCCTATCATAGTGATGGAAGGGCTTGCACTCACATCTGATATTGTAGGAACCAATCCTATAGTCATTTCAGAATGGCCCCCAGTCCTCCTCGACTGAGCTAGCTGGTAACTGACCAGGCGCCTCCATTCTCCTAGAGAATGGCAGTTGCCCTTACATCTGACCTGCTCGTCAGAATTGCCAACACTCACATCTAACATGGAAGGAACTAAATCCTTTAGCCATGAAGAGAATGGTTCAGCCCTTACATCTGATCAAGTGGGAACACATCCCTCTATCACATCAGAATGGCTACTCAATTCTTACACTGAGTGTTCTTGGTAACTGACCAAGTGCCTCCATTCCTAGAATGGCAATTGCCCTTACATATATCCTACTCGACAGAATGGCCAGCACTCATATCTAACATGGAAGGGAGCAACCCTATCACCATGACAGAATGGCTCATCCCTTACATCTGACCATGGAAGGAACCAATCCTCTCACCATGGAAGGAACCAATCCTCTCACCATGTCAGAATGGCTATGGGTCTCATCACTTTCTCTTAGAAGGAACCTCGATCTGGAGAACACCAAGTCTCTCCCTGAAGTACTCGAACTTCAACCTAGCCAATGGCTTCGTCAATACATCAACTATTTGTTCCTCCATCACAACATACTGGAGCTTCACTGCTCCTCTCTGCACCATATCCCTAATATAGTGATACTTGATCTCTATATGCTTCAACTTGTCATGGAACACTGGATTCTCTGACAACTTCACGCAACTCTGGTTGTCACAATGTATACAAGTAGCATCCAATTGGAGATCAAATATATCAGATAGTAGCTTCTGCAGCCATACTGCCTCAAAACTAGCTGAACAAGCTACGACATACTCTGCTTCAGCTGTACTCAGTGCCACACAGGATTGCTTCCTACTAAACCAAGAGATCACCCCTGATCCCATACTGAAGCAACATCCTGAAGTACTCTTCCTGTCGATGGAATTGCTTGCCCAATCTGAATCAACATAACCTTCTAGGTTAATATTTTGATTCGCATCGTACTTGAGCCCATAGTCAATTGTACCGTTCAGGTACCACAGAATATGCTTTGCAGCAGTCAAGTGAACACTTCTCGGATCTGCCAAGTACTGGATCAAGGTGTTCACAGCAAAGCAAATGTCTGGTCTCATGTTCGTCAGGTACATCAATGACCCAATCATCTGACGATACATCGTGGCATCAACCGTCTCTGATGAAGCATCACTTAATAGCTTCATGTTCGATGCCACAGGTGTGGTCATGCAGTCCATCATCCTAAACCTATTCAGGATCTCTACTGCATACTTCCCTTATCCAAGGAAGATTCCATTTTCACTCTGCCACACCTCCATACCTAGAACAATAGTGCATCGACACATAACAGGAACATCACTGGTCTTTTGCCTTCAACCTTGAAGCAAAGGTTGGAATCCACTTTACTCTCAATAAAGCCTAGAGTCATCAGTAATCTGTCCATCCTATCGTACCATGTCGATCCTCAGGATATTCTATAGTCACTCCCTCTGAAGTGAAGCATCGTACTCCCTCTGTCTTCTGTACTCTATGCACTGAAACATTATGTACTGAAGTGACAAGTAGTATCCATCTAGGATCATTGGATACTAAGATCCTCTATCTTGAACTTCTTCAAAAGTTCATCTTGCACCCATCTGTGAGCTTGTCATCCTCTATCAACCTTGTAGCAAAGGTTAAGATATTCATCAAGCTCATCATGTATGTGTTATCCCATGGGTGTCTTCTGAATTCGTACAAAGCCTTCTTTCATTTGTACACATGATTATGCATGTCATGTGACTTCACTTCTATTAGCTGTAAATGTTTCTTTATAGTCTATGCCTTCTTTTCATGAGAAGCCTCGTGCTACGAATCTTTCTTTGTATCCCATGATGTTTCCATCTACTGCATGATGGAACTATGAACTTCTCTTCAGGTCTCGATACTGTGCCCTGACATCATTCTTCTTGAACTGGTCTTCCCTTTCTTCTTGGTGGCTGGAAGGTTCTGCATCAATGATGTCACTGCACTCGTCATATTATTCTTTGTCTTTGAACTGTCGTCACTTGTTCTTTGGAACAAGTCTTCATTCTTCTTTGTTTGTAGGCGTTTATGTATGTGATCTTTCCTACAAGTCAAATGCATTTGTATGGTTACATTTCATAAGGAATATTTGAAGACACTGAGAGGGGGGGTGAATCAGTGTGAAGCCAATTTTAAACTTTTCTTAGCTTATCACAGTTAGCTACCAATTCATAATTCCATTACTCTACCATAATCATTTCATAAACATCTTTCACTTCATCATTCACACAACATAAGCATTTCATTCATAAAGAACCATAACACAAAAGAACACAACACCATGTAATTTTGTAATCTTTTTGTATTAGTTTTGGTTCAGCTATAACCGTTAGGAAAAATCAGCACCTACTGATACATAGAGCACCTACTCTGCATCCAGGACCCTGCCTAGTTTTCTTAGACCCTGCTGAGAAGGGTTTAAGGTATCCTAACCTCAAAAGCAAGACAAGCTTGCTTTTACATTAAGGCTTACTGTTACTTCAACTCATCAGTCTGCGGTCAACTGTCTCAGCTCATGCTTATCTGCTCACCATCAATGCTGAACATCATCAATACTACTGGCTATCTACTGCTGCAAATTATCCCCTAATCAGAACTTCTTCTGCTGGTTAACTCAGCTCATACTGCTCATCATAAATGCTGCTCAATCAACTGATCAATTCCCTACTCAAAATATACTGTCAAATATATCACTGTCAAGTCACTCTGATCTCTGTCAAGTACATCAATGTCAAGTCACAATTTCTTCTCTCTGTCACTGTTCACTTCAATCTGTATCATGCCCAAAACTTATCTATTTGTTCCCAGGCTCATCACTCAGGGTTTTCATAATATCTTCATAATGCCAACTTTGGACTTATACTAGCAAATTAGTTCATGGTGAACTGCTTTAGTTGTCAAGCCAAAAGATGCTGCTACCGTCTCGATATATCTTCCTTCAAAATAAAATCTTTCACACGTCCTGCTGCTACAGAGATAAATGACTTCATGTATTTGTACCTTTGGTTGCTTAAACACAAACTTCAGTGCTGTAGATGTCCAAGGTAATCTTCTTTTAGGAACCTGAAAGAATACTTGTAAAGGATCCCTGAAATCAGAATTTGAATGGCCTTCATGTATGCCCAAACTGTCTAATACCTGTAGCAATTATCTGACACTAAAAATTGTGCATTCCCATGACCCTGAAGGCTCAGAATTCGAACTCTAATTCATTTCAATATCCCGATATGTTGATGTGTCAGAACTGAAGCTTCTCAAAGATTTTATGATCTGTTTCCAATAATAATACCCAAGGCCGTATCTTAATCATTCACCCTCCTCTTGCTCTAAAAGAACAAGATATCTCGATAACCAGCACAAAAATAGTCGACTTAGACAGTTGAGTCCATCGAAATACATGATATCGTGATTACCTTGTGCTCATTTGAGTGAACTATCCATTACAACAATGGAATTGTCAAATGCAATTACAGATCCAACCCCCTTGCGCTTAGGCCAAGCAGACTTTCACAATCGGACCGTGGAGGACCATCAACTTCCTTATTTAATGACCATCCAAAGTAACTGCTAGCTTTTGATATACAATGATCAAGATCAGTGTACACAACTTCAGGTAGAGGCCAAGGAGACCACTGCTTTTCTGGGCAGCAACAATGGAAATGTAGAAACCACAAAAACTAATCCGACAATCACCAGAGAACCAAGACACTACACTTCATTTTAAACATCACGCATCATCATAGGATAAATACCATTACATACCTTTCATCTTTACTTCATAACTGTATGATAATCATCTTCATGCTGGACTATGTATTAGCTTGCACACACGCTTAATGCTGCAGCAACAGCGCTGGAGTCAATTGAATCTACCTTCCCTTAATACACCCACTTGCCAGCTTCATGCTTCCACTGAGATGATCAACATCCAGCCTGAAGCGTTGGGACAGTCTGGATAATTCTTGCCTTCCACGCATGTATATTCCATTCTATAAATTTTAATACCACGAGCCGAGGTACAACAAGTTTCCAGGGTTCTGAGGCCTCCAACCTGGCTTCTAGATCCATGGCTACAACATCCTTTTGATATTTCAGACAGGCAAGGCCAATACAGACTCCATCGATCTCTCTTCTTCCTACCGAGACTCGATCCTAAAAACGCTCATGCCTAACAACGCAGCAATCTTTACGGCCTTCACGTGATTGGGCAGATATCCTCATCTACAGAACCATGTCATCCTTCTTCATATTGAGTGAGGCTCCACGATGAATAGTACTTCTCCACGCAGTATTGCAGATCACAGCCTTCACTGCAGCTTGTTCTGGTGCATTGACGGCTTCCTTACTTTGAATCCTTCATTAGATCAGCGAATTAAAGAAGGATTTATGCTCTGCTGTAAAACGTAACTGCTCTTTCAGCGAAAATTTCCTTCAAACTGCTACAGAAAAACACCAAACAAGAATTGACTGCTGCCATGAAATTTCCACAATTCGCTGCTCATCTTCTGCTATAACCCTCGGCATTGATCCTCAGTCCAAAAATTCAGAGCTATCCCACCAAATTTCACTCCACCGAAATGATATGTGTGACTAGTTATTTATAGTAGTTTTCCACAAATTATGGAGCCGACCTGCTCTCCTTTTTTTTAATTTATTTATGAAGCCGACTTTGCAAAAAAAAAATTATTTTTAATTATGGGTCGACTTACCAAATTTGATTTTTAATCTTTTTTTGTATTGAATGGATCCGACCTTACAGTATAGAGATTCCACGTCATTTTGCACATTAAATGTTTGAGTAACGGCTGTTCACTAGCTGTTTAGGGCTTGAGGATACCTCTATGCAAGACTAACAGTTGTTCACTCGCTGTTCACAGCTTGAGGATACCTCTATGTAAGACCATGGCTTAGCCATCATAATCACAGACAGGGGCTCCATGGCCGGCATCATTTATAGCATACCAAGGGCTCCACACACATGAGCCACACCATCTTTGACAAATGACCATAGAATGGGTCATTGGTACCACTTCATCAAGCTTGTCCACTACAAAGGGAAATAGTGGCTCCACGGCCTTCATGGGAATCAATGATAACTGAAAGAGCCAAGTCACATGTTGGCATCAATGACAACTTCATCAACAATATTCATATTGGCAAATTCTTATGCATAAATATGTGATCATGCAACTACTTTAGCCAATACAACATTCATCCATATCTCACTGAAAATTTCTAGATGCCTTCCATCTCTACCAGGACAACATTGAGATTGTGCATTGATCCAATATGTTAGGAAAGAGGTTTCATTCTAGATAAGTAGCAATGGAGAATTTGTATAGCACCATGAGCTACTTACCTATCACATGCATATTAGTAGTATACTGTCGTTAATGCATACATCCTATCATGCATAATACATCAACTGAATATAACCAAATGCATAACAAAACAATATCATGAAATGAAAATTGAATACTTATCTTTATTTGTTTCGAGGGTAGACTCCTTCTTGAGCCTTCAGCTTCATCGTCTTCTTCATTCATAATCGCATCGTTTCTTATCCAAATGCTAAGGTGGATAAGAGGTTCTTCAAGAGTTGATTTCTTCATATTCCTCATTGCTTGAGGGATCTTCTTTGGATGATGAGAGCTTGATCTTCAGTTTCTTCCATCTTCCCTTCTCTTCTTATGAATTGAGCTTCTTCTTCTTTTCAGAGTCTACTGAAAGTAATTACTTCCTTCTGGCATACATTCCTTGCATGAATGAATCCCATGATCCTGGGAGGCTATTCAAGGTGGCCATCACCACTTCTGCATTCTTCACTTTTTCTTTTACCGCTTCAAGTTGTTCTTGATTTGCATGGTCTCTGCATTCTAGATCTTCACATTCTTCAATTGGTTTCTTTAGGTCATATTCTGATTTTTGTTCTTCCCTTCAAATAGCTTGAAATTCTGGAAGACCTTCAACATCTTTGCTTGCAATAGGTAGTGCTCTGTAATGCACATGTGCAAGCCTTCTATGCCAAAGCTCATTTGGATCTACTGTGTCATGGATCAAGGCTTGTTCTGGATGGCCCTTCAATTTATACAAGCCTCCTTCTTGTTCTCCAATCACTACCACATCATCGATAGTCTTTGCTTTTGGCCATATGATGACTTGACCATCTATGAATGCCACCCGCATTCCTTTTGCATCCAATGCTGAAATGGATAGAAGGTTCTTCTTCAGTCCTGGCACAAACAATACTTCTTTCATTGTTAGAGACTTACCAGAGTCTAGCTTGTATGAAGATTCCCCACTACCTTTTATTGGATATTGGTAGTCATCTCCTAGTTTCACCTTGTGAGGTGATTCATGTTCTGACAGTCTTACAAAGGATTCCTTGAATCCCATCATGTGTTTGGAAGCCCCACTTTCTATAAGCCAATCATCACTTCCATGAGTAATGTTACCTATGAGAGCTGATATCAAAACATATTAATCCTCGCTTGAAAAATATTCGCTTTCATATCTGGATCTCTTTCTGGATGGTTCATCATCCTCTGCAGCATGAGCATGATGTCTTCTTTGGCCTTGACCAAGTTCTTCTCGTCTCCCTCTGAAACTGGAACCTCTATGCTCATGTAGGTTTCCAATCCATTTTTTCAGAGAGATCAAATACTTCTATGCTTGGAAGTTGTCAACTTCACCAAGCTTATCATCAAGCTGTTGTGATAGATCACTTTGAAATGAGAACCTCAAATGAAAATAGCAAAGGATTAGATCTTACCGATTTGAGGTGTCCATCTTGGTTCCGAAGCTGGCTGATCTAGGGTTTGCCACAGAAACCCTAATTTTCAAAACTTGGAATCTTTCAGATATGATTGGATAAACAGATAGATCTCTTCAAATGGAGCTGTCTAATGTACTCCTTTTCTGAAAACAATGGAGGGAAGCTCCCGGAACAGGAAGCCCTAATTTTCCAATTTCTTCTGCAGAAATGCCTATTACTGTTTCTGTGATATCTCCGACATTGCAGCTCCTCTATGTCTAAAATTTCATAATAAGGTAACCTCACATGTCCCTAATCCAACACCATAGGTTTCATCAGAATTGGTTTCACCATTTTGGATTTATGATTCTTTTCCCAAGGTGGCCTGTTACAGGACTGTTCAAAGCAGTGAAGTTGTACGGAATGCCACGTGTCACTGGTTCATCTTCTGAGTCTGATATTTGGACCACCTCAAGTATAGTCTGTGCCCTTTCTATAACATCTTCAAGAATTTCATTTGGACCTCTTTAGCCCAAGATATTCCAATTTTCCCCGGGTGTCCTATTTAAGGATGAATTCTGGAAGAGGCTGGAACCCTAACTTGGAGGGATCATATCTCCCAGAATATAGCGAATATGAGGTGGATTTTTGGAAAAATTGTTCATCAGGATTGTATATTCAGTCCCTACAATTTTCAGCTTCTGAGATTTCGCCAACCTTGGAATATAGCGACTGTACCAAAACGTATCAGTTTTAGTATTTAGGGTTTTTTCTAGCTCAGGGTCAAACTAGGGTTTGACTTTCCCGGAGTTTCACCCAACCAAATTTCTTGATCCGGGTCTCTAAACTTCGGTTTTTATGAAGAGAAAAATCCTATGTTGGTCTCACTCAAAAATTCCTCTTCTGTAGAAAGCCCTGATTTCCACATCGAAAACTGAAAATGCTCAGAATCGAATTCCGCTTCGACGGAAAGATGCACCCTTCAATGGAGAGTCATCCTAGCATACTTTTGCTGATATATTGTGGAGAGAGACCCAAAAAGTAAGAATCCCTAGCTTCTGTAGCTACACAATGTCT
>LPNX010657834.1:1191842-1249736 GCA_001517045.1 Pseudotsuga menziesii | reverse complement strand
TAGTGCGCCACACTTGAGTGAGTGAATGATGTGTGTGATAAATAGAGAGTCTCACTCTCTATTTATATTCTTTCGTTCACTTGAAGTGCACTCAATCATGTCGTCCTAACTTAACAATTACTTACTAGAGCCTACATCTCAATGAGTGTATAATAACCCTAGTGCCCCGAAACTGTGGGGACTTTAACAATGACTTGATATGACTTGTTTACATTATTGATCCTCCCGATCGGAACATCAAGGCAAGACAACATGACTCAAATACATAATAGAAACATCCTGGAATAAACATTGGGTTACAATACATAAGATACATAGATGAATACATTCCGAAATTACATATACATCAACAATAACACTTCTAATCAATACATAGCGCAATGAGTTTGGACCAAGTACTCCACAACCGAATAGTTGGTAGCATCCCTTGCATTAGGGTTGTGATATACCTTCTTGAAGAGAACTTTTGGTATCTTTGGCATAGGTTCATCTGGTTTTTCAATCGAAAGTGGGGCCGATGCTTCGATAGGTTGCTTATCTTTCTACAAAGACTCAGATTCGTAGTTTTTGGCTCAAGTTTGTAATAAAGTGTAATACCCTGGTTTTAACCCCGCTTGCATTAAAGTACATAGGATACATATGTTGTAATTAATCTTGGTGCGGAGCTAAAGGGCAAGGCCCCACCATAGATTTGGTTATGTTGTGTTTCTAATTAGGAATGGTCACCGATGGTATATTGGGACATGTGGCATATATTTAATTGTGTCATCATGTAAACACGCATTTTAATTAAATAACCCAACCATCTATGTTCGCAGCAACTAAATTGAGAAGGGGCATGATTCCAAAGGATAAGGAAAGGGGGATGAGGAACATTGAGTCACGGGGGAAAAATATGTGTCACCACCACCCTTGGTTATTTCCTTTTTGTTAGTTGAGGCAGCGATTCGCTGGCAGGAAGACCACTACCACACCCACGCTTGCTCTCCTCTCCATGACGTAGGGACCGTTCTGCCCACTCCCTTGGATCTTGGCTGTTCATCTTCCTCATGCAGGACAGGGATAAAATGTTTTACCATCCATTTTGTTGGGGTTTGCCTCCCCTCTCTAGTGCCAATTGCCAGTCTATAGTTATGTTCTTTCCATCCACACAGAGAACCAACCTCTGCCTCCATGCATTAGACTGTGTATTGTTTTTCATCCATCATAGCGGATCGTGAGCGAAAATTATTGGGATTTTTTTTCCACTGATTGATCAGTGCGGTTTTCCCCACGCATTGTTGACTGAGTTACCTACAATGTGGCATTGGTAGAAGATCAAGGTGATTTTTCCTGTGAATCCACGCTGAGCTGTGAATGTTGGCCGTGTCTTTTTAACCATTTTCTATTTTGTGTAAGGCTCATAGCGATGGTATTGAAGATTAGTTTGTTGTGGGTTCATGTGAGGGTGTTAACTATTGTTTGCCACAATGGTTTGACTGTGTCTTTCCCTGTAAACACTTGAATAACTGTTTGGCTGCTTGCATGCAGTGGATTTGTCCCCGGACTATTTTGGGTTGGTGAATGAGGGCCTGAGGTGCTTGATAAACTTGGTGGGTTGAGAACCACATGGACAGAGCTACTGAGTTGGATTTCTTCTCCAAAACCCCTGAAGAGCACTAGAGGGAAGATCAGGGTCTGAGGGATTGCGTTGCAGAGAAGGGACTGAATTCCTTATGTTGGGTGTGTGTGGGTATTCTAGAATCCAGGTTGGTTCTGGTGTTGGTATCTGCAGCTCTTCAGTGAGCTCACCAGCTTAGCATTAGCCTTTCCCAACTCTTGGATGGCCTGATAAACCCAACTCTGTTGGCTTGCCTGATCTGTTGTTCGCCTGATAAACCCAACCGTGTTGGCTTGGTTGAACTGTGTACCCTTGTGGTGTTGTTACCTTGGCTATGTGTAAGCTTGTTAGTTCCTTATTCCTTGGGGAGTCTTGCCCGACTCGGGGGTGGTAGCGTTGCTAAGAGGTTTAAGAGAACGCAGGCCTATGGTTGGGTGGAACGTTGCAGCAACGTAGCTGGTTGCGGAACAAGCTCTTTATAAGATAAGTATTCTTGCCTAACTTGTATCTGTAATTATAATAACCATTAACGAACGGTGTTATACATGTTAAATGCTGATTTGTATATGCATGAATGTTGATCGATATGTTTTGCTTCTATTGTATATATGAAAGATTATGCTTGTAATATGTTTATGTCTCTAAGTTTCATTGCTTCAGCATTATATGTATGCATGTTCATGTTCATGGGGCTAGTTGCTCAAATGGTTTAGGCCATGGTAGCGTCCTCTTCTCTAGTCAGAGGGTCGAGGACGTTACAGTGTGGTATCAGAGCTCATGTTGCAGCATGGGCCTGAATGGACTATGAAGATGCAGTGACAGAAGCAGGATTTCTTCCTGCCCAGTAGAGATTAGAAGTTGAAGACATAAAACTTTCACAAAATTTTCCTAAGTGTTTGAACTGTCGGTTCATCGGAACACTTCGCGGGAAGGACTTCCGATGCAGTCAAGAGCTAGGCGGAAACACACCCAATGGAGGACAGTTGGAAGGAAAATTGTGGAAAATTTTCTAAGTGTTCAACATCCGTCGATGGAAAATAGTTGAACGAGCACTGCCGTTGCAGATGGCTAGACAACTGCGCGTCCGACGGGTAAGGCCTCCGACCGCCGATGTCGTAAAGAAAGTTTAATTTTTTTTTCTAAGGCTCGAAATCGTCAACTATCGAAAGAAGATAGTGTTTCATGTGCCACCGTTTCGGAAGCAGAGAGCACTAGCCTTCCGACAAGAAGAGACTGCCGATACCGATCAGGTTATGCCTTGGCAAACTGGGCCGCTGATCGGAAGCAGAGCGAATATGGTGGACTATCGTTGCGGCTGCTAATGGAACTATTTCACCGATGAAAAGAAGAGAATTGAGCCGATCAAGCAATGAAGAGGAAGACAAAAAAGGAAAATTTCAAAAATTTCTCTAAGTCCTGGAATCATCGGCCATCGGTGATGGTTAGTTGAAAACATTGCCAACACCTAGTTAATCCAGTTGCCGATGAGCTACATCGGATGAAGTTATTGAATTGAACGTCCACCGTTGCAGATGTCTAATGGACTATCCTTCCAAAGGTTAGAAGATTCGATCGCCAACGCAATAGTGCTTAGTGGATCCGATCGCCAATGAACAGCGGATAAGTTAGTTGCGCTGACCGCCGAAATGTCGGATTGATAGTTGGGATGAGACCCGATCCTGTACAAGGAAATTTTGAGTTTTTCGTGGGATTTCCCAGCAGATTTCGACTGTTTTTTAGTGGGATTTTTAGCTTTTTTTCAGTAGATTTTTAGGGCTGAAAAAGAGAAAGTGGCAGCGATCTTATGCGCCAGATTGCACAAAATCATAGATTTACAACAACAACAAAAAATGAGGGCACTGCCCTCAACCCGCCGAAGCCACAAGGGGGCAAGCCCCCTTGACCCTCGTCATTCCCCTGAGACAGACGTTCTTTGAGAAAGAAAATTCTGTGTTTTAGCATAATTGTTGTTTTGTAAATTTTTCCCAAAGAAAAAGGTTAGTTTGATTTATATTAATACTATGCATCTAACAGTTTGCTACTAACACATTGCAGAACTATAGATAACTTCCAAGAGCAGTACTCTAGAAAGAACAGTGTGGTAAAGCCAGAGGTGGTTCAGTCATGAGAACCCATGATGGGTATGATGCTCAGGATTCTTATGAGCGAGCAAAAGATGCCATGGGAGAAAATGTCTGTAATAGGAATGATGACATTGAGTCCAATGGAAGGAAATTCCAAGAGACACCGTCAAATGTTGCAGCCACCATGAGAAGCTTAAAAAAAGCCCAGGAAGAGCAGCATCAGTTGAATGTTGCCATATTGGAAAGTTTGACAGACTTGCAGAAAAAGATAGATTCTGGACGAGGTACATCAAGACCAAAAGGCAGTAAGAACAGCACTAGGAGAAGGAGAAGGACTTCCAGTGGATCGTCTGACTCCGAAGAATCCAGTGGAGATACAAGTTCATCTCCTCATAAAAGGAAAAGAAGAAGACACCTTAGGGATTTCTCTCGAGATGAGTTTAGGAAAGCTAAACCTCCTACATTTGATGATGAGATAAAGACGGGACAAGAAGCTGAGGCCTGGCTTCTTGGGATAAAGAAGTACTTTCAGGTGCAGGATTATTCAAGAAACATGAAGACATGAGTTGCCATATTCAATCTGAATGGAAGGGCATCCATTTGGTGGGAATACTTCAAACAGGTAAATAAGATCAGTGAAAGGAAACTGAAGTGGAAACAATTCAAGAAGTATTTCAGGTAGAAATACCTTTCTGACAGGTATTATGATGACAAGATCAAAGAGTTCCATGAGCTGAGATTGGGACAGCAAACCATGGATGAATATGCAAACAAATTCTTGGAATTATTGAGGTATGTCTGCTACATTAGAGATGAAAGAGTGAAGATCCAGTGGTTCCTAAGTGGATTGCCTCAAGATTACAAAGATAGGATTGAGCTCTATGAGCCGAGAACTCTTGAGGAAGCAATAAGAAAAGCTAAGTATTGCTATGAGCAAAGTAAAGGAAAACCTGATTACCATAAGCATGAAAGGACAAGAAGAATGAAAAGTTTGACCAAAGAAAGAAAGGTTTCAAACCTTCTAACTTTAGGAATCAGCAAAAGCAGCCATCTCAAGCTGTGAGTAAACCAGTTGGAATGACAGGAGAAAATTCTAAAGAGCCACATCCGAATAAAGGTCCACTCAAATGTTGGAAATATGAAGGAATTCACTTGCGTAGAAATTGTCCACTCGAGAATGAGAGTGCAAGGCCAACTTATAACATTCAAGAAGCAGAAACAGTGGGTCAAGTAGCAAAGGCAGTCCCTAGGATTTATGCAGCACTAGAGGACTGCCAGGCAGATCACCAGTCAACTGTGGTTGAAGTAGCAGGTAAGATTGTTGAGCAATTTGTTTCTATTTTAATTGACCCTGGTTCCACACACAGTTACATTGTTCCTAGAGTAGTGGAGATTTGTGCTTTTAAGAAAGTAAAGCATAGGAAGTCTTGGTTAGTTCAGCTAGCCACTGGAACTAAGAGAAAGGTTAGTGAAGTGGTAGAGAAATGTCCATTGGTCACTTGTGTAGATCTGAATGTTCTACCGCTTGGTTCCTATGATGTTCTCATTGGAATGGATTGGTTAGAAGCTCACAGATTAAAGCTTGACTATTATAACAAGACTTTTGAATGCATGAATGAAGAAGGAAACCCGATAGTTGTGAAGGGTATTCCGAAGGTAATTTCAGTAAGACAGGTTTCAGCAACGCAGCTAAAGAAGTTCTGTAGGAAGGGTTTCCAGTTGTATGCAGCTCATATTTTGGAGACATTAGGAGATGAAACTCCGAGGTTGGAGGACTATCAGGTGTTACAGGAATTCAAGGATGTGTTTCCTAATGAGATTCTAGGGCTTCCTCCAAAGAGGGACATTGATTTCACCATTGAACTTGTGCCAGGAGCAGCACCAGTGTCCAAGGCACCCTACAGGATAAGTACACCAGAGATGCTAGAATTGAAGATGCAACTACAAGAGTTGTTGGAAAAGAAGTATATCCAGCCGAGTGTGTCTCCTTGGGGAGCACCAGTCCTATTTGTAAAGAAGAAAGATGGTACACTCAGGTTATGTATCGATTACAGATAATTGAACAAGGTTACTGTGAAGAATAAATATCCTTTGCCTAGGATTGATGACCTCTTTGATCAAATGAGAGGAGCAAAGGTATTTTCCAAGATTGAATTGAGGTTTGGTTACCATCAGGTGAGGATCAAGGATGAAGACATTCATAAGATGGCCTTCAGGACAAGGTATGGGAATTATGAGTTTGTAGTGGTACCATTTGGTCTCACAAATGCACCAGCTACATTTATGTGCCTTATGAATAGTCTCTTTAGCAGGTATTTGGACTAGAGCTCATAATGTTTTTCATGTTTCTTTGCTTAAGAAATATGTACATGATCCTAACCATGTGATAAATTGGGATGTGATTCAGGTGGAACTTGAGGGAGAGTTCCAAATTGAGCCAATGCGCATCCTTGACAGGAAGGTCACAATGCTCCGAAACCGAGCCATAGGGTAGGTAAAGGTGTAGTGGGAGCATTACGGACCTGAAGAGACTACATGGGAGCTGGAGGATGCCATGCGATTGGCACATCCATTTTTGTTCAATCCTGCAGAACACTGAGGCGGTACCAGTGTAGTATTTTGTTCAAATTTTGTAAAGCACTGAGGACAGTGCTATTGAAGGGGGAGGGGAATGTAATACCCCAGTTTTAACCCCACTTGCATTAAAGTGCATAGGATACATATGTTGTAATTAATCTTGGTGCGGAGCTAAAGGGCAAGGCCCCACCATAGATTTGGTTATGTTGTGTTTCTAATTAGGAATGGTCACCGATGGTATATCAGGACATGTGGCATATATTTAATTGTGGCATCATGTAAACATGCATTTTAATTAAATAATCCAACCAACTATGTTCGCAACAACTAAATTGAGAAGGGGAATGATTCCAAAGGATAAGGAAAGGGGGATGAGGAACATTGAGTCACGGGAGAAAACTATGTGTCACCACCACCCTTGGTTATTTCCTTTTTGTTAGTTGAGGCAACGATTGGCTGATAGGTAGACCACTACCACGCCCACGCTTGCTCCCCTCTCCACGACGTAGGGATCGTTCTGCCCACTCCCTCGGATCTTGGCTGTTCATCTTCGTCATGCAGGATGGGGATAAAATGTTTTACCATCCATTGTGTTGGGGTTTGCCTCCCCTCTCTAGCACTAATTTTCGATCTATAGTTCTGTTCTTTCCATCCACACAGAGAACCAACCTCTGCCTCCATGCATTGGACTGTGTATTGTTTTTCATCCATCATAGCATATCGTGAGCGAAAATTATTGGGATTTTTTTTCCACTAATTGATGGGTGCAGTTTTCCCCATGCATTTTTTATTGAGTTACCTACAATGCGGAATTGGTAGAAGATCGGGGTGATTTTTCCTGTGAATCCACGCTAAGCTGTGAATGTTGGTCGTGTATTTTTAACCATTTTCTGGTCTGTGTAAGTCTCACAGCGATGGTATTGAAGATTGGTTTGCTGTGGGTTCATGTGAGGGTGTTAACTGTTGTTTGCCATGATGGCTTGACTGTGTCTTTCCCTGTAAATGCTTGAATAGCTGTTTGGCTGCTTGCATGCAGTGGATTTGTCCCCGGACTATTTTGGGTTGGTGAATGAGGGCCTGAGGTGCTTGATAAACCTGGTGGGTTGAGAACCACACGGACAGAGCTATTGAGCTGGATTTATTCTCCACAACCCCTAAAGAGCACTGGAGGGAAGATCAGGGTCTGAGGGACTACGTTGCAAAGAAGGGACTGACTTCCTTGTGTTGGGTGTGTGTGGGTGTTCTAGAATCCAGATTGGTCCTGGTGTTGGTGTCTGCGGCTCTTTAGTGAGCTCACCAGCTTAGCATTAGCCTTTCCCAGCTCCTAGATGGCCTGATAAACCCAACTCTGTTGGCTTGGCTGATCTGCTGTTTACCTGATAAACCCATCCGTGTTGGCTTGGCTGAACTGTGTACCCTTGTGGTGTTGTTACATTGGCTATGTGTAAGCTTGTTAGTTCCTTATTCCTTGGGGAGTCTTGCCCGACTCGGGGGTGGCAGCGTTGCTGAGAGGTTTAAGAGCACGCGGGCCTATGGTTGGGTGGAACGTTGCAGCGACGTAGCTGGTTGCAGAACAAGCTCTTTATAAGATAAGTATTCTTGCCTAACTTGTATCTACAATTATAATAACCATTGAGGAACGGTGTTATACATGTTAAACGCTGATTTGTATATGCATGAGTGTTGATTGATATGTTTTGCTTCCGTTGTATATATGAAATATTATGCTTGTAATATGTTTATTTCTTTAAGTTTAATTCCTTCAGCATTATATGTATGCATGTTCATGTTCATGGGGCTGGTTGCCCGAATGGTTTAGGCCATGGTAGCGTCCTCTTCGCTGGTTGGAGGGTCGGGGACGTTACATAAAGTTTGGGATCAAACCATGTTAATGTATTATTGATCAGCAAGGGGAGTATTCTGAGTGCCCCCGACATTGTTCGGATTGCTTGAAGTTGAATTTTGTCCTTGAGGGAAAGGGTCCTTGAGGACAACAGGTTGTTGCTTCAACAAATCATTTAAGCTTGTTCCATCAAAGGGAATTGGTAAGTTAGGTGGTATTCCTGACACAACTTGCAGGGAAACTTCACCTTTTTCTTTTCTTTCTTTCTCCCCTCAACATTATTCGTGGGATTTTGTTTATTTTAATTTCCCTCCCATTTCTTCCCTTTGTTTTTCTTCCCACTGACTGTTGAGTTGCCTTTGTGATGGATTGTGCATTGTAAACTTCTACATTCTAAGGGAAGGGGGTAGCAGCCTTGGTTTCTTCCACTGTCGACTACTTCACTGATTGTTTGCGTATTTGCTTTTCTAGTGATTCCATAGTGGGTGCTTCAACTGAACCCATAATTCCATTGACATGCGGTCCGGGCTTAGGTTTTGCAAAGTTTGTATGATACCTGGGTGGATCAGGTATAATCTCATAGCGGGTCCCAGACTGGGCGTAGATCAATTCAAGTTGTTGGGCCCTGAGAATGGCTTCCTCTTTGGTCGTCACTCTTGAAGTTGAAACATCTTTTGAAATATACAGTAACAGGGATTTCAAAAAAAATTCAACAAAAAATCCAAATGAATGTTAGCTTTAATCAACCTCTTTCTTCTTCTCCACTCTTGAATGTGATAAAAAATGTGAGTGGACTTATTCTGTCAAAATATCGACAAAATATCAGTACCGACATCATACCAGACCGGAAGTTGAAAGTGATTGAGAAAAATAGTGGCTAAATCAAGGAAACTATCATAAACAACAGATGGAAGCTTGATGTACCATTTATCTGCTACACTAGTCAAATTCCTTTGAAAAATTCTCAGCCGAATTGAATCATTGTTCAAAGAGTTTGAGGAGCACTATAGATGGAAAGTCGTGACATGGTCACCAGGGTCCTCTCTGGTTTTCCCTTCAATTTTGGAGGTATTCTATAATAATATTTCTTGGTTTCGACCGACATGGGTGTCATGGATACGAGAGCTATTGATCTTCCACCAAATAGTGAAAAAGCAAAGCTTCCAATTGGTGCAGTTGAGACCTGACTTGTAGTTTGAAAACTGAATCCTGAGAAAAGATTCTGGCTTCCAGAAGACACACCTGAATAAGTAGGTGTGGTACCTACATATGGTGAGGATGGAGGAATGTGTCCTCCACACCAAGGATACCCTTGGACGAAAAGAGTAGAACCACTAGGATTATTTTAAAAGTTATGAAATAAAGGAGACGATGTGAAAGGCATAACGGGTATCCTAGTAACCACCACATTAGATGGACCGGTAGTAATGTTCACTGGTACAAAAGGACTAACAATATAGTACTAGAAGACATGGGGATAGATGAGGTAAATTTCAGTGATAGTACCGGTACATTGGGTATATTTGACAATGATACACTCACATGCAGAGGAGATACTCCACCGGATGGCATGGATGAGGTGGGGGTATAGATATACCCAGATACTTCTTATGTATTTAACATGAGAAAATTTAACGGGACACCAAGACCAGGTTGACTGGAAGGCCTAACTTGTACAAGTACTAGATCTCCCAAATCGGTGAGAGGTGAGTTATAATTCCTTGCAAACTCTTCGGCCTGCAAGACTTCTATCTCTACTGATGGATGATCAAGTTGAATATACCTTAGTTCAAGTTGCCCTAGAATTTCGCTAATACCGGACGATTCAAATGAACTGCTTGTGTTAATTCTTCTCCTTCTAGGTGGCGGTGGAGGCTCCAAAACTGTAAGTGGAGGAAGGATTTGAAACCTTTGCTATCTACGAGGATGTTGATCCTCCACAGCTAAAGATTTTAATTACACACACCCCAAAGGTCGAACTATACCACAAGAAAACCAAAAATCACACCACTAAATTGTTTTCCTAAGTATCACTACTGGGTAGGTGAAGATATACCTTCCAAAGGAACATTCAGGTTGATGAGGGCCTAGAGCAGACCAATGAAGAGCCGAAGGGAAATTACATGGGGTCCCGATACAATTTTTCTGGGTGCAACCAGTTGAATCACCAACTATCCTCCCAAATTATTGCACGGGGTTTCCTCCCACGCTGCCCTAGGTACGGTGGAAATATCCTTCTTCCATCACCTGTGTGAGAACCCTAGGTCAAGATACTAAGGATACTAGATATAAAAGAAATTTTCAGCAGAACAGTCGTCGGTCTGACTGATGTGCATGGGCAGGGTAACAAAGCTCGAAATCCAAGCAACACCAACGCCACATAAAGCCATGGGTGGTACTGAATGAACCCCCAAACACAACAATCCTGATGTATGTTCCACTGAGTATTGGAGGGGTGTCTCCGCAACTCGAGCTTCACACGACCTTGTGCTTGACTCTTATGTTAGAGGAGATTTCAGGTTTACCTTCCTGTAAAAGTGGATTTCCTAAGCAACATGCCACTATGTTTGAATTTCAAATGGTTTTGGATAGTTATAGATAGTCTTAATCCAAAACCCTAGCATAATCTAGTTGGTTTCGTCCCTAAAAAGAAAATGTTACTAATATATTTTAAATCTTAACGTTTTTTTAAGTCTTGTTTTTACTCAGGTTGTTCACTGTGCAACTTATGATGTTTTTTGCTTGACTGTAAAGCAAAATTATGATGTAAAGTGTTTCAAATTAACATTGTCTTTTAAGTTCTCTTTCCTTTTTCAAAAGTAATGAAATTTGTTTACTGAACTTTGGAAAAAAAAAATTATTTTTGAAAACTTGAAAACAAATGCAAGATGTGTCTACTTAAAGCTAGTATGCGGCTGATTGCTTTGTTTATTATTTATTTTTCAAAATGAAAATGAAAGAACATGCAATGTACACAAAAGTAAGTGAGCAATATTGACAAATATATAAGTAAGAATCAACTTTCGGACCTCATTTAGACAAAATTTGAAGACCATGCAAATCTTGAGAAAAAACCCTACTTGGACCGAACTACAAAATTTTCAAAAGCCAAGTTGTTCCAAAGCTTGGAAGAAGAAATTTCAAGTTGATTACCCAAACAACCAGATCGTAAGTGAACACTAGCATCAATAGGGATTGAAAACTCATAAATCACCTATACTCTTACTGAGTATATGCCAATTGGAGATACCTAAAGGTATTAAACAAGAATCCAACCTAACTCGCTAAAAAAGGAGGCTTACAACATAACCAAACAAAGACTTAACCAACTAACAACCCTAAACAAACTCAAGAAAAGGTCACATAAAAACCAAAAAATGAAAAAACAGACTTTTAAAACAACCCTAGCTTTCACATAGCCATGTACTGGAAATACACGACTATTCATAAGACCATCCACGTACCATACGCGACTGTGTTGTGGAAAACCCACTTTTTTCTGAGTATACACGACTATAGGTATAGGATACCCGTAGATTCCTCAAGAAATTTTCAAAAAGAACAAATAATGGACCTAAAAACTGAATAATTAATTTTGATTAACTGAATATTTATGAAAGCAAGTCTCAGACAGGACCAGGAATGGTCAAAATTGGAAAGGGAAACCAATCAAAGAGACCCTAAAACAATAGAATCCCCCTCGAAGTCGCTAGTTCTGTTGTGGTGGAAATCTATCCTATGGTTGGGGTTTGAGGCCACTAACATACTATGGGTTTGCAGACAGACAAAAAAAATTACAAGCATTTATTAAAGAAGAAGAGATGAGGTATGTGCACCTTGTTCCGACGATCGATCCTAGTTTGGCCTCTTCTCTCCAATGCTCTTCCGCTTCCAATATCCAACACCTGCAACAAAGAAATCAACATTTCTCAAAGCACCTTTGGTTTTTATAATATATGGGAAGTGAACATAAATAAATATTGCAATTTAAATCAAATAACAATCTAGATTAATACTCAAAAACAGCTAAAGCATGCATCACACATTGATGGAAGGAAATGACATTCTTTATTGATAGGGTTTCTGGAAACATTACAAATCCTCTGCTTGATCAGAATCCTCTACAAGGCCTATATTTGAGTCATCTTGCTCCTCTCCTCAATGGAAGTTCTCCAACATAGCTTTGCCTCCAAAGTTGGTCCCCATGCCCTTCCCTTCTTTTTATAGTTGTTTGGGAGGAAGTATTTTGAGGCTAGGATGGCTAGGGAAGTCGGGGAGGTCTCCAAACCGACCCCAACTGGCCTTTGATTATTTATATTTTTATTTTTAACAAATATTAATGAAATATGCGGGTTGTATGGAGAAACTTCTGAATGATGTGCGAGTTTCCTTAAGGAAACTCGCGTGTTCAACTTTTAGGATTGATACGCAGGTTGCTTTAAGGAAACTCATGTATGGTACACAAATTGTTATAAGGAAAGTCTCATATTCCAAGTGAGTTCATATCAAAAGATAGGTGATACTAGATTTAATGGTATTTATCAAGGATCCAATCCTCTTATACAGTTAGGGATACTTCTATCCATATTGTCCTTTTGTGTGACGATGCATTTGGTGTCATTACTTGGGCGAAGAAGTGTCATTTCAAGGTATAACAACGGGCACAATCTCACATGGAAGCAATGATTTTCTTGTGTATAGTGGGGAATCCAAACATATGATGGGATACAAAGAATCATTTGTCAATATGTCTAAGCATGAGTCACCTCACAAGGTGAAAGTTGGGGATTATTATTAATACCCCATAAAAGGAAGTGGAGAAGCTTCATACAATCTAGATTCTGAGAAATATTTGAAGATGAAATACGTGCTATATGTTCTAGGATTGAAGAATAATATTCTCTCCATATCTACACTAGATGTAAAGGGAATAATATTTGCATTTGTAGATGGCCAAGTCCTATTGTTGCCAAAAGGAAAGACAATCGATGATGCAACGATAATTGGAGAGCAAGAGGGAGGCATGTACAAGTTGAAGGGACAACCTAAAAAAGCATTGGTTTATGACTCAATAGAACCAAGTGAACTATGGAACCGAAGGCTTTCACATGTGCACTAAAAAGCACTACCAATTGTAAGCAAAGCAGTTTCAAGACTTCCATAAATCCAAGAAAAAAATGAAGGCATTTGCGAAGGATGTGTGCAAGGAAAGAATGATAAGAAGACATTTCCGAGTAGTGAAAGAAAAGAAAAAGGAATATTGGAGATAGTAAACTCAAATGTGTGTGGGCCCATGTCATCCAACTCACTTAGTGGATATGTATACTATGTTTCCTTTATAGATGATTTCTCACGTAAAATTTGGATATATTTCTTGAAAGGGAAAAATGAAGTATTTAGTAAATTCATGGAATTCAAATCCTTGGTAAAAAACCAAACTAAAAGGAAGATCAAGAATCTGCGGTCAGATAATGGTGGAGAGTTCATGTCAGAAGAATTCAAGGAACTTTGCAAAGAATCTAGGATTAAGAGGGAGTTTAGCACTCCATACAATCCTCAACAGAATGGCGTTGCAGAACGAAAGAACATAACTATAATGGAAGCAGTGAAATCAATGCTACATGACCAGGATCTTTCGATGCATCATTGGGGAAAATAAACAAGGACATATGTGTATGTACACAACCGTACTCCTCATCGATTGCTTAACAAAAAGACTCTTGAAAAAGCTTCTCAGGAGAGAAACCATAATTCAATCATCTCAGAATATTTGGTTGCCTAGTGTACACACACATTCCAAACAAAAAGACGACCAAGCTCAATCCTTCTGGGAGGAAGGGAATATTCATAGGATACAGTGACACTTCAAAGGCCTACTGAATATACTTCCCCATATTTAAGAAGATTGACATCAGGAGAGACGTGAAATTTGACGAAGACTTAACATACTCCAGATCCAGAAAACTACGTATTGAATAGGTTGAAGAACCTAAAGGAACTAGAGTCCGAGATATGAAAATGGAAGAAACAAATCCAGAATACCATGAAGATCATGACATAACAAAACCACAAGATCCTATAGAAACACTTCACGAGAAGAAATCATTGATATGACATCATTGATAAAGAACCTTCCAACTATGAAGAAGCAGTTGAAAATAAAGAATGGAAGGATGCCATGATCAAGGAGTATTAGTCGATTATGAAGAATGATGTCTAGGAGATAGTTCCGATACCAGAATGGAATTTAGTTGTGACTTCGAAGTGGATCTACAAGATCAAGCATGCTGCAGATGACACCATTGAAAAAAACAAGGCAAGGTTTGTGGCTCATGGCTTCTCATAGAAAGAAGACATAGACTACGAGGAGACATTTGAACCCATAATGAGATACACTTCCATCATATCTATACTTGCATTGGTTGCAGTAACGAAATGGAAGGTACACCATTTGGACGTAAAGAAAGCATTCTTGAATGGTGTAGTTGAAGAGGAAGTGTACATGGAGTATCCACTAGGATTTGAGACACATGATAGGAAAAATAATGCGTGAAAATTGAAGAAATCCTTGTACGGATTGAAACAGAAACCCAGGACATGGTACGACAGAATGGACAACTTCCTGATGCGCTTAGAATTTACTAAGAGTAAATCATATTCCAACCTTTACTTCAAGGTTGAATGAGGAATACCAGTGATACTCATGTTATATGTTTATGACATGTTTCTAACAGGAGAGGACAAATTCATTGTAGATGTAAAGAGAAATCTTGTCTCTAAGTTCGAGATGAAAGACCTAGGGATGTTGCACTACTTCATAGGCATGGAGGTGTGGCAGAGTGTGGATGGAATTTTCCTTGGTCAAGGAAAGTACGCAGTGATTCTGAAGAGATTCGCAATGCTAGACTAGAAGGTGATAGCCACACCTATGGAATCAAACTTGAAGCTATTGTGTGATGCTTCATTAGAATCGGTTGATGGCATGATGTATCATCGTATGTTTGGTTCATTGATGTACATGACGAATACGATACTAGACATATGCTTTGTCTTGAACACCCTGAGCTGGTTCCTAATGGATCTGAGACATGTTCATCTGATTGCTGTAAATCATGTATTCAGGTACCTGAAGGGTATATTTGATTATGGGATCAAGTATGATGCAAATCAAAGGATTAACCTGCATGGTTATGTTGATTCAGATTGGGCAGGCAACGCCACTAATAGGAAGAGCACTTCAAAATGTTGCTTCAGTTTGGGATTGGACATGATCTCTTGGTTTAGAAAGAAGCAGTATTGCATGGCATTGACTATAGCCAAGGCAGAGTATGTTGCAGCTTGCTGATGCAGGAGCATCGAGTCAAAGTCCTCTATTTGCTGATTGAGAAGGAAATACTATTTTTCTGCTTCCATGTAATCATTCTAGAAGGATTGGAGTAGCTATTGATTCTTGTAGTTTATTTTATAGATAGGATTAGTTTTGTATGTAATAATGGAAATTTTCCACTGATGTCCTCAAGCATTGCAAGAGGTTGCTCGAGGATAGGTTAGTTGTAGATTTACTTTCTTAGGAGTTTAGATCATGTTTTTTCAGATCTTGCAGGTTTGATGGATTTCTATTTAAATGTGATTGATCTAAATGTGTAAAGAGAATGTGTATGGCAGTGGTTAATGGTTAATGAAATGAAGAACATAGTAATAGCATCTACGTGAATATTTGTAAATTCCTTATCTTCTTTTCAATAACCAGAAGCATGTTTAAATTCTCTGTGTCTATGAATCTTCAGTATTGGTAGAAATGTTTAAAGAATTCAGGAAGACGGATATGTGTTCATGTGAATGCAACAGGAAGGAAAGTGATCGTTTCACAGATCAATTCGGCTGTAATAGTCTGAGTTAAAAAAAAACTACGACTTAGATAGATTTACTATTGTGGATGAATTCCGTAGGAGAAACGTGCACAGGAGACAATAAATCCGCAAATTTAAAGTGAAGTTCTGCACTTGATCTCAGATCAACAGACAAGAAAGAAGCCGCAAGAGATCAATGGTCAAGAATGGTTTCCGCAATGCAAAGGTGCAAGCTTGATAAAGCTGCGTGAAGTTAGACGCAGAATAAAAGTTGCGAGAGACGAATTGTGGAAGCAGTTCGAGGAAAAGTTGAAAATTTGACCCGCAATCCGCAAATGCGGAAAGATAGCCTATGGAAACAGATTTGCAAAAAAAATTATTGCAAAAATAAGCTTGTGGAAGAATATTTTAATTAGCGATTTCTACTGATTTGGATTTATAAGGCCAACTAGCTCTTACCTGGAATTGGTTTTGGTATTAGAGCTAAATATCAAAGCCTATAGAAGGATGCCACCAAGGCAAGGACAAGCACGTGGAGTTCCAGTAGAAAGTGGTCGAGGAAGATAAGATGCAGAGACAGACACACAAAGGGAATTAAGACAAATCCAAGCTAGGATGGAGGCTATGGAGAGAAGGAATTCAGAGAGCATAGACACCATCGATGAAGGGGAATCCTCTAAATAAGATAAATAGGAGATTGCTGAAGAAATGAAGGTATTGAGGATGTTGGGGAAAGATAGTAACAGGACTAAAGTTCAAGTTCCCATGTATGAAGGTAATATGTATGTTGAAGAACTCATGGACTAGATCAATGCTCTAGGAAAAGTACTTTGATTTTGAAAAAATTGAGGATAAAAATAAGGTGAAATATGCAGCAACCAGACTGAAGGGACATGCATCTATTTGGTCGGATGAACTTCAAATCCATAGGGAAAGAAGAGGTAAGTCCAAAATAAAAACTTGGGATAAAATGTTAGATAAAATTAAAAGTCAATTTATGCCTAAGGATTATCAATTGACTCTCATCAGACAATTACAAAATCTTACACAAAAGAGTATGATTGTTAAAGAATACACAGAATAATTATTTAGGATGAGTATTAGAGCTGAACAGACACAAGGGTACATGGAAAGAGTGGCCAAATATACAAATGGACTGAGATATGAACTACAAGATAAGATCGTCTTGTTGAATTTGAATACTATTGAATATGCTTATCAGGCATCCTCAAGAGTAAAAGAGAATCTACTAAGAAGAAAGAACTAGAAGAATCGAGGAAGAAGTACAACCATAGGAAAATGATATCCAAACAGAGGAGGTAAGTTTTAGGCCTCTAAGGATGAGGCAAAAGGATCTAGTAGCCAAACACCCCAAAGAGGAGGATTCAAGGGAAGTAGGTTTAATGTTAGAGGAAGAGGCAAAAATAGAGAAGTGAAATGCTATACATGTTGAGAAATTCGACAAATGTCATGGGAGTTACCAAAGAATAAACCTACAACTCAGAGGAATGCAAATATTGTTGAGGCTCATGAGGATTCCAATGAGGAAGAAGAGATGAATAATCCTTGTGAAGAAGGGTAATCTCTTATGATGAAGAGAGTTTTAGTGAAAACAAAGAAGAAAGTACATGAACCAGCCCAAAGGAAGAGTCTGTTCATGACTAAGTGCAAGTCACGAGGGAAGTTTTGTAAGATGGTTATTGACAGTGGTAGTACAGATAATTTGGTCTCCACTGAGATGGTAGAGAAGTTGGGATTGAAGAGGATGAAACATCCCACTCTTTATCAACTGTCATGGTTGCAGAAAGGACATCAACTCTTGGTGAATGAGTAGTGCAATGCAGAGTTTCAAATTGGTACTTATACAGATGTGGTATTATGTGATATCATGCCTATGGATGTATGTCATATACTCTTAGGGAGGCCATGGAAATATGACAGAAAATCAGTTCATGATGGAAAGAAAAACACTTATTCTGGAAAAGGATGGAAGGAATCATACACTATTACCTTTGAAGGATGAATCAGCTCAAGAAGAGTCATGATCCAATATTTTGTTGATGATTGGAAATGAACTGTCACAAGAAGTCGAGAAAGAAGAAGAACTGCATTTTTCCCTTGTTGGCAAACCAAAGGTAATTTTAACTTCTACAAATTAAGATGATTTTACTACTGAAGTTAAAATATTGCTTGATGATTATTCTGATATTATTGTGGATGAGTTACCAAATTCTTTACCTCCTGTGAGAAGTATTAGTCATCACATTGAATTAATACCTTGTGCATGTTTAGCTAATAAGGCATCCTACATACTGACTCCTCAATAGAATGAAGAGATCAAACAACAGGTACAGGAGCTATTGGACAAAGGTTTGGTGAAAGAAAGTTTAAGTCCTTGTGCAGTACCCACTGTGATTATCCCAAAGAAGGATGGTGGATGGCGTATGTGCACTAACTCCCAAGCAATCAACAAGAACACTATCAGGTGCAGGTTTCCCTTACCCTGCATTGATGATTTGATGGATTGTTTGAGTGATTCAAAATATTTTCAAAGATAGATTTGAAAAGTGGTTATCATCAAATAAGAATAAGAGAAGGTGATGAATGGAAGACTGCATTCAAGACTAATAATGGACTGTATGAATAGTTGGTAATGCCATTTCGACTTACAAATGCACCTAGAACTTTTATGAGATTGATGAATGAGGTCTTGATGGAATACACTGGAAAATTTGTGATAGTGTATTTGGATGATATTGTGATTTTAAGTCAGAATAAAGAAGAACCTTTGAGACATCTTAAATTGGTGTTGGAACTACTGTAAAAAGAGAAGCTGCTGATAAATCTGAAAAGTGTAGTTTCCTGAAGAAATAATTGATTTATTTCAGATTCGTGGTTTCTTAAGAAGGGTTAAAAATGGATCCAGAGAAGGTGCAAGCAATTCTGAATTGACCAACTACAAGGAATTCCTATGAGGTAAGAAGTGTTCATGGTCTTGCAAGTTTTTAGAAAATGCATCAAGAATTTTATCCAAATTTGTGCACCCATAATAGACACCTTCAGGGGAAGTATACAACCTTTAAAGTGGACAAAAGCAGCTGACAGAAACTTCAATTTGTTGAAGAACAATATCATTGAGAAGCCTATTCTGGCTTTACCAAGTTTTGACAAAGATTTTCAAGTGGAGACAGATGCTAGAGGGACAACAATAGGGGTTGTTATGAGTCAAGAATAGAGACCAATAGCATACTTCAATGAGAAGTTAAATGAGGCAAAACAGAAGCATTCCTCATATGATAAAGAATTGTATGTTGTTGTGCAAGCTCTCAAGAAATGGAGACATTATTTGATGCCCAAAGAGTTTGTGTTATATTCAGATAATCATGCTTTGCAGTTTATAAATAGTCATTCTGAATTGAACCAAAAACATGCTAAGTGGGTGGAATTTTTGCATAACTTTATCTTTATGATCAAGCATATAAGCGGAAAATCCAATAAGGTTGTTGATGCCTTAAGCAGAGTAAATTTGATCTTACAAGAGATTAAGGTCAGTACTTTGGGATTTGAAAATTTAGTTAATATGTATAAGGAAGATGTGGATTTTAAGGATGTATATGCAGTCTATGAGAATCTAGTTTCCCGCAATAGAATTCAATGGTTGGACTATATGCTACAAGAAGGAGTGTTGTTCAAGAGTAGTAAATTGTGCATTCCTAGATGTTCTATGAGAGAAAATATGATACAAGAGAAACACAGTGGAGGTTTGTCAGGTCATTTTGGACATGACAAAACATTTTCTCATGTGAGTGCTTTTTTATTTTTGACCAGGAATGCAACAAGATGTAAATAATGATGTTAAAAATTGCAGGATATGGAAACATGCAAAAGGGAGGAGACAAAACACTAGACTGTATCAACCCCTACCTATTCGAACTAGGCCTTGGGATTTCATTAGTATGTATTTTGTTCTGGGATTTCCTAGAACTCAGAGGGGGTATGATTCTATTTATGTGGTAGTAGATAGGTTTTCAAAAATGGCTCATTTTATTGCTTGTAAGAAGACCAATCATGCAACAAATATTGCTAATTTGTTCTTTTCAGAAATTGTGAAGTTACATGGTCTGCCTTTGAGCATTGTATCTGATAGGGACACCAAAGTTGTTAGTAATTTTTGGAGGACTTTATGGAAGAAATTGGGTACTAAGATTAGTTTTAGCTCTTCTTATAATCCTTAGATTGATGACCAGACTGAAGTAGTAAATAGGAGCTTAGGAAATATATTGAGATTCTTGTTTATGAGAATCCAAAACAATGGGATTAGCTCTTTCTCAAGCTGAGTTTGCTTACAATGATTCACCTAATAGGAGTACAAGTATGAGTCCTTTTCATTTGTGTATGGGATGCATCCAAGAGGAGTGTATGAACTCAGAAGTTTGGGAGGACATGAAAGGAAAAGTGAAGATGATGAAGATTTTGCATCCAATATGCATGAGCTACAGGAAAATGTTAAAAATAAATTGCAAGAAGGTGCTGAACAATATAACCAGAGAGCATATTCGAAAAGAAGGGAGGTTAACTTTCAGGTTGGAGATTTAGTAATGGCATATCTTAGAAAGGAGAGGTTTCCTGAGGGGACTTATAATAAACTGAAACTCAAGAAGATAGGACCTTATAAAATTTTGAGGAAATTTTTTGCAGGAGCATCGAGTCGAAGTCCTATGTTTGCTGATTGAGTAAGAAATACTATTTTTCTGCTTCAATGTAATCATTCTAGAAGGATAGGATTAGCTATCGATTCTTGTAGTTTGTTTTATAGATAGGATTAGTTTTGGATGTAATAATGGAAATTTTCCACTGATGTCCTCGAATCTTGCAAGAGGTTGCTCGAGGATAGGTTAGTTGTATATTTACTTTCTTAGGAGTTTAGATCCTCTTTGTTCAGATTTGACTGGTTTGATGAAGTTCTATTAAAATGTAATTGATCTAAATTATGTGTAAAGAGTGTGTATGGCAATCACTATTGGTTAATGAAATGAAGAACATAGTAATAGCCTCTGCGTGAATATTTGTAAATTTTTTGTCTTCTTTTCAATAACCAGAAGCATGTTTAAATTCTCTTTGTCTATGAATCTTCAATATTGGTAGAAATGTTTAGAGAAATCTAGGAGGCAGACTAGAGGTGTTCATGTGAATGCAAAATGAAGGAAATTGATCGTTTCACAGATCAATTCGACTGTAATAGTCTGAATTAAAAAAAAAACTATGACTTAGACAGATCTGTGGTTGTGGATGAATTTTGCAGGATAAAGGTGTACGAGAGATAATAGATCCGCAAAGTTAAAGTGAATTTTCGCACATGATCTCAGATCAACAGACAGGAAAAAAGTCACAAGAGATCAACGGTCAAGAATGGTTTCTGCAATGCAAAGTTGCAAGCTTGATAAAAATGTTGAAAGTTAATTGCGAAAGAAAAGTTGTGGGAGACGAATTGCGGAAGCAGTTCGAGGAAAAGTTGAAAACCCGACCCGCAATCCACAATCCACAATTGTGGAAAGATAGTATGTGGAAATAGATTTGTGGAAAATCTGAATTGCAGGAATAAGCTTGCGGAAGAAGATTTTAATCAACGATTTACATCACCGATTTGGATTTACAAGGCCAACTAGCTCTTACTTGGAATCACTTGCTCAACGAGTTATGAGGAAGTATGGATTCATAAGCTATTGTATGATTTGTTTGATCTCCAGTTAGAGGTGACTTGTATCTTTTGTGACAACCAGAGTTGCAAGAAGTTGCCGAAGAACTTGGTGTTCCATGACAAGTTGAAGCATATCGAGATAAGGTATCACTATATCAATATATGGTGCGGACAAGAGAAGTGAATCTACAGTATGTGGCGATGGACGAGTAGATAGTTGATGTATTGACTAAGTCGCTATTTGGAGTGAAGTTTGAGTACTTTAGAAAGAGGCTTAGTGTGATCCAAAATGAGGTCCCTAGAAAGAGGGAAGGACGAGTTCTAGCATGGTTAGAGACATGGGTTTTCTTGGTGACGTAATGAGTCCTATCATGCTCCCATGCTAGAGATGACAAGATACCAGAAGACGCAAATGCATTAGAATGAGATCTCACATGGAAAGGTATACAGGTTTTCCCTCAATTTAATCAGTCTTGGAGTATAACACAGGTTGTCCCGGGACGTAATCACACCTATCAGGTCATCTTTGGATGTAATCAGTCCTAGTGTGGTATGTAGGTTTTCCTTAGATGTAATAAGTTCTTAAGGTTATACTTGGATGTAATCAATCCCAATGTGGTACACAGGTTGTCCTTGTATGTAATCAATCCTTATGTTTGTTCCCATGTTCGAGATGATGAGAGTTCACAAGGAACTTGGTGTGCACCTGAGAGGTTCTCACATAGTGGTAGACGTAGGTCGTCATTAAGATGTAATGAGTCCTTGCATGATCCTATGTTTGTAGAATGCAGGTTAATCGTGAGACGTAATGCACTTGGTGTGCTCCTAGGCGATTCTCACATAGTGGAAGATACAGGTTGACTTGGTGATGTAATGAGTCTTGATGTGCTCCTATGTTGGTAAAACACATGTGGTCTATGGTATGCATTTTGGATGTGCTCCGTGTATGATGATGAGATTATCTAGATATGACAAGATGACAATAGGAGATGAAGGTGATTGTAGTGGCAGTGTAATGAATGGTCCTGGGTTGCACCTACGCAATAGCTTGCTCGTAGATATGATGAAGACCTGGATGAGGACTAGGTATACACCCAGCATGAAACAGGGTTGGCTCTGTAGAAAATTTTGATGACATATAGATCTGACAGATGTCACTATTCAAATATCAACAAGATGAGGACTATGGCAACAACTTCAATGATGACTCTGTGATGATAACATGACTAGATGTGTTGATGACTGTGGTGAGAGAATACCTTCCTATTTAAGAGGGAGTATTGTTGTATTTGTAACTTTGAAAGATATTATGATGTATGTTATCATTGTATGTTCTTGTAACCCCATCGGAGATGTGTTTCCCTCCTTTTAGGATGTCATTATTGTCTATGGTCCTTGAGATACAACCTTCGTTGTAAGTTGGGGCAGTAATCCCCAGTATAATATAATGAAATGTATTTTTGGATTCTCCCTAGGTGAAGTTGGGCCTACTAGGGTAATAGGTCGGCCTAGTCATGTTTTAGTTCAGTGACTTAAAGGGTATAAATAGGGAGGCACCCTCCCTATTTATACCCACACTCACTCACTCAAGTTTGCATGAGGAGAGAAAGAGGAACAAGGAGGGGAGAGAGAGAGCTGCATAATACTTCTTATACATGGGTTTTTCCATCTTGTGATATCGTCTAAGTGACATAACTATTTTGAGGAAGTTTACTGGGTTTTCTCCTTTATGGTTTCTTCGAGGAAAATCTTTGTGTCTTGTGTATCTTCTATATCATGTGCATCTTGGATATTTTGTTGTGCTTGTTATTCTTTTAGATAAATATCCAAATCAATTTGAATAAGACTAGAAAAACTAACATAAATCCTTCTTAATTTTGTATGGTATCTTCTGATGTTTGTCCAAGATCTGTGTGTAAATCATGAAATAACGTATATAGTACCATCTTAATCCAACAAAATTTTCATGTTTGTGAGTAGGAATGGTGATATACTGAGGAAAAACTCTTACAATAGTTCCAACATTTCTTGATAATCATTTTTTACCCTTATGTAATTCGTCATAAGACCAAGATATTGCGACATTTATTAAACAAATGTGCTCCATTTGTACACGTCTCTATGTATATGCACTGATAAAAGAATCATCATTGTCGAAATTGAATGTATTTGCTTCAACCTATTTGAAAATTTTCATGCCAACATTCAATACCACAAATTGATGACTACATTCTGAAAGTGGAAGCTCCAGAAGCATATGACATGTTTCTTGTACCCCTCTATCTCTCTCAACAAAAAGCTATATGAATGTGCTGGTAGATCATGTGGATTCACAATATTAGAGACACACATCAACATATCATGGAAGGTTTTTATTCCTTTTATGCTTTTACCACATATTTCGTTATTTAATTAATGACCACATGCTTGGATAGAACATGTTTCCATTTCACACTAGCACACCACATCATTAATGTTTCATGACTGTGTGTATTCATTCTATCATCAGTTTGTTTTGGTTCATATTTTTTTCACCATTTTTTTATTATCAAAGTACAGTTTTGATATGTTACACAATCACCAAGGGATCTTATATCAACATAAGAATCTTCTAACCTTCTTTTGAAGGAAAGTTCTCTCATTGCATGTTATGTGACGCTCAACATAATTAAGAAGTTCCTCATAATCCTTCTCTAGATTAGTTTTAAATATCTATTTTGTTTCCTTCAAGCAAGGATCATCATCGCCACCTTGTCTAAGTTGAATATTTATCTGATGTGAATTATGTGCGTTCCATGCATGTATAATCTTATCAAAATATTCTCTTACAAATATGACATGAACATGATCTTGGCAATTCAGAGTTTCCATATTTGGAGCATATTTTAACCACAAAAAACCATGCACACGTGGAGATCCTCTATGTTTCCTTTAATAATGAGACCAATAATATGTAACATGATGAAATTGACTGAAAATCAATTCTCGAAAGATTGTACATCTAAATGCATGTAATTCGATACAATATGAGGATTGTCAATTACATTTTGATGTCTCAACTTCTTTTCTTTCGTTGGATCTTCAGGGCATTTACGTAGCATCAATGTACGCAAATCTAGTCATTGCATATATGTTGCACTCACTGTGATGAATATTGTGGGACTTCTTAACATCCTTTAAGAATTTGATTTCTAACTCCACAAACCTTAAAATTAGAGTTAGATGGATCTATACTAGAGTTAGATGGGTGCAACCTGCAAACTTTTCTCCAATATGCTTTATTAATTTAAGAAAAAAAGAAAAAGAAAAAGAAAAAATATGAATGCATGCCATAGTGGTGAGAGGGACGTGTGTTGTAGTTTGGTGGTGAAAGGTTTGAATACACACAATCATGAAAGGGATTTGACTTATCATCCCTTTGGGGCCTTGCTATAATATATATGAACTCCATAGTTAAAAGGGATTTACTCCGGAGTTAGATGGATCAAATTAGTGTGACTTATGGATTGTATTTCTTCACTTATGAGATCCATTTTATCTGAGTTTAAGGTGCATTGATTTTTAAGTTGAATTATACAATTAAATATCTATAAAATAAAAAATTATATTACCTTAAAAACATATAAATTTTAATTTGGTGTTATATACAAAATTTATTAATGTAATTTAAGCTGTATAACACTTCTTAATATGAATAATAAGTTATAATTTTAATTTTAAAACCATTTTCTAATTGAATTATTTGTAGCATTTGTCACACATTTTTGGAAACTTCGAGACAAAAAATATAAAGCCTTTTTTTTGGAATATTCATGGAACAATTATTAAGCAATTAAAAGAAAATAAAATTATAAAATTATTATACTAATATTAAATAAATCACACTTTTTCATAAATAAAAAAATACTTTTATTAAAAAGTATATGATATTAAATAGATACTATAATAGCCAAAGGAATAACCTATCGACCCAATCATTTGCATCAATCGAACTACTAGGGATCCATTTAGACGACAACGGTGCTCTGCTGAGCGTCGAATTGGTGCAAATGATCGAGTCGATAGGTTATTCCATAGCCAAACCATACCAAATACGAACAAAATAAACAGTGGCAACAAGCTAAAAAACGACCCGCCTGATCACAAACGCCTTATACACATAAGGAGATTCTACAATAGAAACAGTGGGCACCAAGAACTATACCACCTATGCACAAAATTGACAAGTATAAAAAAAAAATATTACAAAATTTTTTAAGTTCTGTTCTACAAAGAAACAAAATAATATATAGTCCTCCAAAGATATATTCAAACTCTCAAAATGTTTTAAATTCACTTTTACAAAGTAAAACCAAATAATATATAGTTCTCCAAAGATATATACAAACTGTAAAAAAACATGCAAGTGTAGGAAAGAAAAAAATTAAAAGAACAATAAAGACGTATTTTATAGGGCTGTATTTTTAGTCTTTCGATCGTCTGCTAATTCATAATTTATCTGCTAATTCATAATTTATTTATGAGACAAAATGTGAACAACGTGGAAAATGAGAAATTACTATTAGTTAACAAGAAGCCTATATCTAAAGCTGGATAGAACAAATGGGTTTTATTAATACGAAGAAATCCCACCGACATCTGCCGTCCAAGAGGAAATATGGTCACTGCCAAGGTTCTTCTACTCAGAAGACCAAATTTTAAGGGTGAAAACCCTGACAAAAAATGGCCTTTGAAGCCCAAATTCCAGGAGGAATCGTTTCTTGAGGTGGGCAAGAAGGCCGTCTACAGAATTCATAAAGGTAGTGATAGAAAATCCGGCCATGTTGATGACCAGCCTTTGAAGAAAGAGCAGGCTAAAGATCTTTTTATTAATGGGGCAAGTTACGAATTTGAAGCGAGGACAAACATTAAAGCTTGGCAATATTATTTCAACTCGGCGGGAAACTCTGAACAAGACAATGGACCGGTTAATTGTAATCCCGTCTAGAATTCCTGCATCCAGATCAAACACTTCTTCCCAAATATCGAATTTTGAAATCAATATCCATTTCAGGATTCCTTCATCCAGATCCGACACTTCTTCCATTTTGAAATCAAGATCCGTTTCGTCAAAGGAATCCAAAGCAGCGAATCCATCTAGGTTCGAAACCCAGACCTTTGATGAAGGTAACAACACCAAAACCCCCAATTTTCCTTCTTTAAATTCAGAGAAATGGGCCGGACCAGCTCTTTGCCTCTCCCCAGTTTTTCGATTAAAAAATCTGGCGAAGCGTCAGTTGAAATCGATAGATTTGCAACAAGGGATCTGAGGCGCCTGCTGGGTTTGGATTCAGCGGACGGCCTCTATCATAGCCTCTAATTTTCCCTATTGTTAAGGTCACATGGTAGGTCTTCAAGCGCTCTCTACGATACCAAGGTTCTTCCCTTCCCATATTTTTTAAGTGAAGAATCTGGCTTCTTAAGTTCCCAAGATTTATTGTGCCAAAATGTGGAGCAGAATCCTTCTGTATGATTCCGCATGAGGGGAATAAATCCAAAATGTGGAGCAGAATCCTCTTGTATGATTCCGCAGGAGGGGAACAGGGTAGGCAGGTTGCATAAATTGAGCAATTAGCATAGAAACCATTTCTGGGAATGTATTTGAAGAATTATTGATGTCCACAGGGTTATAGTATATAAAATAATTATTATTATTAGCATAAGCATAGTTTTAAGATGTACTATAGTCTTTAATTTAGGAATTTTATATATTTATAATCTTTGTTAGACTACAACGCTGTAAAGATTTTTCATTTTTTCCATATATGTTTAGTGCCGAGTATTTTGTTTTTCCCAACTCCAAAGAGCTTAAAAAGGGAAATCTCCTGGTAGCGTTAGAGGTGTAAAGTAATTATGTTGAATAAATGGAGGATCCAAGAAATTGTTAGCTTCTAAGATGACCAATAACATTATCAATTTCACAATAGAAGTAATCATATGTTTATACTAATAAAAAAATTGTAAGAATTTATCTTGAATTTAGATTGGTTTGTCATAATACTGTAGGAACCAAATTGTGATTATAATACTGTCAGGAACCAACCTTCTTGCCAGTTCACTTTGCCCTGCATTTGTCCATTTTCTATACAATCCAAAGAATATATGAAAAGACCATCCCTGCATTTGTCCATTTTCTATACAATCCAAAGAATATATGAAAAGACCATCAAAGACTGGGCCTGATCGAAGCCCAACAAAATCAAATTGTGGTGTAACTAAATTGAAATTCAAGCTGAAATTGCATTTTAATTACACTCATTATTCACTTTACAACACGGTAACTCCATTAGCATGCGATTTAGCGAGAGATATTTGATTTAAAAAAAATAATATGAGCAAACTAATTTACAGAGAGGCAATGCCATTATTCAATACCTTCAGTGTAACCTCTGGGAAGTTTCTACTTGTTATGACCTTTTTGGAAACATGTGACAAGATCTGTTTCTTCATTATAACCTCTTGGCAGTTTCAATACCTTCAATATAACCTCTTGGAATATTTCTTGCAGAAATTGAATCTTATTCATATCTTCGTATGACAGGATTTGATTACTCTAGATCTGGTCTGTAAAAAGGTTATTTTATTGTTTCCTCTAGATCTGACCTGTATAAAGGTTATTTCACGTCTCCCAATCCTGTTTTAATTGTTCCTATTGTTTCCTCTATAAGTGAACTGTGTCATATTTGTGACAGAACAAATTATATGTTTTTCCACTTACAATAACAGTGTTCTTTAAACCATTTTCCATTAATATCACTTGTAGCTTTTCATATTTACTTTAGCAGTGCCATATTCCCCATATTCCTCAACATATACAGATAAGCAAATAAAAGTATGTTGAAGAACTGCTTACATTCAGCCAAAAAGGCAGTCTTGAAAATAATGAAAAACCAGAACTATTTAACTTCTACACTCCCAATAACATGCAGAAAAATACTCCAAATGAATCTACTTTGATAGTCCTGCCTTGCCTTCTAAAGCGGCAAACTATATGACTGACATGTTCTAAAATCATGCTGTTACTGAAAATACTTAATAATAACTAATTGTAGTACAAATAGCAATGAAATATAAGACAAAATTGCAGACTTGAGAAAATAGACTTTCATTTGGTCTGCAAAATCTCTCTTCTTTCACTGAAATTTTCAAGCTATCAAAACTATTGAACTATCGAACTCTAATGAAAGAACTTATCTTTATATAAGAATAGAATTTAATAACCTCCTCCCAAAAAAAATAAAATATTACTTAATTCTATTTATAAAAATAATAAATAATTAACAAACCTCTCAAGAAAAAAAATAAGAAACCCTCTCATTTAATACTAACAACTACCTCATTTAATAATAAATTATTAACAACTTCTTTGGAAGAAAAGAATAAAAAATTAACAACTCTATATCTAAAAATTTAACCTTATTTAAAACTGGCATACTCCAAAATGGGGAAGTGAAACCTTTAGATGAAGTTGTATATGTTATAGAAAGAGAAAAAAATTGTGTTATAGAGCAATTTGTGACATAATAATCAGAACATAAACAGTTTTCCCATAATATAAATATGTACATCAACTATGAATTATTAAAAGTATGTTAAATTATATTTTCTAGCCAATAACAGATATAGTATGTAGTCCAAATTCTTGAAGGCCGAGCATGTCAGTATCATTTATACGAATGTCACCTCTAGGCATTGATCTTGATAGTGTTTGTCATTCATTCATTTCATTGTCGGGGTAGATATTGGTATCTTCATCTTCAGATGTTGTTTCATCGGAAGTGGGTGGAGGAATACGATCGACATGCCATGCATGATAGGTTTGCGTATGGCTTCCCAATTTCGGATAATGGTTGTCTTTGTAAGTCCTATATTTTCGTTGGATGAACGAAAGGGCTTATATAAAAGCAATTCTGACTCATATGTTGACTTCTATTGGAGTGAATTGCTTTTATATAAGCCCTTTTCGTTCATAGTCAGAATTGCTTTTATATAAGCCCTTTTGTTCATCCAATGAAAATATAGGACTTACAAAGACAACCATTATCCGAAATTGGGAAGCCATACGCAATACCTATCATGCATGGCATGTCGATTGTATTCCTCAACCCACTTCCAATGAAACAACATCTGAAGATGAAGATACCAATATCTACCCCGACAATGAAGATGAAGATACCAATATCTACCCCGACAATGAAATGAATGAATGGCAAACACTATCAAGATCAATGCCTAGAGGTGGCATTCATATAAATGATATTGACATGCTTGGCCTTCGAGAATTTGAACAACATACTGTATCTCTTCTTAGCTACAAAAAATAATTCAACATTCTTTTAATAATTTATAGTTGATGTACATATTTATATTATGGGAAAATTGTTTTGATTATTATGTCACAAATTGCTTATAACACAACTTTTTTCTCTTTCTACAACATATACAACTTCAACTCAGTGTTTCATTTCCCCCATTTTGGGGGTATGCTAGTGTTAAATATAGTTAAGATGTTCTGACAAGACTATTGTAGATAGATAATGAAAAGTTCAAAATGATAAAAACTGATATATTTGAATATTATATTCAAAGACTTTGAATTCCATTGACAAACTCCTCCCTGTAGATATATTCTTTAGGCACCTCAAACGCAAGTTTGGATAGCCTAACTGCTACCTCATTTTGTTGTCTATAAATATGTTGAAAGGAGATTCCCCAAAACTCCACTAGTAAGCATTTGATTTTTCTCATCCAACTCTCCAAAATTGAAACTTGTAACATGTAATTTGATAAGGCATAATTAATGATAATCTTTGAATCTCTAGCAACCTATACATAAAGAATATCTTTGGATCTAGCAAAATATAAGAGATACCATAAAGTCATTAATTCACTCGTAGTGTTGGTCCCTTCCTCATAATTTAGTTAAGTTTATAGCACTTGGAATTGTCAACATATAGAACAACACCAACCCCGCACTTGTGAAAACAGTCCTGGGACGTACCATCAAAGAAACCTTTTGGACATTCATTGTTGAAAATGGGAGCTCTTAATATTCAAAGCTGATTGTTCTAGATGGATGGGGTTCCTTTTGAAAATTCCTTGAAAGCACCAACAACTTTTAATCCTGCTTTCATTGCATTTAATCCCCTCCCTTCAAAAAGTGGTAGATTTCTATGCTTGCACACCTCCCAACAAATATAACATGGAAACTCTTTCCACTTATGTTCATTGAAAATCTAATCCTTGAAGCAGGACAAAAATGACCAATGAGACAAGTACTTGAAAACTGTCACAGCCCCTTCACCTCCTTCCAAACCTGCTTTGTAAAAGAACAACGAATGGACAGATGGTCCACAGAATCAACCTCCTTAAAGAAAAAGGAGAAACCATTTGGGCCAACAACCCCCCTCTACAAGAAATTATCCTAGGTAAGGATACTATTCCTAAAGCCAATAAGAAAGAAAGCTTAATTTTTAGTGGAGCATTACACTTCCATAAAGGACGATATCACCAACCATCCTCCATAACTGAATAAAAAAAAAGGCCTCAAAAGCTAATTTTGCAATAACCTTTCCATATTTCTCATTCCAAGACCACACCAGAGAGTCCACTCCATTAGTGAGTTGAACACCATTTCTATGCATACCCCTTAATTACCTCTTCCATTCATCCACTAGGAGCCCCTGAAGACCCGGTTCCCAAACCCGTTTCCACCTAGTGCCAATACCCATACTCCCAATAGTCGACACCACCTGATCTAAAGTAAAAATGCCAAAGGCACGGAGGCAAGACACCAATTCTGGAGAACATTTATAAAATTTGGATCCTCCAATGAGGGGATCCTCACCCACTCTATAAACCGACCATCCCCAAGAATCTAGTCTAACCATTACCCTAGGACATAGAAAGTGGTAATCAGATAATTCCAAAAACTGGAGACCCCTTTGACACTCTTGTCTTTGGTCATGATCCAATCCAAAACTAAGCAATTTCTTAGATACTTCCCATTTATAACACTGCTCCATAATCCATCATAGAATAGACTTCTCCAAAGGCTTTTTGTCGCTAAGGCTTGTGCAAAAAGAAAAATATTTTGATAGCCAAAAGTTCCTGTAACTTCTCTAAAAATATTTTGGCTAAAAGTTCCTGTAACTTCTCCTTATTATTACATAACCACAAAAAACTGAATATTTTCTTCTAAAAACTGGATAATATAGCTTTCAGAACCTTGAAAAGTGAGATCCAGAACACAAAAATATTTTCTAACCTCGATTTAACTAGAATAAGTCTCCCCGAAAGAGACAACCACCTTCAACACCAATGATTGATTCTCTTATCTATCTTTTTTAGAATCCGTTGCCAATCGCCATATAAGTAATTGAAAAAATAAATCACAAACTTATCATGTCCATGACAAGGGTCATTTATATATCGTGGAGGTGGTATATTTGCCAGGCAATAATTTAAATTTTTGTATTTCTTAAAGTTTTAACGTTTACATCAAAAAATATTAATTTTTTTTATTTATTATGTAATTTGTTGAATGATTATTGGCCAAGAGTAGACGGTGGAAGCCTCGGGAATCCCTTCTTGGGCATAGGTAGTGCGACTTGTGTCATGTAGAATGGCATTTAGTCAACTTGGTGATTCCATGTCTTGACCATATGTATTAAATGCATCTAATCTCACTGCAATTTACGAACTAGTTTTAAACGAGATGTTGAGAGGACTGTACTCACTCCTCGAGCTTGGTAAAGGCAGGTTAAATAGGTTGTATTTCCCTTCTACAGTTCATTTTTCTTTACGGAAGTAAACTAGAGATCAAATGGATATGTTTTTCATTAACTGCTTCATTTTGGTGACCGATAGGGACCGAACGTTGTGGAGTCCCCTTCCATTAACACTCCACCTAAACTAACAAAAAAAAGGGCATCATCTACAATGATACATCTTAATTAAGTTGTCAAAATGGAGATTAAAATATAAATCTTTTTCTTGGTTTTATAAATCACTCAATACACAGTATGTAGTTGTCCCTCCCAAGGAGTTGCCTGACATAAGATCATTAAGTCACCTCAGAAGAGGTTTTAAGGGTTCACGGTATTGCACAAAATCATCCCCATAACATCATTTCGTATGGTTGGTGAGGCTCTGGAATCATCTTGACGAGGAGAGGGTCGATCCACCATTTCTTACATCGACATGGTCAGGTGTGATTTTAAGGAACCATACTTATTTAAAAGTGTATAAATGTTGGTGAATAATACCAATTCTTAAAACACCAACTATAAAATGATTGGCGATATTTTTCAAAAAATATTTTAATTCAAGGATTTTATATTGTTTATATAATAATTTGGCGATTTTTTGGGTGAAAAAATTTTACCCCATCAAAATTGGGCGAAACAGGGCTTCAAAAAATGCAAAATGGCGAATCTTTTTTGAGAGAAAAACATGGAAAAATAGCCCACTGGGCTAAAATTCGCCCCTAAAATTATCCTTGGACACGGTTACCATATTCCCCTAAAATTATCCTTGGACACGGTTACCATATTCAAGTAAATTCTTTTGTGGTTTTAACAAGATTTAACTTTGTATCTCCTTACCCATTATTTGTGTTTTTGTGTTCTTATTGTTCTGTGTATCTCTCTTGTAGATTCAGCCATTACGATTAGCTTACTAGGCATATTGGTTATACCTAGTTGAATGTTGAAGGTTGATGTTAGCTACCATCATAGTTAATAATTGCTCAAACCATTCTTTCTCTATAATCTTGTATAAATGTTGGGTTTTACTATTGTCCATCTTTATTTCAATATTGGTGGGAATCGTCATTCAAACTTGGTTATTTAGTCTTCAACCTGACTTAAGGTGCATCGTTAATTTTGTCCTTCTAATCCTTTTTTTCATTCGCAAAATATATGTATAACTTGTTTAAGAAATTAGTTATGGGAACTAACTCATTTATTTTCTTAATGAATGATGGCTTATAGTTTCCTTCCAAAATTTGCTCATTCTCCCCATTAGGTAAGCATTATTCTTCCTTAATTGTTGAGCCCATTATCTTGAATAAATTTATGCAATGATTTGAAAAAATAGAGTTCACTCAACCATAATTTCCTCTCTCAAAGTTTTCAACAAAAGAGGATTCACTAGTCGAGAGTTTGCCTCACCTACGGCTTGGTAACTATACACACAAGTTTGTGATTTCATTCTTCCTTGTTTAGTCACATAATATACATTTGTCGTCCTAAAACTAAAGACCACACATGTATAAAGTTGTAGCAGGGCATCGACTAGGGCATCGACTATTTATAAGGTAATGTTAGCACAAATTTCCCATCATTTTTGTATTATGTTTCAATATGTGACTCGTCGTTAGGGTCTAATCTCTTCAACTCTTCTTGGGAGGTGGTCATGAAAGGTAGTTATCATTTGCTAATTCCAAGTTCACGCAAGAGGGTGTGGAGTCCCCATGTATTTACTCTTACGACTGATGTGATATCAGGGTCATAGTGTTAAATCATTAAGAAAATAGGGAGCAAACAAGAATGAAAATATAAGTGACGGAAAAGGCTCACAAATTTGTTCCATTAATCAATAGTAGACAATGGTACATATATAGTACATAATGTATAACTGACCTCTAACGGTATGACCGTTAGGATAGATAACGAACTTAGATTAGAGCTTTCAACATCCCCTCTTAATCTTGAGTTCGGTATTGCCTAAAAAACTGCCTACTTGACAATCAAATGTGTCAAGCAAATGGAGATAGTAAAACTCAAAAAGCTCAGCTACTAATGGCTGAAAATCTCTCTGACACAAAAATCTAGTAGAAGTAGTAAGACTTCTACTAAGTTGCATGGTTTCGAGTTGACCAAAAACTAAAGGTTTTAAGTTGACCATAAAACTATCAAAGATATCAAGAGGTGGTTTTGGGATGACCACTAACCAAGAGGTGGTTTTAGGATTACCATTAACCATATCAACTAAAAGCTAGAATGCCTTCTGTTGATCACAAAAATTGTATCAAGATCCATGAAAAGTAGACTCTCATGTGTTCTACTTAATTGATGGTTCTGGAAACTTTTAACTTTCACTCTTTCTTTATGGGTGTTGGGTTCAACAAAAAATGCACCCAATTACAATCATTTTTCAATTCAACAATATTTAATACTCACTAAATGAATAATAGTAAGTACCACAAAACTTGCAAAAACACAGAATGCAAGGATAACAATTTGAACAGGTACAAGTTCAGAAAATAGGTGTTGAATTGTTTTTTTTTAAATTCTAAATGTTGAAAACTCTGTTTTAATATCTCTACATATTAAAATTTCAATGGCTTCAATCACTCAAACTAGCTGCAATATCTTCAATCTTTGTATTCAATGAAGCTGCAAATGTCACTGCTTGTTGCAAATTTACAGCATCAAACTTGGCCTTCTTCAGACAACCATTCTTCACGCGATTTTACAGAAAGAATCATAGGAGCACTCTCTTGATCACATGAGATACTCTACCACTTTTATATTTTCCTTCAACTAGTTCATTCGAGTTCATTCCATCAATGGAGTTTGATTCCTTCAATAAACTACAACAGACTTGTTCATGTGAAATAAGTGCGGCTATATTTGGCTATATTATATTCTCCTTCACAAGATCGTTTTCCTCAAAACATTTTCTTTTCAATATAATATTCAAACTATTTTTGGGTCTATATCCTTTCCACATGGGCATGATTCGGTCCATCTTCGCATAAGCATGAATCACATTACTTTCAAACAAATTATTTTATGCAGTCATTTCTTAGCAAATAACTAATTTGCAAATAATAACAGAAATTTACCAAAGACTCCACTTTTGATGTTCACATATTTGAAGGACTAATTATTGAGTTTAATTTCATGCAGCAGCAAATGGTGAAATTCTATATTTTACCAGCAGTCTGGAGGCCTCCTCTTTACAGGTGGCTATAACGATCATTGAGGTCTTTCTCTCTCACGCACAGTTTGATACTCCTCCCCATCGATCACGACGTTCAAGATCAATCACGCTTCTTTCATACAATTTAGGGAGAACTCTTTCAACAAAGGCCACAGATCTAATGGCGCTATGATACCACTGTTAAATCATTAAGAAAATAGGGAGCAAACAAGAATGAAAATATAACTGGCGGAAAAGGCTCACAAATTTGCTTCATTAATCAATAGTACACAATGGTACATATATAGTACATAATGTATAACTGACCTCTAACAGTATGACCATTAGGATAGATAACGAACTTAGATTAGAGCTTTCAACACATAGCACCAGGAAATCTGATTTGTTAGTTCACATTATCCCTTCTCAAGTGTCGGGAATGGCTCCATGCATAACGGTCTTACAAGGTCAACACTATCTTGTTTTTATTGTAAAATTACACTCGGGGTTCCCTTTGGAGCCATAACAGGTCTTACAGTATTTCTGATTATGTTAACAGGATATGCCTCGATTTATTTAAAACACATACTGGATGGTCTACTAGGAGGGGTACATTGGTTCTATTTTAAGTTCCATCTTAAACATATCTCAACTATATTCTATACTATATATTGCAACTAAAAGGTATATTCGCTGCCATTCAAACATGTATTTGAACTCATCTCTGCATTCTTGTATCGAATCCATGAAAAAGGAATTATTGGTTCCTATATCATGGTAAGTTAGTGTCTTTCTAGTTGTAATTCTTTTCTAAAGGTTATGTACTCTGGTTAGTCTTATACTCCTTACTCTTTTGCAAATTCAATGTTATAAAAATCAGAGATGTTATATGCAAATAATGCATAATCCTCCCAAACTAAATATCATTTGTGATCTATAGTCTATCCACATGTTTGCACTCCATTCAAATAAAAAATAGCATTTACTTTCATCAGTTGCATAGACCCCATGCAAATAGCTCTTCCTCACAGCTTCCCATAAATAGAAATGGTGGCAATGTCGGGAACATTGCCACCTTGTGGCTCTTGTTATTAGCTACCAAATAGTACTTCCCAAAAACGTAAACATTAAAACATTAAAAAAAAATAGTATCCATATTTTCAATTTAGTTTTAAAAATATAGAATTCAAAAATTTAATTCACTTTTATAATGGATCATAATTTTAAGTAAACATTACATAACTTAATTCTTTAAATTTGCTAATACTATGATCATCATTTGAATTTATGCACAACTACTACATTAAAGTATCTCTAACATATTAAATTAACACATTTTTTAAGAGGCAAGTACTAATTTCACTCAATTATATTTAAAGTATACTATTTATTTATTCAATCGATTACTTTTTTTTAATAGAAAAAGACTCATTTTCTTGCTACTCCATTAGAATCAAAGAAAATAGATACAAATGTGATCAATGCATCTTCAAGCCAGAGATGTCGATTGATATACATTCGGAAGGGGTTGTACCAAAAAACAAGGGACACACTTCCTTACATAACTGAAATGGAGAAACTGCTTGCAACATACATGTTGAAAAGGAAGAGAGACATACTCAAGAGACAACCAACCATACTTAACTGGAGATACAAAAAGAATCTTTAAATCAGAATACACAAAAAATTTCCATCCTTGCAGCAAAAATCATGGCTAGTCCTCAAGAAACAAGAGGGCCATAACTTATTTCAAAAAAAATAATAGTTCCTTTCTTGATTAAAGACCCTTCCACATATTCCTCAAAATTCAAGGTACTATCTAAACTTGCAAGTGCTCTTTTGGAAAGGGCATTTGCTTCCATGTTTAATTCTCTATGAATATGATGCACCTTATGGTTGCAAAGGCAACTTGGTGATCCTTGACTTTGGAGGACCATGATACTAAGGATAAGGTTTGAAGCTTGAAATGCCAGAAAACCAAATGATTATGGCCAGGGAGTCCCCAAATACCGGAGATCAATGATTCTGATGCAGAAGGAAAATTGCAAAAGACACCAAAATGCTAAGAGTTTTGCTTTGGAGTTTTTTGCCTTACCACAACCCAACTTTAGGTGAAAATGATGGTCCTTGTTAATTTTGATAATGGCACCGTATCCCCCATTATATTTTCTCTTCTCCATCAAAGAAACCGGAAGCCAAACCTGCCAAGAAACTGGGGCCTAATAGTATCCTCCTCTTCCTGACCAAATGCTTAGAGTGGAAAAAATGATATAAAGCCAGACATTTCATCACACAAACGGATACATTTGGAGCACAATCCTCGAAAATGGCACTGTTTCTCATAAACCAGATCTTCCAACAACAAAAAAATGGGGAGAAATTTGTGCAGTTTTATCTTTTGATACTAGAGGCCAAAATTTTGGACCAATGGACCAAAACCCCATTCCAATGAAATCTAAAGAAGCATTGAGACTTCCATAGAAACCTTCTGACCGAAGGAATAACTAAAGAAAAGATGCTCAACATTCTCTGCGTCCCTCCTACAGAGAGGACAAACATTTGGTCTAATCAAAAACCTTTTTGAGCAACTTGTCCCATGATAAAATATGATATCTAGAGTGAGCCAAAAAAAACATTTCACCTTAGCAGAAATGTTCCACTTTCAGATTTTGGAAAAACACCATTTATGACTGCAGGATTGTAATCATGTTTCATATCATTCTCTATCAAGTATTGAGACACCAGGAGTGCGTCCACCCCCTAGGGTGTAATCAATATTGAAAACCCTTTCATGATCCGACATCGGGAAAGTGTGCACCTCTTTCCCATGTGAGCCATGTAGGCCCTATGAATACTCAAGCAATCTATCATAATGGAAATAAAATCAAAACATGCTCTGCATATTGAATTTAACAATTTGACACACATATTCTTAGTTAGGGCCAAAGAACACTTATCCATTTGCCGAGGCAGTATTCCTTTGTTAAGGAGGAATGGGGCCTCCCTTCTCTGAGTTGGCAGTCCGTCGGTTTGCCATCCCAACTCCTTTTCACATTTCATATTCACACATGTCTTACCGACATAATCCATACCATCTTACTCATGTTGCTTACCAACATGTAGTGCAAATGAGACATTTCCAAAATGTCCAATGGAGTTTCACCCGAAACCCATTTCCAAGATAGGGGAAAACCTCCCCATAAAGTTTGGCTCCTTCAGGCCATCACACATGGTCTTTCTGCAATGTGTACCCCTGGCACATTCATCAAGTAGCCAAACAATCAATCATTACCTGATAATACAATCCAAATTGATTGTTCCATAACCAAGCAATGACATTAGTAATTAAATTCAATAAGAATTTGCAACTCTGTCTACTACAGAAATTGATTTACTTAGCAATGAGGTGATCCTCCTTTGTGGGTCTCTTGTAAGTAGCACTACTATGCCCATTATAATTTTATGCTTACTAGGATAACATGAATACCCACTTACAATGCATCCTCCTGACACAATTCTATGCAAGCCAATAGTGATTAGTAGTTGTTAGCAATTTCTCAAATTCAAATTTGACAACTCATTATGCATACAAACTAGCTTCACAGCCATGAGAGTCTTCTCATGAGGTTTGGCTCTTTCACATGGTAGATTCCGGCCTTTGTCATGGTCTTACTCACATTGCCATGCCCCAGGCAATCTACTTGAAACCTGAACTTCAATCAGCCAAACACTTGGTAAGTCTTGATGCATATAACTTTTCCATTGCTGCAACAATCACTGAAGCATTTTCAGAATTATAAAATTCAAATACTTCCAGTTGTTAGCATATCAATATTACCAAAACCCATTTACTTCACGCAATCATTATCATACTTCAAATTACAAGGTACAGTCACATCATTTATGCAATTTAAATGAAATGTTTAGATACTCCTTACTTCACAGGCGTATCATTTGTACCACCTTGCCCTTCCATAGAGCATTTCCAGCAGCCAATTGATCATGACTACCTTCTTTGTGCACTTACTATCCTGCATTCATGACATCTCTTGAAATGGTTCCAGACTTTTCATCAATTCATCATTTCAGCGATTAGTTATTCATAATAACTCATGCACTATCTCTATGCATTCATGCATTGCATCGCAACATTTGCACCCATACTTATGTATGCATATCTGCAACATTTACTCAAACTTTTTATATGCATTCATTCAATGCATAACTACAAGATTTATAAAATCTCTTAATGCATATCCACTCAATGCTACCTTGTATTGATTCAAGAATACTATGCATTCAAACATACCATGGCCTAACCATGACTACCTCATATAGGATGCATTGCTATAATCATGACCACCAGTCCTCACTTGTTATGGTTATTAAGCTTATATCAACATTTGCAGGGCAGGATATACTTCTATATGAATGTAGTATAATTTTCTTTTTTAAATAACCATATGGTGTGAGACCTCTTGCCTTTACTACTCCATGCAATTTTCATAATTAAACCATTACCTGCATGGATCCTACTTACACCCTCAACATTACCAATTTAGTCGGCATCTTGCAGAGGATTGTGGAATTTGCTCTCCATCTTCTTGATCATGGATTTGTTTCCTTATCCCTTTCTCCATAGGGTTGCTGTTCACCTTCATCAACATCAGCAACATATTCAGCCATGCTCATGTTGTCGTTGGTTTTTTTTTCCACCAATACAATATTTACCATTAGTGGTTCATTGTAAATGTATAACTCCCACTACTCTTACCAATATGCAATATTCTATGCACGCAAAGAATATCCTCATACATTTTATATACAAAATTTATAAAATATAAATATAGCTAGCAAGACATGGGTTAAGGAATTTTCCCTTTCAAATCCCTCATTTTTGCATGGAATTCCTCTTCCACATAATAGCTGGTTCGTCTTCATGGTCTTTGCTACTTCTAGGCATGCAATTCTCGGATTTTTCCATATTGATAGCAACATTGTTTGTCAAAACAACCACTAGTACTTTGTTGCTCCTCATTCAAACTCTGGTGGTTCTCCACTGTTCTCTGCTGGATACGCTTTCCAACACCTATCCCCATGCTCCATTCTGACTTTAGGTGTGAAAATCACACTACTAAAATGACGATTTTTACCAAGTCTCTGCATTTTTACACACAACTGTATTTTAGTCTGGATGCCAACTTCAGCCACCTGTAGGAGCAAGTCTAGGAAGATTTAGGAAAATATTTCTATCGGACGAAGTCAGTGCATACAACGAGGAACACTCATTAACTTGCGAATCTCATTTCCGATGCACCATTCATCTTTTATGAATTCTGGGTCTGGTTAATTTGCCCAAAACATAGAATTTTCTTTTTACCAGAACGACTGTCTCAGGGGGACGACGGGGGTCAAGGGGGCTTGCCCTCATTTTTTGTTTTGTTTTTGTAAATCTTTGATTTTCGCGCAATCTAGCACATAAGATCGCTGCCATTTTTCTCCTTTTTAGCCCTGTAAATCTACTGAAAAACTGTTGAAATCCGCTGAGAAATCCCACTTGAAAACTCAAAATTTTCCTTTGTTAAATCGGGTCTCTTCCCAACTAATCTTCCGAGGTATCGGGTCCTTAGTTGATTAAGCTTCCGACACTTCGGCGGTTTGATCTTTATCTTTCATCCGACACTCATCGGCGGTCCAATCAACTAAATTTTTCCGACGTTTCGGGCCGATCCTCCTTCGGCTTTCGACGTATCGATGGACCGATCCTCTAAAGTTTTTCGACGTTTTCTGTACTTAGAAAAATTTTCAAAAATTTCTCTTCTTCCTTCTACCGTCGCATCGGCTGCTCGATCGTCTAAATTTTTCCAATGCTTCTATCTCTTTGAAAAAACTTCTCCCTTTGTCCGCCGCCGCATCAGCTACTCAATCAACTAAATTTCTCCGACGTTTCAGCGGTCTTCAGCTGAATCCTTCCGATGATCTCAACACTTAGAAAATTTTTGAATTTTCACCAACATCGGCTCAATCGTGTACTGTCTGTCACCGCCGTTGTGGCTCAAACCTGCCAACCTGCCCGACGTATCGGCGCCTTCATCATCTTTCTTTCGACGTCGTTGTGGCACCTTCATGCTTTTCCATCTGCTTCGTCGGCTCAGAGTTCCTCTATCTCTCGCTGCCGCTGGGGTCTGTATCAGAGGGTCTTCCAACTAAGTCTTCTGACGATCCGACGGTCTTGACACAAAAAAAATTCTTGAAAATTCCTTCTGATCGTCCCTCGTCGGGTGGACTTCTGCCTAGGCTATCCGATGCATCGAAGGAGCTTTCGGCTAAGTCCTTTGACGTATTTGGTGGGCTTCAGCCTAAGACGTCCAATGATTTCACACTTAGGAAAATTTCTGAAATTTTTTTTGTCATCTTCTCTGATTTCTCATTTCTTCTTCCACTGGGCAGAGGGCAACCTGCCTCTGTCGCTGATTCTCACAGCCCATGGAGGCCCACGTTGCAACATGAGCTCTGATACCAATCTGCAATGTCCCCGACCCTCCGACCGGGCAAGAGGACGCTACTAAACACCAAACACCCGAGCAACTAGCCCCATGAAGTTTTACATAACTAAAAACTAACAAACTAAAATGCTTTGAAGTAAAACATGCAAAGATGCATAATTATTAAGCATACTGCGGAAGCAAAACCATACATTCAAGTATTCAACAAGTTCATCATAATTCATTAGACATCAAATATAATTGCAGAGATGGAATAGTCAAGAATACTTATCTTATGCAGTATTCGTCCCGCAACCAGCTACGTCGCTGCAACATTCCACCCAACCATATGCCATTGTGCTCCTTAATCTCTCAGCAACACTGCCACCCCCGAGCTGGGCATGATTTCCCAAGGGATAAGGAATAAGCAGGCTTACACATAGCCAAGAATACACAAATCAACAAGCCAACACAGTCAGAAGACCAACCACTGCATACATGCAGCAAAACAAGTGGTTCACAGCTTGGGCAGGCAAATCCGATTCCTGAGTCGTTCTTGGCCTATCGTGGCCAAAACGACTCAATAATAGCCACAACAAACCCAAAACAAAAAGAACCCACATCAAACCACAAATCGTGGGGAAGACAATAGCCCCGACCTCAACATTGAAACAATGAGAAATACGCAGCCCGAAATAGAAGAGGTGATCAGACTCTCATCCTAGGCAAGGAAAACATATACACAGACCAAAAAATCGGTATGGAAACACACCCCCATAGCAGAAATCGTGAATGGCTCCTTCACCGGGAAATCGTGGATGGCAGAAAATGGCTCCCTAGCTTGCTGTGTGAGGAAAATAATGAAGAATCCCAGCCTATGCGTGAGGAGAGTAATGAAGAATCCCAGCCTGTGCGTGAGGAGAAGGGAGCGACCGTCTCTGTGTGTGGATGGAAAGAATGGAGGAATTGGGGAATGGAGTTGTTTTCCTTCCTTCCCACGTGAAGTGAGAGTCCGCTGGTGCAGTGTGCATGTGGGAAAAGGCTGACAGTCCTGCCACACACCACTGCCCAGCAATAACTACCCCCAACTAATCAACAGAAATTTTAATGTGGTAGTTGACTGATAAGATAAGGAAAGGTGAGTGAGTCAAAAGGGTGGGTGACAACTAAATGGGTTTAACAGCTGACACATGGCTTTTTCGATTGGCTTGAGGTTTAATAATTTCCCCCTCCTTATCCTTAGGAAACTCATGCCCTTTTCATCATGGTTGCATTGACGTAGCTGGTTGGGGTTCATTTTAATTAAAATGTATATTTACATGATGCCAAAACTATAAGGTGCTAGATAGCACGATATTCCATTGGCAACAATTCTAATAGCCGAAACATAACACAACAAAATCAATGGTGGGCTTTTTTCCTTTAGCTCCACACCACAATTAATTACAATATATATATCATGTACCTTTTAATGCAAATGGGGTCAAAACCGGGGTGTTACAATCTCCATCCCTTCCTCGCCCCCCTCCTCCCTCTCTATATTATTCTCTCTCACACTCTCTCCACATCATTCTCTCTCTCTCTCTTCTTCTATGTTTTCAACTTATCCCTTGTCCTCAACCCCCTACTTCATTATGACCCCTATTCTCTATTTTATCGCATCTCATTCCCATCTCTCCAATTTCCCCCTCTTTTGCCTCTCTCCTCCAACACATCCTATTCCTCCTCTAATACTCCATATCCACCTTTCCATTCACTAATCCTCTCTCTCATCAAACCATCACCCACTTCCTCCCCTCCACCTTATCCCGCTTTGTCACTCAAGTCTTGCGTACTACTTCTAAACCTATACGTCTTCAACAGCTCTTCTCCTCCTAAGAATTCTCTCAATCCCCACTTCCCTTCACCCTTGTAACCCATAATGTTCCCATTCCATTCATCTTTCTTCACTTGAATTTACAACATCTTCCTAGGACCTTGACCCTTCCCACCCCATCTCAACTATTAACCATCCCCACTTGAAGCTAAAGTCAAAAAAAGGCTCTGTATCTCTCCTACTTCTACTGTTTTGTTCGAGGGGTAAGTCTATGGAAGAACAATGCTCGTCCTATCATCCCCTATTTAAAAAATAGAATTTGAAAATGAAAAGAGGAACTGGCATTGGATTTGTTACATACAAGAAATTCTGCAGCGATGCCTTTTTAGGCTGGTGCGTGACGCTAAAATAAAGAACAAATACGACCTGTCATACAACAAAACACTACAATATAACACATTTATGGTGCGGCCCAGGTTCGAATTGGGGACCTTCAATGTGTAAGACCGACGTGATAACCGACTACACCACAGCACCATAGGCATATTGTTTGTTAACTGCTCTTATACCATTCACTAGGTTTGTGAACACCAGAGTTAGTTCAGAATTCCAAATTTCTTACACAAGAAATGAATGAACAGCATCATCAAGCACACGCCTTTAGGGCCAACTTAATCTCCGAAAGCAAAAATATTTGGCTGCCGAGATTAAGCATGCCATGGACATGGACATTCACCGAGAAGCGACAGTCTCAAACAGCATCTTCAACTTCCATCAACATACTGGAAAAGATAAAAGCCATTGATATACATTTAATAACTTTTAGTGTGTTCACGGGTTCCAACAATTACCGGAGATTCCAGAAGGAGCAAAATTCTTAATAAATAATTATAAAAAAGACAAATTCAAAATATAATACAAAATAATTAATAATTGAAGAAGAGTTCAAGGGCGATTTGTTTTAATAATGAAGGGAGAGCACAGTAATGTTAAGTGAGTGGCGCATAGATCAATTGCTTGAAGGGCTCTTTATGTTGCTTGCAAAAAATGTTGCCTTCACATGCATAGTAGCTTCATCCCTCCAAAATTCAAGTGTATGAACCCGAAATGCCACAACTAGGACTCATCTTGTACCTCTGATTGAAATGTTACTTGTATATTTGCACCAATGTCTTTTTCTTCTTTGGAACATGGCTTGTCTACTTCTTTTCTTTTTGCCTTGAATGCAACTCCAAAATGCCCATTTTGTGCTTCATGAACAACTTGAGTTGCCATCCCTTCATAGTTGACTTTAATCATAATGGAAACATACGATTTCTTATCATGTGAACCTTGGCAATAAGTTTTTTATTTCGATTCCTGTCCAAAATTACACAATGCTTGTTTTTCATATATACTCTGTAACATTTTTGCAACAACTGTCCAATACTCATTAAATTATGCTTTAGGCCTGCAACATAATATACATCAAGCATACTTTTTTGCTCCCCCTTTTTGGTGAGAATATCAACATTGCTTTTACCCAACACAGTGACTTGGATATTGTTTCCAAGTGTGACATCAGTTTGAACTGAGTTATCTAGACTGAAAATTAATTTTGGATTTCCTATCATATGATTACTGTATGTGAATCTAAGCACCATAATGTCACATGGGATGTTTTGGGCAACATGATTACTTTCAAGTGGGGATGCACATGCCTTATGCTGGTGGAAGTGCTTGTGTTGTTTGACTGATTTTGACCTTGTTTATTTTAGTCGTGTTTTTTTTCTTGCATTCATATGCATAATGCCCAAATTTCTTGAAGTAATGAAATTGTATTCTTGATTTATCAAGTCTTTGGCCCCTTGGCTAATTGGAATTATGATATTGGCCTTTACCAACAACATTTGAAGGATTACTGTTGCATCTCCCTCTAGAAGAATTTATTCCTTTATCCCTAAGATTAGATCCCTACTTCCTCTTCCACACAGGGGGTTCACTAGCGAGACAATATCATATCATGTTCATTCATATTGGGGGTTTGAATACTCCTAAAAACCTAAAAAATATATCACCTCATATTAAGGGGTCAAGGGGGGGTTTTTAATTTGACATAGTAATATAAATATTGGGGGTTATTTTATTTGAGTGGGATGAGAAATAACATCCAAATCATGGGATGAATTCATACCTCCAAATATTTGGTTGGATTCATATTAGTCCTAGTTTTTGCTAAGGAACAACCTCCAAATCGTGGGCTAGATTCATACATCCAAATCACAGGATGGATTCATAGCACTCCTAACTACTATTAAGGAATACGATCCAAACCGTGGGATGGGTTTATACCTCCAAATAATGGATTGGATTCATTTCAGTATTGGTTTCTTGAGTGCTCAAGTATTATCAACTATCCAACTTTGTGTTATTGGAGAAAGATCAAAGAGGTCTTCAATTCAAAATGTAGTAGTTAATGCATGTTTCTATGTTGGCACAAACACTGGAACTAGTTTTCCTTCCTTTACATGTTGAGCTATTGTTGTGTACCTTCGATTCATCATTTCCTACATTCAAGCCTAAATGTTCGAAATATATGTAATGTTCGTGCATTTTACAACTCAATTTGTTTTTAATATATTTTTATTTATAGAAACAAAACTATTATGAAACTTCTCAAACATTAATCTTCCAAAAAAAACCTAGAATAATATTGTAACTATTATTCGAGTATCCTTCATAGAGATTAATAGATTATTGTTCCCTCTTTATAAATAAAATTATGATTTATTTGAAAAGTAAAGGAATTATATTCCATGGATAGTAGGGGATTATATCCCATGGTTATTATTTATCTATTATAAAAGTTATCCCATGGTTATTATAGATTTATTATAAAAGTACACCATAACATGGACCATCCATAATCCAACCTAGGAGATATGAATGAAATAATTTTCCATTGTAAAAGTAGACTATAGTATATGTTTTGTTGTTATCTACGAGACCAACTTCCAAAGTCAGTTTATCTTCTAGATAGAAGTCACATTGCATCCTATGACAATGTTCAGTATGCTTGAATATGCATTTCGTTCCTCGTCAAATCCAAAGTTAAGACATGTAGCTAATTCGAAGTTTCAGAGTTGAACAATTGTACTGTATTTTTTGTAGTAATTCTAGTAAAAGATCTAAATGTTCATTTTTTAGGTTGGGGTTCAAGTGGGTATTGAGATTCAATCAAACCTTGCTCCACGACAACCAACAAAAGTGAGATACATCTTTCTTGGATCACTGGAACCAAGAAACGTTAAATCGATATTTCTTGACTAATTATCTCTTTCAACTTTTTGTATTCTTCTTTGACATTTTAACATTGCTAGATTTTTCTATAGGTAAGCACCCATAAGGGATCTGAGATCGTGACCTTCCATTTGCAACTTCTGGTCTCAATTAATCATTACCAACTGCTCTAACCCCTGTGGGAAACATTTTCACATTTCCAGGTAGGAATAGTTGTTAGATTGAGTTTTTTTTGGTATCTAGGGGAATTGACAACTGGATTTGGGCTAGTACTCGCGTGACATAGGGTCTAGGGATCCATTCATGCTACCACTATACCCCTAGGTGCCCCACACCTGCTACAAGACATAAGACACATGTAAATCTCCGTGGGATTTGAACCCGTGACCTCCAATTTATAAGTGACTTCATAACAAGTGAACCGCCAATGAGCCACACCCATGCGGGCTACATAGTTGTTAGATTGAGTTATATTTGGAACATTCATAATTGTAATTTCAATTATTATATGCAAGGAACTCGTCTTAATATTGTATTGGAATTGACATGAACATAGGTGAAAATCTAAATCCATATTTACATACCCTATGTGTTATCGTTACCATGAAATGGTATCATATACGTTTCACCATCTGTGTATCTTTATAACTATTGCATGCTTAAAACTTAACAATGGAGATTTTTCCCTCTCTTGTAAAGATTAAAAGAAAACTAGATATAACCCAAGAAAATGTAACTAAATGTTGTTGATTCCCTTGATTGAAAGAACAAATGTAGAGGAAGAGGAGGCAATTCATCACATCTTATGAATGAACCAAATCTAAGATATGCACATGATCATATGGTGTTATTGGAAAGTAAGAATAATTTTTCTATGTTCATTTGGGTTCAAACATAAATGATGTCTATTTTGATAGGAAGGTAGGGAAGTCCATCCATGAAAGGGTTTCAATTTTGGATTTTTATGGATTTTAATTTATTAATGTTATAGAAAACATGATCTCTCTTAGTGTCTATACTTGTATTTACATGATATAAAATTGGTAGATTGGCAAGTTGTGGTCTGAAACATCTAAAATTCTCATCTTTTCTAAGCACTGTGCTAACTATTGGACTATCATACTTTTACATTGTTTGTTCCATTGGTCTCTTGACATGGTTTCTTTTTACGCATTGTTCCTTCCTTGTTACTATTTTGTTTTGTCTTCCACTATCCAATGCTACAAATTTATCATTACCCCCTACAATCTTGGTGGGATAATACTAAGATGCATTAGGGATCCTGTTTGTTACAACTCGATAATATGATATAAAGGGGTATTAAAAATGAGTTGATAGAAATGGATACCCACAATATTTGGTGAAACTAGGGATTTTCTTAGTTAGAAAGGTATATTGGGAGGGAAGGGTTCAACAATACAATTTTAGGAGGCATTTCCAATATTTAGTGAAATTAGCACTAATACATTTGGGCGGATTTTTCCACGAAATACTTCCACGTTTTGAACATTCGTGGATTAATACTTCATTTTTTTTATCATGGTGGAAAAATCATGACAGTATTGACGTTTTTATTTTTCAACGAACTTTCGTCTCTATATCGATGATATAAGGCTATCTTTAGACACCCTCCAAACCAATGCCAGCTTTCAACGGCTCTTGGTTGTTTACGCGTAAGTCAAGTTGTAATGGCATTCATAATTATCTTGGATATTTACGCTTGGGTCAAGTTGTAATGGCATTAATAATTATCCTTGTTGAGTTAGAGCAGGCTTCTCTTTTTGCTAAAGCTTCACAACTCTACTCAGATTTAAAATTTTATTTTGTGTTACAAATCTGTTGGGTCTGGGTGAAGGGGTACCCTGTCTGAAAGAAGTGTTTTATTTATAAAAACGATTAACAAGTTGCATTAGCTACCTCCCAGTCCCTCTCTGACAAGCACACAAAGTGTTTGTGGAGTCTCGAGGCTAAAAACTCAATCCTTCCATCCTTGAAAGCGTAATGTGAGAATGTGCATGGAATCATCCATCCATTGTACCGCCTGACTCATACATTTTCAGCACATTTGCTATAGTTGCAATTGATTGAGCACAGATTGAGCCCAAATTTCTTTATCAACCATATCCAAAACTAGAGAGATCAATCATACTTTGCAATAATCATCTCGCCGTAAATTCATAAAAGGTAAGCATGCATCCTTTTTTGGGGGATACAAACTAACATTGACGCTCAAAATAACAGTTGTATTCTTTGGGTCATGTACCTTACGAACGAATTTAATAACCCTGCAACTCCCTTCTTTTATTTAAACCAGAGTAATTGCAACAAGAGGGTCCAGTCAACAATGACTCTATCCAATTCATTTTTTTTATAGACCCGATGCTCCACTAAGCTATTGTTCGTTGATACAGTGTTAATCACTTTCCATAGTAGAAGGACAACTTTCATTTGGACCATTTGGGGCACCTAGTGTTCCAATGCCCAAACTATCAAGGTCTCCTTGTGAGTAAATCAAAGGCCATTGCACAATACTTGTTGGCATCGATGAAAACTTCAGTCTGTTAGACACAATTCTTACTGAGAATGGTGGCGGGTGAATCAATGAGATAAGGATTCAACTCAATTTCAACTTTTTCTACCAATCTTCTATCATTATTTCACAATTGTTTCAACAACATATTTATCAAAGAACAATATCAACTAGGCACATGTCATTCATCAATTAAACAAATCACTATCAAGACATTGCACAAGGAACACAAGATATAGTTTTGTAATCTTTATATAAGTGGAGACTTCAATCTCCAATATGGGCTACAACCCATAAGGTGGCACCACCCACCAGAATGGTTCAGTCAACTGGAACTGAATGGGATGCTACAACATCCAAACAAGCTTCAACTTGTCAAAAGACCAATAAGTCTTTCCCCATCTCCACCCAACCTCCCTATACAAATTTCCGATTACAAATTACAATTGATACATTAGACTCTTCCAAAGTTTACCACAACCACACACATCAAATATACCAATCATCAATTCTTCATTATGTACTCAACAAGCCATTCAATATACAACATACTACAGCCCTGTCCCAACTCTGTCCATACACCATTAGTATCTTGTCTTCAGTACTGTCCACATCAACATATAGGCTTCCAAACTGATTAATTTAACACTTAGACAAAATTGTTTTTAACTTGTAAAAACAAAGTTTCTTCTACTTTGGCAGATTGATTTCTCCCTCATGTGATCACCATAAGGAAACCTACAAGCATGGCTTGATAGCCATTTCAACAATGAACAAGACCATATCACAAGATAAATATGTTGACACACACACAACCTCTGGAAATCATTTCAAAATAGCTTCTCAACCTCTTTTGAACATCAAAACATATTTCTTCCCATTTTGACAGACTCCTATTTCACACATGTGAACACTCTATGGAGACCTGAAGTCATGAGCAGATGGACAACTTACCAAAGAATGGATCCATGACATTTGATCAAATTACTTGCACAAATACATTCCTTGGCGGGCATTTCCAACTAACCTCTCAAACTCCCATTCTTAGCACTTGGTCAATTTTCTTTTGTTCTCACTATGCAAAAAAAATTTCCTATTTTTGGCAGATTGATATTTTGCATCTGAGACCATGATAAGACAACCCAAAGGTATGGATGGATAGTCAATTCACCAAGGAACATGCCTATACTACCTGATGAATTTTATCATCAAAATAACCCCTCCTTGCGGGCATTTCAAAATGCCTTTTCAATTTCCTGAATCTAACACGACCAATTTTCTTATGTTCTTAAAATGCAAAATAATATTTTTCTTACTTTTGGTAGATTTATATCTTTGTCATAAAAAATTCCACAGGATAACTGAGACCATGGTTAGATGCACCCATCAACAAGCTATATCCTAACACTTTCATATTATTTTTCTCGTCCTCCTATGATATAGGGAGGGCATTTCCTTGAGGCCACTGAGGCAATTTTGCCAGTACTGGAATAGTGCAAAACAACCTGAAACTTTGTTTTGGTAGACCATTATTTTTGTCATGAAACATCTTCTTTGAGAACTGAGACCATGGTGAGATAGCCTCTTCAACAAGTTGTAGGATGATAGCTTCAGATAATTTTTATGATACACCTATAAGGTACAGCAGGCATTTTCCAAAGGCCACATGAGCCAGTTTTTCCAACACTTATATAAAGAATGACTGGAATAAAAAATAAATAAAGAGCCATCAAATCAATTATTTTCTCAATTCTTCAATTGCGTAATTACGCGACGTTACACTTTCTATTTCTTCCCCTCGAAGAGCTTAATTAACTGTAGAGAGATCAAGGAACTATACCATTCAAGGAGGAAATTCTATCTCTTGCCTAACTATTTTTCTTTCTCTCTTTAACCACCCATCCCATTATTCTCTGGGCATGCTCTATCCATTATCCCGCCGCCATTTCCTCCCTTTCGACTCGACCAAGACAATTTTCTTAGTCTGGTCCAATCTGCCTAAAACACTGTTTTGGCAGGTTCATAACTTTTTCCTTAGCTACTTCCAAGACAATATGAAGACATGGTCAGGTAGTCCAAATATCAATCTACTTGAACCCCATATGGTGTGGGCATTTTCTTCAACACACAATTTGTGGCAGGAATTTTCTTAAGGCTACCTGAGCCAGTTTTTCAACACTTAGTCATTTTCCTGTTTTTCACCAAATTACCATATTTTCCAAAATGATTGTCATTAATGTTGTCGTCAATGACAATCCTATTCATCACAGTATTCATGTTTTTCTTTATCGAATTTGGTATATAATATACTGCATTTAGAAATATACTTATATCTAATGTATTTGACAAGTTACTATTTGGTATGGTGTAGATAAGAAAATTACTTGTCACTACAAGGATTTTTCACTATGAATGAAAATGCAAGGAAGCTTGCTTAGTTTAGAGCGGCATTAGAGGCGAGGGGAGATGGAAAATGTTATTGCCCTTGCTCTGATTGCAGGGGCTTTCAAAGAAGAAGAATTTTAATAACGATAACTAAAAGACATTGGAGGGGGAAGGGGCACGCCAAAGGGGGTTATGAATATCGTCCCTTGGTAAGAGGTTATTCAACTTTTAATGTATTCTCTATAATAGTCATCATGTCATGAATTTCAGTAAAATGTCTTATCGTTTTATTATATGTTCTATACACACTAATTTTACTACGTTGTTTGTAAATATATAGACAATGCCCCCAAAATGTCCCCTTCCAGAGAGTTATTTGCCAAGTACTAGCAGAAATACTCATTTACAGGGTGACGAACATCTAGATCAGAATATTGAAGCTGATCAAGTTCTTAATGATGATATGGATGGAGATAACGTTAGTGATACAAATCAGGAAGATGAGATACATAGATTGATCCAAGACACATTTGCTCCAATGGATGAGGACAACAAGGATGATAGTCATGATGTTGATACTCTACTCGAGAAGGCACATCAACCGCTTTATGAAGGCTCAAAAACAAATATTCTATCTGCTATATTGTTGTTAGTGAACTTGAAGGTTTTGAATGGTTTATTAAACACCTATCTCACACAGATACTAAGGTATGTAATTTGTTAATCATTTATGTCTGCATGTTCACATGTACATAAAGGGTTGACTTTTTTCCTATATTGCTATTGTTATCTAATTTGTAAAGTATGGATGCGATATTAATTATTAATATTGATTACATTGACTTATTCTTTTGAATTTTGTATATTGTTAGGTGAATTTCTATTACCAACATCAAATTTTTTACCACGCACATATTGAGAGATATATGTGATTATAAAAGAATTTGGAATGGAGTATCAAGCTATTGATGCATGTCCTAATGATCATATCATATACTATGGACAATATGCATTAGAAAATGAATGCCCACAATGTCAAACAAGTAGGTATCTGTTACAGCTGATTTTACCACACATGGTAGATCACACATTTATGGCATTCCCTGTCCCTCTGCAGACTCTTTGGACCCCATATACCATTTTTGTACCTTTGATGTTTCCAAGATCATCCCTAAAAACAATTGTTATTTGTTGTACGCGACTTTTAATCCCACTTTAATCCCTTTTCTACGTATACATGCGGATATAACCCTTAAACCCACGTACATCAGGATGTGTGCAAAAGGCCAAATATTTTTGGAGTTTTCCTTGATGTGGATCCGAGTCACTTGTCTCTTGGCCTTACATATGCCTCGAGATCGCTCAGATTTGACCTTCCATTACCCCATTGAAGCACTTTATAAGGAACCCTTTGGATACATTGAAGGGGGAGGAATTGAAGAGTAAGAAAACAATAGTCCATTGTTGCCATATCTTATACTTGAGTCTGCATCCCTTTGTCCCTTGGAGCACTTGGTGTTCTTCGCAAGCTTTCCTTTGCTTGTGATCTTGCTATCGAGAGATGGAGGATTGAGGTGGTGGAGGCCCAGGTGGAGGATTCAGTTTCTTCGGTTTGCAGACGTGCCGACAGAGGTTTTCATTCATGTAATCTCTGATTTATATTGATAGAAATATATTTTCCTGTCCAATGCTGTGCATTTAAATGAATATTGAATCCATGGATGCTTTTAATTTCTTATACATTATTGATTATATATGCTAGAGTAGGTCTAACACCATTATATAGCATGCTTGTCTTGTTTGCTGATTGTTGAGAGAGCAAATTGTTAACACAAGTGGGATTGGAAAAGCTCAACGGATCTACATCAACCTCTGGAATAAGGTATGTTTCGAGATCCTTTAGTGTTAGATGTTTCGTTCACACCCCAAGCCATAGGAATTTTTCTCCGTAACAGTATCGAATCGATAAAGTGACAAAAAAGGTGCCTCACAAAGTTCTTCGTTATATTCCGATAATTCCACGTCTCTAGTGGTTGTTCAGGTGTCAAAGTATAACACAGTTTATGGATTTCCATGCAAAGAATAGAAGTCAAGACAATGTTCTTTGAATGCCTATAGATGGGTCTGTATTTAGGTGCGTTGAAGAAAAGTGGCCAATTTTCAAAGAAGAACCTTGTAATGTTAAACTTTTGTTGGCAGGTGATGGTGTCAATCCATTTGGAGAGCTTCGTTCTACCTACTCAGTGTGGCCTATTTTTGTTATAAACAATAGCCTTCCTCCTTGGATGCCGATCAAGAGAGAACACACAATATTGGCAATGATTGTTCCAGGTATTTAATTAATTTACATTTTTTACTTGAAAGTCTGATCACTAAATATTTCATTTCTTTGTTTCGTGCATGATAATTATGTCTTTTATATATAACGACATATAGCTAAATATAATTAATCATGTATGTTGGACCAATTAGGTAAGTACCAAGTTAAAGATATGAACGTATATATTGAGCCTCTTATCAATGAGTTGTTGAAGTTATGGGTTGGTGTCACTATGTATGACATCTCTAGACCAATAGGGCAAAGATGATTTCAATTCCATGGAATACTTGGATGAACAATTCATGATGCTCCTGGGTTAACACATTTTTGTGGTATATTGTTACTTTCTTTTGTTCTTTAATATTATATATATCTATTGAAAATATCATGCATTATTTTAAATGGTAATTCTAATTCGCTACACTAATTCATATATATTGTAGGTCTTCAAACAAAGGGTAAATTTGCATGTCCAACTTGTAGTCCCAGGATAAAATCTCGTCGTTCAAGGAGTTTAGCAAAGGAAGTGTTTGATGAGTATAGGCACTTTCTGCCTCAGAACCATAGTTATTGAACTACAAACAAAGAAAAATTCAATGGTAAAGAAGAGAATGGAAAAAAAAAACACGAAGAATGACACCTCACTTATGGAACTTGGAATATAATAGAAATCGTCAAGGTAGGCCAAATTATTTATGTATTGTCTGAATATTGGTCAATACTTAGCCAAATTTTTTAATATGCAAAACAATATTTTTCCTACTTTGGTAGATTGATTTCTTGCACATGTGACCATCACAAGGAAAACTGAAAGCATGGGTGGATAACCACTTCAACAAGAAACAAATCTATGTCACCCTATGAATTTTATTAGCATAAGGACATTGTTGAGTATGGTTGTCATTGATGTCAAAGGAGGTCATTAATGACAAAAGAAGTGTAGATATGGCATGTGTCATGAGGTTGAAAAACACATGTTGGTGTCCTAATGTCTCGTGATGTCATTGTTACATTATGGTAGTAGTTGGTTGTATGATAATTTGGGGTTTTTGACTAAGTGTTGAAAAAATGCCCTAAAGCAGCTGCCTTATGAAAATGAACACCATAATTCATAAGAAGAATAAAATTCCTGCCATGACATTCCATCCCATAGTTTGTTGAAGCATATTTCTGACCATGGATTCGGTTCTCAGAAAAACTCCTTGAAGAAGAAGATACAGGTCTCCCAAAAGAAGGATTTTTGGTCAAATTAGTCAGAATTGCTCTAGGGAAATGCCTGCCATAATTTCTGGGTTGAAGAAAATGACCACACCACATGGTCATCTTGTAGGTGTATGTTTTTCCCACCTAACCATGTTCTCACATTGGTTTGATAATGATTGAGGAAGAAGATATGGATCTTCCAAAACAGGGTTTCAGGCTGTCTTACACCAAAGTTCAGTAAAATGCCCACCTAGGGAAAATGAATATGAGTATGGGAGTGAAATCAGAATAGGTATGCTCAGTGAGGTGTAATACATAATCTAGTAGCATTAGTTCAGGTTTTGGGTGAAATGAAAAATCCACCTTAGGTTTTGGACAAATTGTTCAAGTATGGAATTATTGGTAAAATCTGCCTAAGTGACCTAAAGGAAATGCATGCCACCTCTCATAGGATGATGAGAAAAATTATCTGAAAGTGATAGGCTCTATTATGTTGTTTGGTGCATCCAATCATGGTTTGATATTTCCCAAAGAGTCTCTAAGGAGGAATATATCAATCTGCCAAAAGTGCCTCTCACCTTCATTTGCACTATCCCAGTAAAATGCCCACCAAGGTTAGATGATGAAGTTGTAGGAGAGAAGATTGGTATGGTTGAGTCAGTATGATATTCGTCACGTTGTGGATGTATCACTCTCCAAGTTTGATGAAAAAAATAAAATCACCTTGGTGACTTGGGGTTTGAAGAAATTTGTCTGTGTCAATAAGCAGTTTGGAAGACCGCTTTCAAATGTTTGCCAGATGTTGGGTGTAAGTCAATAGTTCATCAATTGGAATGGATTTGTTCTTTGTTGATATGGCTATCCATCCATACTTTTATGCTGACTTAAAATGGTCACATATGCAAAATATCAATATGCCAAAAGTAGAAAAAATACTATTTTGCATATTGAGAAACACAAGAAAATTGCCTAAGTGTTGAGAACAGGATTTTGAGAGGTCGTTTGGAAATTCCTGCCAAGGGATGTCCTTGTGAAAATAAATTTATCAAATTTCATGGATCAAAGGCCACCTGGACCAGTTTTCCAACACTTAGCCATATCCAAGAATTTCTCCAAGGTTTATCCTGAAACCCTATTTTGGTAGACTTATAACTTTCTCCTCAGAAATGATTAAGGAAAACTGAGACCATGGCTAGATATCCAGTTCAACAAGCTATATCTCGATATGGTGTTGCGGGCATTCTATTCAAAATATTAATTATGGCGGGCATTCTCTTAGAGTAGCTTTGACTACTTTTTCATACTTCGTCAATTTCCAAAGTTTCACAAAGTTGCCATATTTTTCTAGAATGACGTTAGATTACAACACTGAATTCTTGATAGCACCAGGACACCATTATGTGCCTTTCCATCCTCACCATATATGCCACACCATCATACTTTCCATGTCATTACTTCCTTTGCCATTCCTTTGTCTTTCACTGAGTTTACCCTGCCATCATGTCTTTGGTTATCCTTTTGTCATTCACTAAACTCCTTTGACATCAATGACAATCACATTCAACTTGTATCATATATTATATAAATATTTGTTTTTTTTAGTGAATTATGTTCAGCGCGATATGTACCTATATTGATTAATTAGTGTTAATGTGATTTTGTTGATGTTTCATGAATGACGTTAAGGCACGAATGGGCTTCCACGAGGAATGAAAATTTACCCGATGCAATTCAGTAGGTTGCCACACTACAAGCACCTACAAATAGTTCATTTGTTTGATACAATGCATATCGGGAAGAACATAACATAATTGTTATGGCGAATATTATATGGAAGGATTGACAAAGAAAGAATTGGAAAGATTTGTAGTGTCATCCAAGAATCTAATCACGCATTGCAAAGTGTGATCATTAATTCTAATGGTGATGGCCGCCAACAGAATATTCATCTTCATTGGTGCTTGACGGAGCAACAAAGCAATATTGTAAAAGAGGTCATCAAAAAAATCAGGTTTCCGACGAGGTTTTCGTCTAACATAAAGAACGTCTTAATGAAAAAGAATTTTGGTGGGGTTAAAACACATGACTGGCATACATTCATTAAGGTAATTGTGAGTTGTTAATATATTTCCTTATTGGTATGCACTATTTTATTAATTTTATTCTCTTATTTGGAAATAAATAATAATTATGTGTTTTTTGATACAGTATGTTCTACCTTTATCTCTCCCAGACAACTTTGACAACAACGTAAAA
>LPNX010657834.1:1165444-1177944 GCA_001517045.1 Pseudotsuga menziesii | reverse complement strand
TTAAAATGCAACAAAATATAAAATATGCAAATAAAAAAAACCCAAAATAAACTAAACAAAAGATAAATAAATAAATAAATAAAACAAAAAAAACACAAAATATAAAATATGCAAATAAACAAACAAAAAACATAGAACTCAAAAACACCCACGCACTAGCTCATTAGCAAAACAACAATGAACAAGTTCACTCCCGGGCACTAGTTCATTAGCAGCATCCAGAGCACTGGTAATTTGATGAGCAAAGCAATGGTAAATCGAGGAGCATGGGATACCACTCCATAGGATACCGGTGTTCCTAGTGGAGGAAATTCGGCCGCAGTCTAGAGGATAACAAAACAATCTAGCCGTAGTCCAGAGGATATCGGTGTTCCCAGGGGTGGCAATCCGGCCATAGTCCATAGGATAGCAAAGGGCCCAATGAATGCTGCAAGCCCATTACCCTAGCAACATAGGAATTTGGGAAAAATACGTCAAATTTCCAAACTAATACAGATTCAGAACAGTCATACTGAAATTATAATTTTTTTGTTATGATACCATCGCTTCTATTATCGGTGGATCTAGTAAGGGTTTCCTATTATTGGAGCATCTGAAGCTCCTCCTTCAATTTAGGGAAATGACATATGGGTTGAGCACTGCAAGCCAGTCGTGCTCTTGTATAATTTTATGAATTATGGTACAATTTGCAAGATTTTGTAATTTTATTCTATTTAATGGTCTGGAACTGTGTACAGAGTCCTGTAGGAGCTATAATCTAAACTGGTTCAACCGATTCTATCGAAAATTTGAACCTGAGACGTGTTTCTTCTAAGCATTTAATTTTTCTTTAATAATTAGTTTTACCTCAATTATGGCACAAATTACAAGCTTTTGTTATTTTATTCTATTATATGTCTGAAACATTCTATAGAGTGCAAGCTTGTGTAATGTTATTCTATTTAATGGTCTAGAACATAGTCCTTTATGAGCTATAATTTGAACTGATTTTGTCGAAACTTGAACGTGAGACCTCTTTCTCCTTTAAAGACGCATTTAATTTTTCTTTGATTGTCAGTTTTACATGGATTATGGCACACTTTTCAAGCTTTTGTGATTTTTTTCTATTATGGGTCTAAAACATTTTGTAGAGTGCCATATGAGCTGTAATTATAATGACTAGGTACAATTCAACCTAAAACCTATTTCTCCTTTAAAGAAGCATTTTATTTTATTTTTATGCTCACTTTTACCTGAATTACAACACACTTTGCAAGCTTTTTGCATTTACTGGTTTGGATTTTGGAACAATGTATAGTTCCCTAGGACTTGGATTTTTAAATTTTTTTTGAAACCTCTAGGTTTCATCTCAATATCGACGAACTTTCTTCATGGGTATTGCAAAACCGTTGAAACCCAGGGTGGCTTTCCAGGAATATTGTCGCTATAGAGATGAAGTTTCGTGGAAAAATTACCGTTCAACTTGCAGATTTCATCGAAAGTGATTGTGTTATCTAAATAAATTAATTTTCAATAGGTCAAACTCAGATAATTTATTTTAGCATAGTGATGAAGATTTTAGGGCACATTATGAAATATTTATGTGTGATTAACAAAATTGGAGTGCCTTGTATTCTGTTTTTTCACAAAAATCAAAAGTTTAGCTTTCGGTGGCTTTGGCGAACTTTTCAACGGTTCATTAGCCACTGAAAAGGCCCACTTTCAGCAGCTAAAAGCTTGGACTTGGGACTACATTAACCACCCAAAGCATGTTGACTCCGTTTTAAAAAAAAAAGGAAGCTTTCGGTAGCTTAAGCAAACGTACCAACGATTCATTAGACACTAAAAAGCCTAGCTTTTGACAGCTTACGAATTAGACCCAAGATTTCCTTAACCGCCGAAAGCATCAAAAGAGGAAAACGGTTAGCATATCCATCAAAATCAAACACCATCAGCATGAGGAGCGTCATGATCAAGCACTTAATTGGCGAAAATACTAGGGACTGCAGAAAATCATGAGTTGGTGAATAAGAGGTCGTTATTAAACCGAAGTGACTGATAGATACCAAAACCCTAGCTACCCTCCACCTGTCCCATGAATGCAGTCGAACCACTACGACACATCAATTTCTTGTTAAAAATGATTGTTGTACTAGCCATCTCGTGGTTCTCACCAAAGTTTACCATCATCTTGCTCAAGTACCAATCGATTGATCAGCCCTCTCCAACTCCCAAGAACAACAGAACCAAGAGAAATCTGGATTTCAGTGGAAAGGAGGAGGAGGCCCTAGCACAAGGTGAAAATGTACTTAACTTACCTTACTTAGACTCTAAAGAAGAATAAGGGCAGGAAGTTGACCTAACAAAGCAGGTTGCAGCATAACATGAGAATTTTCCCTCACCAACACCAAGGGAAGGTCAAGGTGAACCAATAGTAGAGACTTCCTCAAGCAAACCTAGGTCTCAGAGAATCAACCAGCTATTAGGGCCGATATATGAACTAGAGGTCTTAGACAAAGAGATCAAAAGAAATAATGCAAGATTAACCAAGAAAAATACTGAATTGCATAATTCTATTCTAGAAATGAGAGGGATGTATATCTTGTAGCAAAAAAAGAATTTGACATTAATGAAGGACAACTCCAGGCTCTACAGGATGATCAGAATGTCCAGGTTGTAGAAGAAGGATCCAAACCCTAAATCACACCTTGTGCTAGAAACCCTAGCAGAGGTAGCAATAAGCCTTCAAGACCCAGAGGTAGCCCATGATGTTGCTGATATTCCAAATCTTATGCAGGTTGAAGTAGTACCAGAAGGTCAGGAGTAAAGTTGTAAAAGGTTGGTTAAGGACTAATTAAATTTTGCAGAAAATAGATTTTTCAGTGGCTTAGGTGAATGCAACAGCTGTTCGGTAGCTTACAGACCCAAAATTTTGTTAGCTTAACCACCGAAAGCACAAAAGGGTGCAGAAAGATTTTCTTCCACATAGAACCACTTTTGATCGATCCAGACACCTTAGGGATGAGTTATGAAGTTGAAGATTAGTTAATTACACCAGTAGGTTGGTTCTACTCCAGTTTTTGAAGGTGCCAACGAGGTGAAAAAGGTCACAAATCCTATCTAATTTTGACAAACCATGACTTATCTGTCAGAAAACAGGGCCTAGCTTTACTTTAGTGATCACTGCAATTATTAAAGAGTTCAAGGAGTGAACAAGAATTAGAGTTAGATAGACTAGCACTTAAGTTAGGGTTTTTAACCTAATTTTTGCAAAAACAGTTATGTTATCTATTTTTAATAAATCAGATCCAACTTTTTAGGATCTAAAATAAATTTTGTAAAGGCTATAAAGCCTAAGACTTATGTTGAAACAAGGGTTCAACTTCGGAGACTTTTAGACCATTATTATTATCAAGCTTCTCATGTTATTCATCATTTAATATAAGCTCTTTTGCTATTATATGTTCAGGTTCCATCTCTTTTCTGTTCTGTACTTGTACTTGGATGTCTGATACAAGTTTATTCTTTTTATCTAATACCAGATAGCTGTCATCCTATCTATGTGTTGATGAGTTGAATTGCAAGTATTTTTCCTTGCTATGATTATCCATTCATATGTGATTGCTTTATATATGAATCTGCCAGCATAGTGAGTTCTCCATTTATTCACCTTATTATCAACCCTCTGAACATTGATAGTTAGAAGTCTTATCTATTTGATTGAGTTTTAAGCATGTCTTGAGTTAGTGAGGTCTTAGAGGTCATCTGACTTGATCCATTTAGTAAACCATTGAAGAAACATTGAAGTTACCAGGCATCCTTGAGCTGCAACCTAGAGGAGTTTCCTGGAGAGCTAACAGATTGGTTTTCCACAGTTTTGCATGGAAGAAATTTTTGTTCAAATTCCAGAATTTGTCGATAGAGAGACAAAAGTTCATTGAAAGTGTTCCATGGTTTTGTGTGGAAACAAAATTTTGCCTAGCAGTTTTTGGCCATATTTTCATCGTTATAGGGATGACAATTTTGTCGATAGAGCAACGAATGCGTGGAAGAAAATTTTGTTCAAATTCCAGAATTCGTTGATATAGAGACAAATGTTCGTCGAAAGTGTTCCACGATTTTGCGTGGAAACAAAATTTTGCCTAGCAGTTTTTGGCCATATTTTCGTCATTATAGGGACGACAACTTTGTCGATAAAGCGATGAAACGTAGAAAATGAATTAAAAAAATCAATTTCAAGGCCATCGTATAGAAAAAACGTGGCGGCCAGTTTTCATTTCTATATCGACAACTTATAAATTTCGTCGTTATATCCATGAAATAAGTGCCACGAAACATCGCGACCGTTATTGTCGCAATTGAGATGAAAAAATGTGGAAATAGCAACGAAAAATTGTCGCAATTTTGATATTATGTATTGTTGTAGGGATATTCTTTAATATCATGCGAACGATCATGATACATAACAAATTCATTGAGTGAATCCCCCATGCTATTCCGTGGCTTATGGATGACTTTGTTACAAATGCATTTTCTAATGATGTATGTGATCTATTTATTCTATTTTCATGGTTGATGAGGGAGGATTGTAGCTCGTCAATAGTAAACTGGGACAAATATTTGGTTTCTTCCAAAGTCACAAATAGTAAATTTAGAAGGAATACTTCTAAGTTCCTTATCAACAACCTTCCTATTATCTATGGTTTCTCCATGAGACTTAATTTGATTTTAATCGGACCAATAAAATGAGTATAAAAGGATTCCACAAAATTTGAATCTTTCATTGACAGATTTCGAAACCTCTTCTTACAATTTGTAATTTAGCAGTCTTTAGTTTGTCTATACCTTGGTAGGCAGTTTGAAATGTATCCCATGCCTCCTTAGCTTTCTTTCCTGCTGCTACTCTTGGGAGTATGCTCTCATGGATTGCTTGATATATGTAAAACAACGATTTTTCATCATTTTTCCTATATTCCTTTAAGGTATCCATCTCATCTTGTGTGAGAGAATTATATGTTGCTTGATCTATTTGTTTGACATATCTATTTTCAACTATCCCTGACACATCTTGAGACCGAAACCAATCCTTCATGGTCAAAGACCAATACTCATAATTGTTCAATGTAAAAAGAGGATATTGCAGACTTAACATTAATGCACTAGAAATGGAAGCCATTTTTTAAATTTTCCTAGTTACCTTATTTCAAAGTGAGATTCTGCTCTTCCTGAGCCTATTTTGATACGAGATCCTACGAACTGCACAATAAACACTTTGTTGCACATAGTTGATCGAGGGAACTGCATAGTAAACACTTTGTCCAACCCTAAGTATTAAAGAGATTATTTGTTTACTACTTTATTCACTTTGCGAAGATATGAGAGGGATCTCCACTTTTGCAAAAGAACACATGGAGTTTATATATATATATCATCCCACCAAAATAGAAGATACAACTACATACATAAACATTAAATGTTTACAGAGTTCTTTGCTTACACAAAGCTCTTGAGAGTAGGAGCTTGTGCTCCTCAACACTTATCCAACTCTCTCTCTTCTTGTTACTCTAACTTCATCTAAATATACAAAGAAGCTTACGAGTAACATTAAAGACTGTAAATTAATTTTTGACTGAAATCTACTTAACAATTTCACATACAGACTAATACACTGCTAAATAAATACACAGATATGTGATACAGATTTAGTGACAAACTTACTACAAAATATTGAGCTATAGGGACATTGATTGAGCTTGCAGAGATGTGATGGGCATTAGATCGTAATTAATATTTCTAACAGTTGCTGCAGGTAAAATTGCTGATGGAAAGAACGAGGATGTTGCAGTAGATCAACACGATCTAGTTTGATCATTAAAGGAATTAATTTATTGTAATCTGGAAGCAGGAAGATGTTTAACTTATAAAACACATGGGAATGCACATATATCATTTTCTATATTTTGGCCACTCATATTTCTAAGTGAATTAAGGTCTGATGTTACATATGTAAGCCATAATATTTTATTTCCAATTTAGTACTTTTTCACATAGACCTCACCAATAAAGGCTGGGGTGAATGAAGAGGGAATCACTCATTAAAATAATGCATGTTGTAGCATCCATCACCAATTCTTATTTAATTACTTTGAGAAGATAAGTTCTGAGTGAAAAGTTAATGATGGGTGTTGCAACAATGAAATAATACATGTTGCAGCATTGATTTCACTGCTTGTACAATCATTTTAAATGTATGATTATTAATAAGAAAGTTTCGTTATTAAATGGTTGTGATATAATGCATAATTATTAATAAGCCAGTTTGGTTATTAAATGAATGTGAGAAAATTAGTCCAGAGTGGAAATTTCATTCCTGCCTGAGTTGTAGTTGGTAATGTTTATTTCCTATTTGATCTTATAATTTTTTTGAAGTTTCCTATTTGATCTAGTAAAATTATGCTGAAGTGAAAAATTGTCAAAGTAAACTTGTCAAAGAAAAATTGGGGTTTCCCAAAGTAAGTGTGTCACAATTCAAAAATAATGAAAAGGAAAATATTTACTGAACAATAACTAAATTTAACTGTTGCGATTTTCCTTGGAAGAGGTTGTGATAAACTGGTACACTTGCCAGAGGAAATGGAGAAACAAAGTTCTTTAAAGTACACGAACTTGAAAATTTGCTTCGAATGAAAGGCATTGATAGATCTTTCAAGTTATGTACATCTTAAATTCCTGAACATGAATGGTCGTTTCAAACTGGAAACCCTGAATGATGAAGGTGTGAATTCATTGGAAGAATCTCACTGGAAGAGATCAAAGTATGGGCATGTTAGAAGCTGAATATCGTATAAATTCATTGGAAACCCTGAATGATGAAGGTATGAATTCATTAGAAGAATCTCACTAGAAGAGATCAAAGTATGGGCATGTTAGAAGCTGAAGTAGTAGGATAAGTGTTGGAAATCTCAAGCTCGTAGTGTCAAGAGTCTGTAAAAGTTTCTAAGATCCCAAGCTCTATGTAAGAGAAGAATCTGCGCAACCATTGAATCATTGTGTGTGCAACTCTTTTTCTCTGGTAATATATAGCCATATCTGTTTATTTATAGCCATATCTTTGGTCGTGCACACATTTTCTATTTTCACCCATGTGAATGTTATTGAAATTTACCTTTTATAAATCATAAAATAATACCTTTCATTTTTGTTTACATGAGTTTTATTATCATGCCACAAAGTCTTATTGAAAATATAGAATGATGTGTCGTAGTTTAAGATCTTGCTTTTATATACCGCAACAGGCAATTTTTTTTATATCACGACAAGCCTACTTTATATCTCTGCGCAATGAGTTTGTCACGTGATGAAGTGTGCACATTGTGCGATTTCCAAGATTTGGTATTAGAGCAGGTTAAGGAAGAGCATAAGCTCTATTAAAAAATTAGGAGGTGACTTTAGAAAATTAAAAAAATGGCTTCAACCTCTGGTTAATCATTGTCAAGCTTGCAAACCCCTTTTTTTGGAAAAAATTATGAATATTAGTCCTTGACCATGAAGGATTTATTTCAGTCTCAAGATGTGTGGGAGATATTTGAAAATGGCTATGTGGAACCAATATATCAGGAAACATATAATGCTCTCACACAAGCTGAGAAAGGATGCCTTGAGGGAACAGAGGAAAAAAGATGGAAAAGTCTTGTTTTACATGCATCAAGCAATGCATGAGAATATACTCCAAAGAGTAATAGCATCAAAGCAAGCCAAGGAGGCATGTGATACATTACAAATTCTTACCAAGGTATGGGAAAAGTAAAGACTGCTAAATTACATATTCTTAGAAGATATTTTAAAAATATGTCAATGAAGGATTCATATTTAGTATAATCCTTTTATACTCACCATATTGTCTTGATTAATCAAATTAATTCTCATGGAGAAATCATAGAAGATAGGAAGGTTGTTGAGAAGGTGGTTAGGATTATTCCCCGTAAATTTGATCCTCTAGTTGGGACATTGGAGGAAACCAAAGATCTGAGTCAGTTTAGTGTTGATGCGATTCATTCCTCCCTCATAAACCATGAACGTAGACTAAATATATATAAAAACATAATTGGAAAATGCATTTACAACGTAGTCATCTATAATCCATGGAAGAGGAAGGGGGAGATTTAATCCTAGAGGCATAGGAATAAGTTTTTCTAGAGATGAACACAATGATAGTCCAACAAATGTTGCTAGTAGAGGTCAAAATCAAAGTCCTAGTTAGCCAAGAGGCCAAAGATTTGATAAATCATGAATAAAATGCCACTATTGCAAGAAATATGGGCATTATTCATATCAATGTAATATAACACATGACCATAACAAGAAAGGTCAAAATCAATCAAGTAACACTAACACTTCTACCAACACAATTTTTATGGCATGCATTTCCCCACTTGAGTGTTAATGTTTCCCAAGAAATTCCATGCAACATATGGTATTTAGATTCTGGATGTAGTAATCATATAACATGAAAATCATATTTGTTTTCTATTCTAGATGAATAAGTTCAAACCGATATCACACTTGGTAAAAATATCCAAGTCACTGTTTTGGGAAAAGGTACTATTGGATTTCTGACCAAAAAGGGGGAGCATAAAATTATACCTAATGTATATTATAGGCCTAAAGCATAATTTGATGAACATTGGACAATTGGTGCAAAAAGGCTTCAAAATGTATATTGAAAACAATCATTGTATGATTTTGAACAAGTACCCAAGTAATCAGCTTATTGTCATGGTTCAAATGACAAGCAATTGTATCTTTTCATTAAGATTAAGGCTTGATATGAAGGGAATTACTGTGCAAGCCACAAACAATGTGCACTCTAGAGATGCATTTAAAGCAGAAACTAAAGAAGCAATATACAAGCTTTGTCCAACGAAGAAAAAGCTAGTGGTACAAAAATACAAGCATCATTTCAATCAGATGTTCAAAATGAATCCTAGATGTGGCATGTCAGATTTGGACATTTAAATTTTGGAGGGATGAAGCTACTCATATGAATAATATGATGAAGGGTTTTCCATTGACTGAGAAACCTAAAAGACTGCGTGAAGGTTTTATTTTTGGCAAGCAACATAGAAAAACATTTCAAGTTGTTAGATAGAGTACACACTCCACATGAAATTGTACACTCAAATATTAGTGGATCGGTGCAGACCTTATCTATAGGTTGTTGCAATTACTTTCTCACATTCATTGATCATTTCACAAGGAAAACTTGGAATTATTTCCTGAGACATAAATTTGATGCATTTAGTTTATATCGACAGTTCAAGGAACTTGTGTAGAAGCAAAGTAATTACTACATCAAAGTCTTAAGGATAGACATATGTGGTGGATATATTTCAAAAAAATATATTGAATTTATGTAAAACTCATGGAATACACAAACAAATTTTCCATTAAGTCAAAGTCCTTTGTTTGCTTATTGAGAAGGAAATACTATTTTTCTACTTCCATGTAATCATTCTAGAAGGATAGGAGTAGCTATCAATTCTTGTAGTTTATTTTATAGATAGGATTAGTTTTGGATGTAACAATGGAAATTTGCCACTGATGTCCTCGAGTCTTGCAAGAGGTTGCTCGATGATAGGTTAGTTGTAGATTTACTTTCTTGGAAGTTTCGATCATGTTTTTCGGATCTGGCAGGTTTGATCGATTTCTATTTAAATGTAATTAATCTAAATGTGTAAAGAGAATGTGTATGGCAATGGTTATTAGTTAATGAAATGAAGAACATGGTAATAGATCTACATGAATATTTGTAAATTCTTTGTCTTCTTTTCAATAACCAGAAGCATGTTTAAATTCTTTATGTCTATGAATCTTCAGTATCGGTAGAAATGTTTAAAGAATTCAGGAAGACGAAGATGTGTTCATGCGAATGCAACAGGAATGAAATTGATCGTTTCACATATCAATTTGATTGTAATAGACCGAGTTAAAAAATAATGCGACTTAGACAGATTTATGGTTGTGGATGAATTCTGCAGGAGAAACGTGTACGAGAAATAATAAATCCACAAAGTTAAAGTGAAGTTTCGCAATTGATCTCATATCAACGGACAAGAAAGAAGCCACAAGAGATCAATGATCGAGAATGATTTCCGCAATGCAAAGGTGCAAGCTTGATAAAGCTGCAAAAATTTAATTGCAGAACAAAGTTTATGGGAGACGAATTGCGGAAGCAGTTCGAGGAAAAGTCAAAAATCCGACCCAGAATCCGCAATCCACAATTGCGGAAAGATAGTCTACGGAAACAGATTTGCAGAAAATATGAATTGCGGAAATAAGCCTGCGGAAGAATATTTTAATTGGCGATTTCTAGTAATTTGGATTTACAAGGATAACTAGCTCTTACCTAGCATCAGTTTTGGTATCAGAGCTAAATATCAGAGCCTATAGAAGGATTCCACCCAGGCAAGGAAAATCACATGGAGTTCCAGTAGAAGGTGGTCGAGAAAGACTAGCTGCGGAGACTGACACACAAAGAGAATTAAGACAAATCCAATCTAGGATGGAGTCTATGGAGAGAAGGAATTTAGAGAGTATAGAAACCATCGATGAAGGGGAATCCTCTAAAGAAGAGCAATAGGAGATTGCTGAAGAAATGAAGGTATTGAGGATGCTGGTGAAAGCTAGTAACAAGCCTAAAGTTCAAGTTCCCATGTATGAAGGTAATCTGAATGTTGAAGAACTCATGGAATGGATCAATGCTCTAGCAAAATACTTTGATTTTGAATAAATTGAGGATAAAAATAAGGTGAAATATGCAGCCTGCTCAACTAGACTGAAGGGACATGCAGCTATTTGGTCGGATGAACTTCAGATCCATAGGGAAAGAAGAGGTAAGTCCAAAATAAAAACTTGGGATAAAATGTTAAATAAAATTAAAATTTAATTTATGCCTAAGGATTATCAGTTGACTCTCACTAGACAATTACAAAATCTTAGACAAAAGGGCATGACTGTTAAAGAATATACAGAAGAATTATTTAGGATGAGTATTAGAGGTGGACAGTCACAAGGGGACATAGAAAGAGTGGCCATATATATAAATGGACTAAGATATGAAATACAAGATGAGATTGGCTTGTTGAATTTGAATACTGTTGAATATGCTTATCAAGCATCCTCAAGGGTAGAAGAGAATATTGTTAGTTTTTCAACATTTAAGCTAGCATTATGATAAGATCTTTTCACTGAGAGAATAACAAGCACAGCAATCACATAAGCACATCACAAGAGACAAGAGACACAAAGATTTTAGGAGGGGAAACCATAAATGGAGAAAACCCCTCAACTTCCTCTAAGATAGTATCACCACAAGATGTGATCCCAAAACAGTAAGATGACCTCCCAACACAATAGCAGCCTTCTGTCTTCTGTCAAGACAAATATTTCCTTCTCCAAAAGTGCGCCACACTTGAGAGAGCAAGAGAGCTAAGTCACAAGTGATAAATAGAGAGACTCTCACTCTCTATTTATATTCTTCCGTTGACTTGAAGTGCACTCAACCTAATAATTACTACTCGAGCCTACACCTTAATTAGTGTATAATAACTCAAGTGCCCCTAACCTGTGGGGACTTACCTAATGACTTGATATGACTTGTTTACATTATTAATCCTCCCGATCGGAACATCAGGGCATGACCACATGACTCAAATACATAATAGAAACATCCTGGAATAAACATCGGGTTACAATATATGAAATATATAGAAGAATACATTCCGAAGTTACATATACATCAACACTCCCTATTAACTAGGAAGGTATTCTTTCGACACAATTTTCAGCACTGGTCTTCTTCTCTGTATCACTGGATCATGTTCGTCTTCAAGTCATCTCTGTCATCAAGTCTTCTTGATCTGGATCATCTCTCGATCTGGATCAACACAAATGGCATCACTGGATCTAGATCATCACTTGATCTGGATCAACATCACTGGACTGGATCTGGATCATCACTCGATTTGGATCAACATCAAATGGCATCACTGGATCTAGATCATCAATTGATCTGGATCAACATCACTGGACTGGATCTGGATTATCACTTGATCTGGATCACCACTGCTGGATCTGGATCATCACTCAATCTGGATCTCTCGGAGTCATCATAACTGGATCTGGATCATCTCTCGATCTGGATCTCCTCTAGTCATCATCATGTGTATACTATCTCATCATAGGAAGTTCTACAGAGCCAGCCCTTTTTCATGCTGGTTGTAGGCCTACCCTCATGTAGGTATTTTCCCAGCACTTATATCTGACCTGCTCTTCAGAAAGGCACGCCCAACACTTATATCTGACCTGCTCGTCAGAAGGGCCCAGCACTCACATTCACTAGCATGATAGGACACACCTACTATCATCTGTGAAATGGCTCAACACTTATAATCACCAGCATGGTAGGACACACCTACTACCATCTGTGAAATGGCTCTGCACTTATATCTGACCTACTCCTC
>LPNX010657834.1:1145731-1162058 GCA_001517045.1 Pseudotsuga menziesii | reverse complement strand
CTGTTACTGTTTCTGTGATATCTCTGAAATTACTGATCCTCTATGTCTGAAATTTCTCACTAAGGTAACCTCGCATGTTCCTGATCCAACACCATAGGTTTCATCAGAATTGGTTTCACAATTTGGGATTTAGGATCCTTTTCCCAAGGTGACCTGTTACTGGACTGTTCCGAACAGCGAAGTTGTACGGAATGCCACGTGTCACTGGTTCATATTCTGAGTCTAAAATTTGTATCACAGAAATTAAAATCCGTGCCCTTTCTGGAACATATTTAGGAATTCCATTTGGACCTCTGTAGCCCAAGATATTGCAGATCTCCCCAGGTGTCCTGTTTATGGATGATTTCTAGAAGAGGATGGAACCCTCACTTAGAGAGATCATATCTCCCAGAATATAGCGAATCCGAAGCTGACCTTTGGACACAGTGTTCATCATGATTTTACCTTCGGCACCTACAATTTTCAGCTTCTGAGACTTCGCCAATATCGGAATATAGCGACTGTACCAAAACTTAGAAATTTTAGTATTTAGGGTTTCTCCTAGCTCAGGGTCAAACTAGGGTTTGACTTTCCTGGAGTTTCACCCAACCAAATTTATTGATCCAGGTCTCTAAATTTCTGTTTTGATGAGGAGAAAAATCCTATGCTAGTCTCACCCAAAAATTCCTCTTCTGTATAAATCCCTAATTTCCATATCGAAACTGAAAATGCTTGAAATTGAATTCCGTATCGACAGAACGATGCACCATTTAATGGAGAGTCATCTTAGCATACTTTTGCTGAAAATATGTGGAGGAAGATCCACAAAATGGGAATCCCTAGTTCCTGTATCTATACAATGTCTTCTTCTCAGGTTAGCTCTGATACCATGTTAGTTTTTCAACATTTAAGCTAGCATTATGATAAGATCTTTTCACTGAGAGAATAACAAGCACAACAATCACATAAGCACATCACAAGAGACAAGAGACACAAAGATTTTAGGAGGGGAAACCATAAATGGAGAAAACCCCTCAACTTCCTCTAAGATAGTATCACCACAATATGTGATCCCAAAACAGTAAGATGACCTCCCAACACAACAGCAACCTTCTGTCTTCTGTCAAGCCAAAGTATTTCCTTCTCCAAAGGTGCGCCACACTTGAGAGAGCAAGTGATGTAATTCACAAGTGATAAATAGAGAGACTCACACTCTCTATTTATATTAGTCCGTTGACTTGAAGTGCACTCAACCATGTAGGCTTAACTTACAATTACTTACTCGAGCCTACACCTTAATTAGTGTATAATAACCCAAGTGCCCAGAAACTATTGGGACTTACCTAATGACTTGACAAGACTTGTTTACATTAATAATCCTCCCGATCGGAACATCATGGTAAGACAATATGACTCAAATACATAATAGAAACATCCCGGAATAAACATCGGGTTACAATATATAAAATACATATAAGAATACATTCCGAAGTTACATATACATCAACAAATATACTAAGAATACATAACCAGAAGAATCGAGGAAGAAGTATATCTGTAGAAAATTGATCTTGAAATAGAGGAGGTAAGTTTCAGACCTCTAAGGATGAGGCAGAAGGTTCTAGTAGCCAAACACACCAAAGAGGAGGATTCAGGGGAGGTAGGTTTAATGTTAGAGGAAGAGGCAAAAATAGAGAAGTGAAATTTTATTCATGTGGAGAAATTGGACACATGCCATAGGAGTTCCCAAAGAATAAACTTACAACTCAGAGGAATGAAAATATTGTTGAGGATCGTGAGGAGTCCAATGAGGAAGAAGAGATGAATAATTCTCCTGAGGAAGGAGGATCTCTTATGATGAAGAGAGTTTGAGTGAAAAAAGAGAAGAAAGTACATGAACCAGCTTAGAGGAAGACTCTTTTCATGACTAAGTGCAAGTCACAAGGGAAGTGTTGTAAGATGGTTATTGACAATGGTATTACAGATAATTTGGTCTCCACTAAGATGGTAGAGAAATTGGGATTAAAGAGGATGAAACATCCCACTATTTATAAAGTGTCCCGGTTGCAGAAAGGACATCAACTCTTGGTGAATGAGTAGTGCAATGTGGAGTTTCAAATTGGTACTTCTATAGATGTGGGATTATGTGATATAATTCCTATGGATGTATGCCATATAGTCTTAGGGAGTTCATGAAAATATGATAGAAAAGAAGTTCATGATGGAAGGAAAAAAACGTGTTCTCTGGACAAGGATGGAAGGAATCATGCACTGTTACCTTTGAAGGATGAAACAGCTCAAGAAGAGTCATGATCCAATATTTTGTTGATGACTGGGAAGGAACTATTACAAGAAGTCAAGAAAGAAGAAGAACTGCATTTTTCCCTTGTTAGCAAACCAAAGGTAATTTTAACTTCTACAAATTAAGATAATTTGCCTACTGAAGCTAAAATCTTGCTTGATGATTATTCTGATATTATTGTGGATGAGTTACCAAATGCTTTACCTCCTGTGAGAAGTATTAGTCATCACATTGACTTAATACCCAATACATGTTTACCTAATAAGGAATCCTACATACTGACTCCTCAATAGAATGAAGAGATCAAACAGCAGGTACATGAGCTATTGGAAAAAGGTTTGGTGAAAGAAAGTTTAAGTCCTTGTGCAGTACCCACTATGATTAGCCCAAAGAAGGATGGTGGATGACGTATGTGCACTGACTCTCAAGAAATCAACAAGATCACAATCAGGTACAGATTTCCCTTACCCTGCACTGATGATTTGATGGATTTTCTGATTGGTTCAAAATATTTTTCAAAGATAGATTCTAAAAGTGGTTATCATCAAATAAGAATAAGAGAAGGGGATGAATGGAAGACTGCATTCAAAACTAACAATGGACTGTATGAATAGTTAGTAATGCCATTTGGGCTTACTATTGCACCTAGAAACTTTATGAGATTGATGAATGAGGTCTTGACGAAATACATTGGAAAATTTGTGATACTGTATCTAGATGATATTCTGATTTTAAGTCAGAATAAAGAAGAACCTTTGAGACATCTTAAATTGGTGTTGGAAACACTGCAAAAAGAGAAGCTACTAATAAATCTGAAAAGTGTAATTTCTTGAAGAAATAATTGATTTATTTGGAATTCGTGGTTTCATTAGAAGGGTTAAAAATGGATCCAGAGAGGGTGCAAGCAATTCTGAATTGTGCAACTCCAAGGAATTCCTATGAGGTAATAAGTTTTCATGGTCTTACAAGTTTTTGTAGAAAATGCATCAAGAATTTTAGTCAAATTTGTGCATCCATAATAGACACCTTTAGGGGAAGTAGACAACCTTTAAAGTGGACAAAAGCAGCTGATAGAAACTTCAATTTGTTGAAGAACAATATCACTGAGAATCCTATTCTAGATTTACCGAGTTTTGACAATTTTTTTCAAGTAGAGACAAATGCTAGAGGGACAACAATAGGGGTTGTTTTGAGTCAAGAATAGAGACCAGTAGCATACTTCAGTGAGAAGTTAAATGAGGAAAAACAGAAGTATTTCTCATATGATAAAGAATTGTATGTTGTTGTACAAGCTCTCAAGAAATGGAGACATTATTTGATGCCCAAAGAGTTTGTGTTATATTCATATAATCATGCTTTACAGTTTATAAATAGTCAACCTAAATTGAATCAGAAACATGCTAAGTGGGTGGAATTTTTGTATAACTTTACCTTTCTGATCAAGCATACAAGTGGACAATCTAATAAGGTTGGTGATGCCTTAAGCAGAGTAAATTTGATCTTACAGGAGATTAAGATCAGTACTTTGGGATTTGAAAATTTAGTTAATATGTATAAGGAAGATGTGGATTTTAAGGATGTATATGCAGTTTATGAGAATCTAGTTTCCCACAATAGAATTCAATGGTTGGAATCTATTCTACAAGAAGTATTGTTGTTCAAGAGTAGTAAATTGTGCATTCCTATATGTTCTATGAGAGAAATCTGATACAGGAGAAACACAGTGGAGGTTTGTCAGGTCATTTTGGACATGACAAAACATTTGCTCATGTGAGTGCTTTATTTATTTATTTTTGACCAAGAATGAAACAATATGTAAATAAGTTTGTTAAAAAATGAAGGATATGTCAACATGCAAAAGGGAGGAGACAAAAAACTAGACTGTATCAACCCCTACCTATTCCAACTAGGCCTTAGGATTTCATCAATATGTATTTTGTTTCGGGATTTCCTAGAATTCAGAGGGGTATGATTCTATTTTTGTGGTAGTAGATAGGTTTTTAAAAATGGCTCATTTTATTGCTTGTAAGAATACCAATGATGCAACAAATATTGCTAATTTTTTCTGTTCAGAAATTGTGAAGTTACATGGTCTGCCTTTGAGGGTTGTATCTGAGAGGGACACCAAAGTTGTTGGTAATTGTTTTAGGAATTTATGGAAGAAATTAGGTACTAAGATTAGTTTTAGCTCTTCTTATCATCCTTAGATTGATGGCCAGACAGAAGTAGTAAATAGGAGCTTGGGAAATATATTGATATTCTTGTTCATAAGAATCCAAAAAATAGGATTTACTCTTTCTGAAGGTGAGTTTGCTTACAATGATTCACCTAATAGGAGTATAGGTATGAGTCCTTTTTCAGATTGTGTATGGGATGCATCCAAGAGGAGTGTATGAACTCAGAAGTTTGGGAGGACATGAAAGGAGAAGTGAGGTAAAGGAAAATGTTAAAAAGAAATTGCAAGAAAGTGCTGAAAAATATAACCAGAGAGCATATTTGGAAAGAAGGGAGGTTAACTTTTAGGTTGGAGATTTAGTAATGGAATATCTTAGAAAGGAGAGGTTTCCTAAGGGGACTTATAATAAACTGAAACTCAAGAAGATAGGACCTTGTAAAATTTTGAGGAAGTTTTCTGCAGAAGCATCGAGTCAAAGTCCTATGTTTGTTGATTGAGTAGGAAATACTATTTTTCTGCTTCCATGTAATCATTCTAGAAGGATAGGATTAGCTATCGATTATTGTAGTTTGTTTAATAGAGAGGATTAGTTTTGGATGAAATAATGGAAATTTTCCATTGATGTCCTCAGATATTGCAAGAGGTTGCTCAAGGATAGGTTAGTTGTAGATTTACTTTCTTAGGAGTTCAGATCCTCTTTGTTCAGATCTGACAAGTTTGATGAAGTTCTATTTAAATGTAATTGATCTAAATGTGTAAAGAGAGTGTGTATGGAAGTCGTTATTGGTTAGTGAAATAAAGAACAAAGTAATAGCCTCTGCATGAATATTTGTAAAGTCTTTGTCTTCTTTTCAATAACCAGAAGCATGTTTAAATTCTCTATGTCTATGAATCTTCAATATTGGTAGAAATGTTTAGAGAGTTCTGGAAGACAGAGATGTGTTCATGTGAATGCAATAAGAAGGAAATTGATAATTTCACGGATTAATTTGATTGTAATAGTCTGAATTAAAAAAAAATTGGGACTTAGACAGATCTATGGTTGTGGATGAATTCTGCAGGAGAAAGGCGTACCGGAGATAATAGATCCGCAAAGTTAAAGTGAAGTTTTGCACTTGATCTCAGATCAACGGAAGGGAAAGAAGATGCAAGAGATCAACGGTCGAGAATGGTTTCCGCAATGCAAAGGTGCAAGCTTGATAAAACTACGGAAAGTTAATTGCTGAAGAAAAGTTATGGGAGACAAATTGTGGAAGCAGTTTGAGGAAAATTTGAAAACTTAACCGCAATCCGCAACCCACAATAGTGGAAAGTTAGTCTGTGGAAATAGATTTGTGGAAAATCTAAATTGTTGAAATAAGCTTGCGAAATTGAGCTTCCGGAAGAATATTTTAATCAGCGATTTACATGATCGATTTAGATTTACAAGGCCAACTAGCTCTTACTTAGCATCACTTGCTCAGCCAGTTATGAGGAAAGTATGGCTTCAGAAGTTACTGTTTTGATCTCCAGTTAAAGGAAACTTGTATCTTTTGTGACAACCAGAGTTGCAAGAAGTTGTCGGAGAACTCAGTGTTCCATGACAAGTTGAATCATATCGAGATCAGGTACCACTATATATAATATATGGTGTAGACAAGAGAAGTGAATCTATAGTATGTGGAGATGGACGAGTATATAGTTGATGTATTGACCAAGTCACTGGCCGAAATGAAGTTCGAGTACTTTAGAGAGAGACTTGGTGTGATCCAAAATGAGGTCCCTAGAAAGAGGGATGGGCAAGTTCTAGCATGGTTAGAGACACAGGTTGTCTTGGTGATGTAATGAGTCTTGTTGTGCTCCCATGCTAGAGATGATGAGATATCGAAAGACGCAGATGCATTAGAACGAGATCTCACATGGGAAGGTATACAGGTTGTCCCCGAATGTAATTAGTCCTGGAGTATAACGCTTTGTCTCGAGACGCCATCACACCTGTCAGGTTGTCTTTGGATGTAATCAATCCTGGCATGGTACGCAGGTTTTCCTTAGATGTAATGATTTCTTAAAGTTATCCTTGGGTGTAATCAGTCCTGGCGTGGTATGCAGGTTTTCCTTGTATGCAACAGTCCTTATTTTTGTTCCCATGTTCGAGATGATGAGAGGTCACAAGGAACTTGGTGTGCGCATCGGAGGTTCTCACATAGTGGTATACGCAGGTCATCGTTGAGACGTAATGAATCCTTGTGCACTCCTATGTTTGTAGAATGCAGGTTAACCGTGAGACGTAATGCACTTCGTGTGCTCCTAGGCGATTCTCACTTAGTGGAAGACACGGGTTAACTTGGTGATGTAATGAGTCCTGGTGTGCTCCTATGTTGTTAGAACACATGTGGTTTGTGGTATGCATTTGGGTTGTGCTCTGTGTATGATGATGAGATTATCTAGATACAATGATATGACAGTAGGAGATGCAGGTGATTGCAGTGGCAATGTAATGAATGGTCATGGGTTGCACCTACGCGGCTTGCTCGTGGATATGATGAAGACATGGATGAGGATTAGGCTTACACCCAGCATGAAACAGGGTTGGCTTTGTAGAAAATTTTGATGACATGTAGATCCGACAGATGTCACTATTCAATGATCAATAAGAGGAGGACTATCGAAACAACTACAATGATGACTCTGCGATGATAACGTGACTAGATGTGTTGATGATGGTGGTGAGAGAATACCTTCCTAGTTTAGAGAGAGTGTTGTTGTATTTGTAACTTTGAAAGATATTATGATGTATATTATCATTGTATGTTCTTGTAACCCCATCAGAGATGTTTTTCCCTCCTTCCGAGATGTCATTATTGTATGTGGTCCTTGAGATACAACCTTCATTGTAAGTTGGGGTAGTAGTCCCCAGTTTAATATAATGAAATGTATTTTTGGATTCTCCCTAGGTGAAGTCGACCCTGCTAGCGTAATAGGTCGGTCCAGTCATGTTTTAGTTCAGTGACTTAAAGGGTATAAATAGGGAGGCACCCTCCCTAATTTATACCCACACTCACTCACTCAATTTTGCATGAGGAGAGAGAGAGGAACAAGGAGGGGATAGAGAGAGAGAGCTGCATAATACTTCTTATACATGGGTTTTTCCATCTTGTGATATTGTCTAACTGACGGAACTATTTTGAGGAAGTTTACTGGGTTTACTCCTTTATGGTTTCCCCAAGGAAAATATTTGTGTCTTGTGTATCTTCTTTATCTTGTGCATCTTGGATATTTTGTTGTGCTTGTTATTCTTTCATATAAAAATCCAAATCAATTTGAATAAGGCTAGAAAAAATAACATAAATCCTTCTTAATTTTGTATGGTATCTTCTGATGTTTGTCCAAGATCTTTGTGCAAATCACGAAATAACTTGTATAGTACCATCTTAATCCAACAAAATTTTCATGTTCGCGAGTAGGAATTGTGATATACCAAGAAAAAACTCTTACAATAGCTCCAACATTTCTTGATAATCATTTTTTACCCTTATGTAATTCGTCATAAGACCAAGATATTGTGACATTTATTAAACAAAGGTGCTCCATCTGTACAGGTCTCTATGTATATGCACTTATAAAAGAATCATCATTGTCGGAATTGAATGTATTTGCTTCAACCTATTTGAAAATTTTCATGCCGACATTCAATACCACAATTGATGACTACATTCTGAAAGTGAAATCTCTAGAAGCATATGACATGTTTTTTGTACCCCTCTATCTCTGTCAAAAAACATCTATATGAATGTGTTGCTAGATCATGTGGATTCACAATATTAGAGACACACATCAACATATCATGGAAGGTTTTTATCCCTTTTCTGCTTTTACCACATATTTCGCTATTTAATTAATGACCACATGCTTGGATAGAACATGTTTCCAATCCATATTAGCATACCACATCATTAATGTTTCATGACTGTGTGTATTTATTCTATCATCATTTTGTTTCGGTTCATATTTTTTTCACCATTTTTATCAACGTACAGTTTTGATATGTTACACAATTGCCATGGGGCCTTATATCAACATAAGAATCTTCTACCCTTCTTTCGAAGAAGTTCTCTCATTGCATGTTATGTGACGCTCAACGTAATTAAGAAGTTCATCATAAACCTTCTTTGGATTACTTTTAAATATCTATTTTTGTATCCTTCAAGCAAGAATTATCATCACCACCTTGTCTAAGTTGAATATTTATCTAATCTGAATTATGTGTGTTCCATGCATGTATAATCTTATCAAAATATTCTCTTATAAATATGACCTGAACATGATCCTGCCAATTCATAGTTTCCATATTTGGAGCATCTTTTATCCACAAAAGACCATGCACATGTGGAGATCCTCTATGTTGCCTTTAATAGCGAGACCAATAATATGTAACATGATGAAATTAACTAAAAATCATTTCTCGAAACATTGTATATCTCAAATGCATGTAATTCAAAACAATATGAGGATTGTCAATTACATTTTGATGTCTCAACTTCTTTTCTTCCGTTGGATCTTCAGGGCATTTACGTAGCATCAATTTATGCAAATCTAGTCATTGCATATCTGATGCACTCAATGTGAAGAATATTGTGGGACTTCTTAACATCCTTTAAGAATTTAATTTCTAACTTTGCAAACCTTAAAATAAGAGTTAGATGGATCTCTACTAGAGTTAGATGGGTCAAATCTGCAAAATTGTCTCCAATATGGTTTATTAATTTAAGAAAAATAATAAAAAGAAAAAAGAAAAAATAAGAATGCATGCCATAGTGGTGAGAGGGATATGTGTTGTAGTTTAGTGGTGAAAAGTTTGCAGATTTGAATACACGCATTCATGAAAGGGATTTGACTTATCATCCCTTTGGTGCTTTGCTATAATAGATATGAACTCCATAGTTAAAAGGGATTAATCCCTCCGAAGTTAGATGGATCAAATCTGTGTGACTAATGGATTGTATTTCCTTCACTTATGAGTTCCATTTTGTCTAAGTTTAAGGTGCATTGATTTTTAAGTTGAATTATACAATTAAATATCTATAAAATAAAAAATTATATTACCTTAAAACCATATAAACTTTAATTCAATGTTATATAGCAAATTTATTAATGTACTTTAAGCTTTATAACACTTCTTAATATGAATAATAAGTTATAATTTTAATTTTAAAACCATTTTACTCGAATTATTTGTAGCATTTGTCACACATTTTTGAAAACTTCTGCATAAAAATATAAAGCACTTTTGGAATATTCATGGAAGAATTACTAAGCAATTGAAAGAATAATATTTTTTTATAAAATTATTATAATAATATTAAATAAATCACAAAAAAAATTTCATAAAAAAAAACTATACTTTTAAATAAAAAGGTATATAAACAGACACTACAATAGTCAAACCATGACCAATAAAATAAACACAATAATAAAATAAACACCCACATATAAATAAATAAATAAATAAATAAAAACAGTCGCAAGATTCCAGCTGATCACAAATAAGGATATTCTACAATAATGACAGTTGGCACCAAGAACAAGAACAATACCACCTATGCACAAAATCGACAAGAATAAAAAATGTTTTAAGTTCAGTTTTACAAAATAATATATAGTCCTACAAAAATATATTATTACATTTTGTATATATATTATATTTATATATTTATTGTATAAAGATATATTATTATTTTGTAAAAAAATATTAATACAGAAGAAAAAAATATATGCCGTCTTAATAGGACAATAATGTTCACTATAGTTAAGACCTTCTCATAAGACCATGAATCTTATAGATAGATAATAAAAAGTCTAAAATATTCAAAACTGATATATTTTAATATTATATTAAAGACTTCAATTCCATTGTCAAACTCCTCCCACCTAAAACGCAAGTTTGGATAGCCTAACCGCTACCTCATTATGTTGTTTATAAATATGTTGAAAAGGAGATTCCCCGAAACTCCACTAGTAAGCATTTGATTTTTCTCTTGATATATTGGTTGAGGGTTTCGTTGTTTCATGATTCTTATAAGGCGGAGTAGCTGGAGTTTAGAATATACTTCTGAAGTTATGAAGGCGATGATTGATGGACATGTGGCATGGTGTCGGAAGGCATTTAAGCTGACCTTTCTGATTTAATTTTCCTGTCAGGTACGGTTTACACTTGGGGGATGCCAGTGTTGGACACGCAGTCTAGCGGATCTTGGAAAGGGTTCTTATCTTTATTGCAGATAGGACTTAATTTTCTTCCCTCGGTGCTGGCGTCGGGGTTCTTTATTTGTTTGTATTGCATTGTATTATTGTTTTTTTGGCGAAGACATCACTTGCAGGTTCCTTCTAGTTTTTTTCTTGGCGATAGGGTGGTGGAAAAACCCTATCATGCCGGTTCTTGGAGCTTTGTGAATTCTATGAATATTTCTTGGAGGAATGTAGTGTTATTAATGGAGTAATGCAGACTATTCTAGGATAAACGGGCGTAGACTGCTGGACATTTGGCTTGGTGTGGGTATGTATTTACTTTCACTTCTGTGATCTGTAATTCTAAACGGTTTGGGTATATACTTGGGGGTTTCCAGTGTATAACACGAAGAGTGGAGGCTTTGGTACTGGTTTTTTGCTGGTGTTTGAGATTACATTTCTTGTCCTTGGTACTCTGTTGGGCTATATTCTTGTCTGATATCTGGGTTTCTATGATGTTGGCGGTTGCGTCTAACCCTTGATGGTCCTTCCTGTTATTATTTGTGCATTTGGGTGGAGTTCGTACTTCATTTTTTCTTGGGTTTGCCTTCTTTGTAACTGGTTTTCTTTGGGCTGGTGTATGGATAAGGTGGTGGTGTTGTTTTTTTTTGGAATTCGATTCCATTTTGTGGATATTTGGGGTTTAAGGGTGTTGTCTATCTCTGTGAGTGGTCTTGAGATGTCTTTGCGGGAGGTTAAAGCTTTAGCACGCTTGCCACAAAACAACTGGGTTTTTAACTCCTCGAGGGTGATCCCTAAGGGGATTTTTGAGGATTTTCTATGTACGCAGCCACTAGAGTTGGAAAGGACGTATGTTGTTAAGAAGATTCCAGAGTTTTCTTTTAATGGTTTATCTGGTGCGAATGTGAAGGATTTGGGTCTTCATTTGGAGGTGGATAGTTATGGGAGAATACTGTCGGAGATTGGGAAAGAATCACTTGATGCTGTGAATTTATGCTCCTTACCGGTTGTTTCTCCTTTAATTGGACAGATAGATGTATCAGTGCTAAAAACTTCAGAGTTTGAAGTGTCTATGAATCCTTCTATCATTTGTAAGCCCACTTAGTCGAATAAATCTAATGGTTTTGGTGACTGTGGAGTCTCATTTGGGGATGATGTTAGGGATGAGCCGCACCTACCTACTATTTCGTAGAAAGGATCTGGTAAGAAATCTAGTAAATGTGTGCGAAAATTGGATAAACCATTGCTTCTGGTGGTGGGTGAGGATGTTCCTGTTGCAGCCGCAACAATTTCCCAAAATTCAAAAAAAATTTAGGACCCTCCTTTGTTTTGGTTTAGCTTGATTTTCCTCCTTATAATGATTTCTCAGAACGATTGTTTTCAATGTCTGGGTTGCTCTACTACTGAATTTAATTGCTGCCTCTGAAAGCCTTTGGAAGCCTGCTGGATTGCCGCCTTTGAACCGATTTGAAAACTTGCTGGAATCGAAAGTTGTTTTGTTTTGATTGTCCACCGTTGCGGGTGGATCTAAGGTTTGGCCCTCCGCAGTGGCGGATGAGTTTTTGTTTGCGGAAAGACAAAACCTTCCGACTTCTGACCCGTTATTTTTTTCATGACGGGTGCTTTTTGTTTTGACAACGGACGCTCTTATGACTTTTTCTTCCACCGTTGTGGAAGGATTTTCCTTTCTTTTTCCCGCCGTTACGGATGTCTTTTGTTTCATGATTGCGGACGGGTGTTTGCATTTGGCCTCTGCCATTGCGGAGAAAAGTTGACTTTCATCCTCCGACTTGGAAACCTTTCGACGCTCAATTTGATTGTTTTTGTTGTTTGCCATGAGCGTCTCCACGGCCGAGTATACTTTTTGACTGACCTCCGTTGCGGAAGGGAGATTACTTTCCCCCTCCGATGCGAAAGTATTCCAGCGTCCGACGTCTTTTCTCCTCGCACGTGTGAGCAAATTTTATATATACGGGGACGGTATTTTGGTGTTTCCATTGTTTTTTTTTAATCGCCAGAGCGCTGTTGCCGTTGAGCTGTCGATTTCTCGAGCCAGTGAAGGACCTCGCTGTCATCCAGGTGTCAATCGTGGAAGCCGGACCATCACCGACCCACTCATCTCTCCGTGATTGCGTCGCGTCGCTGCCAGGTAGGCCATTCTTGCCATGCCTTGTTCTATTCAAGGTTTTGTTTGATGCGGTTAGGTGTTTAGCAACCCCGTTTCACATACGTACGGGGGTCTACCCATGGTTAAGGTTGCCGTAGTCTTTTCTTCTTGTCCGCTGTGCGTTTTGCGCCTATATATATCAGGGGCGTTTTTTTTTAAAACCCGCGGAAGTTTGTTTTGGCCCGTGGTTTTTGTTTGCAAGCCCGTGCAGAGTAGATGGGGGCTTGGTGCAGGCGGCCGTTACGCCGCCTGCACCTAGCTTCCCCTTGTATGATGATGAGGTCCAGAGAGAATTTTGCGGTGGATTTCCTTGTGGTTATTGATGGTTCATCCTTTGGTCGTTTTTTCCTATTTGCCCGGTAGTTCGAGCCCCAACCTGTATTGCCCACGCCGTCCCGCGCAGTCCATCAGGGATCGAGCATCTGAAACCCTAGATGATTTAAAGGGCTATGCCGTTGTCGCATTTCGCGAACTGAAAATAGCGTGGATAGTTGTTTTAATGAAAGCACCATTTACAGTAAAATGACAATAATATCCGCAGCGTATAGTCGAGTTAATGTAATTATCTTCCGCGAGCAGCATGAGCCATTATCGATGTTATCCCTTCTAAAGCTGTGTTATCAAAATGTTCGATGTTGGAAAACATAGGCGGCCAGCATGATCTTGATATATACACAAAACCCCTTTCTTTGTTCGCTGTGCAATAGACCAATTTTATGAATGCTGCACCTTGCATTGGATGTACATGCATTTGCTTTACAGATTGTTTTCATGGGAGAAACGGCATATTGCGAAATGTTGTAGATTTAATGTTGGCTGAAATATGATTGATAAAGTTTGTATCATGCAGCAGTAGTATATTGCCCACTTTATTGCACATGACTGAATTTGCTGCATGCTAGTAGTTCTGATGGTCAGGGCGTTTTTTGGGTTGTGCATGCATATATTTGTTTCTCTACTTGCTATCACTTTGAACACTTGAAAATGGAACTTTGCATATGGATGTAATTTATTGCATGGTTGATGGAATGTTTTAATATCAGAAATGTTTTTATCATGCTAAGATATAGACAAGAGCGCTAACTAGTGTGCATTTGGTTAGTCAAGTTATGCAAACTTATATCTTAGTTTCATCAACTAATTGCTGCCATGATATACATAGAAAGAATAAAGTGCTGCACTCTGTCATGTAAATGCATGCACCTTGGATGCCTCAATATTACAATGTTATATATGGCAGGAAGAAGTCGAGTCCACCATGTCCAAAATACAAAAGAAGAAGGCCCCAGCGGTGGAAGAAGTGCCACAAGCAGAAGCTGAAACAAAGACTGAATACATATATGGAGACACTCAATGTGTTTTTGGTGTTGAACCCGAATATCAATGGGGGGATGTCTATAGACTCATCACCAGAAGGGAGGTGCCTGATATGGGACTGGAAGAAGAACCCATCTACGCCAACATCGAAAGATCGGCACTCATGAAGGTCGCCACTAGGCCGGAACTCTTCCCATGCTCGGAAGTCATAGGATGGATTCTGCCTCGGGCGGATGTCTCAACAATGATTCTGAAGGATGTTAATGATCAAGGTTATGCTGCGTACAACCCTGGTTATGTAGCCTTGGCCTACCATCTGCCGGAGCCTGAAGGGTTCGTGTCTGATGACTGGTTGAGTAACGTTAACATGGACCTGATAGAAACCATGAAAAGAATGATGCTAACAGGGAAACATTTCAGGGCCAGAGCAACGAATGAGTATGATACAGCGAGTCTAACGGCTCCATACAGATTCATAGCCTTGATGCTCAACAAAATATTTGGAAGAGCTCATGGCAGGTTGTTCAAGCTGTAATGGATACCTATCATCTTTTATGTGGCCACCGATGGGACAATCTTCAACTGGCCTAGCCTGGTTTCAAACAGTCTGTCTGCTTGCTTGGCCACAACCTTAGGGGGAGAGGCCCGAAAAAAGTCTGAGTTTTACATGAGCTCGATACTTATAGACTGCATATTGTGTCATAAGCCCTTCCCTAGTCTCAGATGCATCTAGGACAGGGAAAGAATGCCTATCTACGCGGCCTACAAACCTTTGTGGGCACATGTTTACCACAGCCACTATAGAGAAGTATGCGAACAGTTCCTTATGCCATTATACACCCTCATCTTTCTGAAGGAATGTGACTGTTTGTCGGAGGGGGCCATGCGAGTAATAGAAGAATACGCAGACTATTACTTAATAGAAAATGGCATGTATTTCAGAATGTTTGGTGGCTCAAGAGCCCCTTCCCTGCTGCCAAAATACGCAACCGACTATATTGTCCATAAGGAGGCGGTCAGGCAAGTTTTCATTGATGGAATAGGCAAGTTCCTGTTTGAACACAAGAAGACCACTTACCCCCCTTTTCCATTCAAACTAGGAAGCTGCAGATTTGCTAAAGTGAAACAGGCTGATGAATTTGTAGCAGAATTAGAGAAATTCCATTTTGGCAGGATGCCATTTCATAGGAGTGATTCCCAAGGTAAGGTCGTGGAGCATTGCAAAGAACACAAGGTTCACTTTGAGTATACTCATCACTTCGATAAGGAAGAATCTATCTTCCGAAGTGCCCCTAACTTGACAGCTCTAAGAAGAAGGTTCAAGCCAAAGATCACCACTAAAGGTGGAAAAGGGGCTGAGCAAGCTAGAGCTGAGGAAGAGGCCAAGAGGAGACAGGAGGAGGCCCAAAATCTAGCACAGGAAGTTGCAGGATGGGTTCATAGCGAAGAAGAAGGAAAAAGAAACGCTGCCCAAGAAGCAGCTGAGAGGGCGCAAGAAGCGGCTAAAGAGGCTGAAGAAGCAGCCAGGAAAGCAGCTGAAGAAGCAAAGAGAAAGCTAGATGAGGAAATGAGAGGGCAGGAAGCAGAAAGGAAAAAGCTGACAGAGACAGGACAGTCAGCTACCGAGGGACAGACGTGGATCCAAGACTTACCATAAGGGTTGGGACTGCAATACTACATGCTTCAGAGGATAACATAGACAAGGTGATGACTGAACTGGAGTCATACAAGAAATATTCTACTCAGCTGAAGGATACCCTGAAGAGAGAGAGAGAGGAGGGAAATAAGTTAAAGCGGAAATTTGAGCACTTATAGAGGGAGATGAGAACTGCTGCAGCTGAATTGCAGGCCCTACATGAAGAGAGACAGGCTCAAGAGGCTACACAAGAACACCTTGAGCAAGTGCAAGCAGAAGATCAAGAGTTGAAGAAGGAGAAGGAGCAGTTGCTGCGAAAGGTGGAGGACCTAGAAGAACAGATGAAGATCCTTGAGCAGGCCAATGATTTGCATTCCCAGGAACTGACAAAGCAACATCAAGAGCAGCTTGCCTCTCTGACCGCTGATCTGGAGGCAGCAAAGGAACATCAAGTAGATCTGCAGCCTTTCAAGGAACATATCCTGGCTCAGAAGGATAAAATACTACAGCTGCAGACCGCTCTAG
>LPNX010657834.1:1127616-1145655 GCA_001517045.1 Pseudotsuga menziesii | reverse complement strand
AGGTCCTTCAGATTGATAACCGGTTGGAGGAGATCATGGAAACCTCTTCCTACTTCATGGATAGATCCCAAGAGGTCCTTGAAGTCTTGAAGGCCAGAATAGCAAGGATGGAAAGCAATGCAGAAAACCCAGCAGAACTACCTGTGAAAGATCATCAAGCCCTCAAAAGAGATCATGATTTAGTAGAGTTCGCTGTCAGCACCACGGAAGACTTCAAGAAGGCTGTCAAAAGGATGCAGGGAGCATGCTCAGAATACTTCAGGAGGCTCCTTAATACATTCAACTGGTGCCAGACAGACGCTGAGCATAAGCTTGATGAGTTCCCGGACCATGAGGCCCTCATAGAAATATTGCAGAGCAGATATCAGGATGCAGAGGCTAGAACACAACAAATGAAGGTTATTGATGACCTAGTTTTGAAGAATGAAGTGGGCCGCTTAGCCGTTAGTGTACAATTTTTGGAAGATCAGCTTCGTTTGAGCCCAGCAAGGATCGAGGCTATCAAAAATCAAGCCGAGAAATTTGAGATAAATATTCAGTTTCTGGAACCTAGCACTTTTGAAGGCATCGCTAGTGAAGCTGTAGCGTGGAAGAAGTTCCTGGAAAGCCAAGCGGGGCCCTCTTCATAATGAATTGGTCACCTTTATATTTTGTAATATTTTGTTAAAAAGAGTTGGGAAAAAGTAAAGCGTTGGGAAAATGAAAGGTTAGGAAGCCCAAAGGCTACTTTGGGTAGCCCAACCATTTCTCTCTTTTTGTATAAATGTAATAGACTAAGAAGAGAAAAGGGCTTTTTCCCCAGTAAGACTGCAGGACATATTGTAAGAAGAACTATTTTCCTTTTGCAATAAAAGATTACAGTTTTCCTGTTGGAGAAAGAGATGTGAAATTTCCTAATGTTATGCAATGGATGGCGGAAAGATGAACTACTTTGTTTTTTCAGCTTATGTCCATGAATCGTGAGATCGTTCTAACTTTATGGCCTATGTCTTGTTGAGTGATTTCTGATTTATTTTTGTGGAAAGTTCACCAAGAGTAATGTATGTTGCTTATATAACAATTAGCTATCTGATTGTTAGAATATTTTTCGCATTCCTGTGTTGTAAATATGAATATCAGCTATCCGTAATTTTTGTTTATCATACATGGAAAGTGACACATTACTCACAAATAATCATTCTTTTGGCTCCCCGGGGATAGATAGATAGGTAATTAGATAGTTAATTGATTTACTTCAGGGCTGCATATGTGATTTAGATGTTTGTGAACCTAAGACGAGAGGTAAGAACTTGCGCAGCACATTGTGTAGTTCCTTACATCTTTATCACCCTGCATTGTTAGTTAAGCATTTGCATTGCATCTGCATTGCATACATTAAGTCAAAATTACAAAAACTCGGTGGACCGGGCCGCAACCGGTAAAACCCTTAGTTTTGTTACCTTGACCTACGGTAGCCGGACCGCAAACCGGACGAATTCCCTACACCAAACAGTCAACGGGCTAGTTGGGAACGTTGATTGGGGAGAATCCTTTACTGTTGTCGCCTGCGAATTTCCAGGCCTCAACAGTTCCTTTGAATGAAATTGTTCTTACCAATGCCCTTACTCTTGTGGGTCATTTTGGAGGGAGAAAGATTAGTGTTGAAGGATTACATAGATGGGTATCGGATTCTTGGTTACGGGAGGTTAGCATCTGTCTGAAAATCTTTATTCTCCCCCGGGGATGGTTGGAATTCAAGTTTCAGAATCCAGATGATGTGGAAGTCATTCTTAAAGGGATCTGGAAATGGGAGAACTCAGGACTCTTTCTCAAGCGCTGGACGCCTCTATTTGATCCACAGATAGAGAGGTATGACTCTATACCCATTTGGGTTAAATTTCCAAATCTTCCATTTGAGTTCTGGTCTGTGGAATTTTTTAAGATCCCTGGAAATGCACTGGGGACTTTTCTTGAGGCTGATTTGTCTTTTTTTAAAACTGGTATATGTTGTTTGGGGAAAGTATTGGTCCTTATTGATATGTGTAATGGTATTGCTGAAGACATCGTTATTAAGAAAGGAGATATTGTTTTTACCCAGTCTCTGGATTATGTAGGGTTGCCCTTTTGTTGTAATCGTTGTCATTGTTATGGACATTTGCTAGCCCACTGTCGCTTACCTTTTTTGAAAAAACAGTTGTCCACTTTACCTAAGTCCAAATGTGTTTGGCAAATCAAGAAAGCTGAACTTCCTGCTGAACTAGCCTTATCCATTAATGATCGAGAGGGTATTATACCTTTGACTTCAGTTAACTGTGTAAAAAATTGTTTATCACCTTCAATTTTTGTTAATTGCGTTGAATCTGTTGAACCTATAGATGAGGTGATATGTGATTCGACTTTAAAACCTCTGAGTTTGATTTCTTTGGTTGATTTTGAGGAGGGTAACATTATAAGTAATTATCTGGACACAAGTGTGGAACATCTGGATAATTTTATTTTGTGTGAGTCCAGCCTTAAGGATTTAGGGTTTTCTTCCCCTATTACGGATTCTAAAGGAACTGGTTCTGGTTACTTTCTGAGATCTAGTTCCAAGGTTTTATTGGATTCTGCCTCAGCTATTGGTTTTAAGAGATTTTTGACTCCTACTAAATTAGTTGAGTCTATGAAGGGGCTTGATCATTATGATGATGTTGGGGCACTTAAAGAAGTGGATGCCCGTTGTAGGGTTTCATTATGATAGTAATGACCCTTAATTGTAGGGGTTTAGCTAGTAAACCTAAAAAACTGGCTATTTGTAGGTTGGTGTCTGATCAGTCTGTCGATGTTTTGTTTTTACAAGAAACTATGGGTGATGTGGTTCTGTTTGCTGGTAATATGGAATTATTACTGCCTGGTTGGAATTTTTGTTCTGTGGATGCTAAAGGAAAATCGGGGGGTTTGCTAGTGGGCTAGAGGAACCGCTTTTTTACTTTTCTTGAATTCCTGGGCAATGGATTCGGGATTATGTGTTTCTCTATATTCTATTGAAATTCAAATGGATATTTGTTTTGTTAACATATATGGACCTTATATTGATAGGGAAGGGTACTGGAACAATCTCTTGGATTTTATAAGTGCTAGTTGTACTCGGTGGGGATCTGAATTTTTCCTTGGGTTTATCAGAGATTTGGGGATATAGGGCTAGAATTGACTGTCTATCTGATTTTTTTTCAAAATTCTTGGATGATCATGGTCAGGTGGATATTTTGCCTAATGTGACTCTACCCACTTGGACTAATAGGAGAGTTAGTAGTGAGAATATTAGTAAACGCCTTGATAGATTGATGATTTTTGTTGACCTATTGGAATTTGAGCTTTACTTTCGTCAATGGGTGGGGTGTGGGGGAGAATCAGATCATCATCCTGTATTTTTACAGATTTTGGGTCATGATAAAAAATCACATTCCCCATTCAAGTTTAATCCACATTGGCTGGAGCATGAGGATCTGGTTATTTTATTGAAAAATACCTGGAAGCTGTTTGATGTGAATTCTAATTTGTCTCCTACTTCTTAGTTTTCTGCTAATCTTAAAAAGATTAAAAATGTTTCTATTTGTTGGTCTGTTAAGAGGAAAGAACAAGACACTAAAGATTTAGTTGAGATTGATTTTTTATTAGCGGATGCTTGTACTAAATTAGGTTTTGGTTATTCCACTGATGAGGATAAGGCTTCTCTTTATGTATTGGAATCTAGAAGGAGAAAGATTTTGTTAGATAGAGAAAAAGAAGCTAGACAGAAAAGTAGGGCTATCTGGTTGCTTTGTGGTGATGATAATACCCCTTTCTTTCATAAATTTGCTAATCACAGGAAATTTACAACTCTATATGGAAGATTGCAGATGATAGGTGTAACATTGTTGATGGATTTGAGTCTATTGCTGGGGCGGGTGTTCATCACTTTGAAACTTTGTTTAAAGAAGATGCAAATCTACATTTGCCTGAAATTTTAGAAATTGCTGATAATTTTCCTTCTAATATTTCTGAAAGTGAGAATTTAGATCTTATGATTCCTGTTACAATTGTGGAAATTCAGTCTATTTTATCTCTCAGTAAAAATGATAAGAGACCTGGACCTGATGGGATCTCGGTGGAAGTTTATAGGGCTCTTTTTGATGTTTTGGGAAGGGATTTGTTAAGAGTTGTTGAAGATTCGAGAATCAATGGGAAGATCCCTGTTGTTTTTAACTCCACATTTATTGCTTTGATACCCAAGACTGATACTCCTAAGTCATTTGATGACTTCAGACCAATATCTTTATGTAATTTTATATATAAGATCACTGGTAAAATCATTTCTACTAGAATTAAAAAGATTTTGGGGAGAATTATATCTAAAGAACAGTTTGGTTTTTTTCCCTCCAGACAGATTCATGAAGCTGTTGGGATTATTCATGAAGGCTTGCATTCCATCCATTGTAAGGGTAATTATGTCTAAAATGGGATTTTCAGTACCTTTTATTACGTGGGTGACGAATAGCATTTCTTCAGTTTCTTTTGTTGTACTTATTAATGGGGTGACATCTACTTTTTTTAGATCTGATCGAGGGCTCAGACAAGGATTCCCTTTGGCTCCATTACTTTTCCTTACTGTGGTAGAAGGATTAAGCAGGTACATTCTTAAAGCTCAAATTAGTGGGGCATTTCAGGGTATCTCTTTTGGCAACAATATTATTCTATCTCATATTTTATTTCTGGATGATATTATATTGGTCACTGATGGTTCTGAACAGTCATTATCAACTTTATATGAGGTTTTGATGGTATTCTGTAAAGCTTCTGGAATGATTATTAATGAGGACAAATCTTCTTTTTATTTTTCTGGATTGGAAGAATCTGAGTTGATTTCAATTCAGAACATTTTCTCTTTTAATGTTGAAAAAATTGAGACGGGTATGAAATATTTGGGTTTTCATCTAAAACCTTGCAGATATTTGTTGAAAGATTGGGATTGGCTCATTACCAAAGTGGAAAAGAGAATTAAGAACTAGAGTTTTAGATGGTTATATAAGGGAGGAAAACTTATTTTGGTAAAGGCTGTACATGAGGCCATTCTAGTTTACTGGATGCATTTTTGGATACCTATGGGAATTCTTGAAAGAATCAGAAAGATATGCTTCAAATTCTTATGGTCTGGAAACAATGAGGCCTTTGGACTACCTTGGTCTTCATGGAAGATTCTGGCCAATCCCAAATCTTTGGGAGGATGGGGTCTGAAAGTACCTACCTTATTTTCTAAATCTCTTGCTGCTAAAAATGTGTGGAATTTGATTAATGGTACAAGACTTTGGGTGCATATTGCAATCCAGAAATACATTTCACCCTTATCTTTACTAGATTCAATAAGGAATGATGTAAAGAAAAAGAATGGAATTTTCATTTGCTGGAAAGCAGTTCTTTGGTCTTTTGATCTCATAGGACAGTCACTTGTGTGGAGAATAGGGATTGGAACGGAGGTACGTATTGACATTGACCCATGGCTTGGATGCAAATGGAGGCATATTTTACCAGTTTCCATGATTGATAAACTTCATGATGATGGTTATTATGTTTTAAAGGATATTACTTGTAATGGGACAACATTACTACAGGATCAGGGTTGGCTGAATGCTGATTTTCTTGGTTTTGATGACCAGGAAATCATTATTTGGAATTCTTATGTAGCTCTATTGACATCCAGTCATGTTTGAATTTCAACTGAGGATGATCAGCTAATTTGGAGCCTATCCAAAACTGGTAAGTACACTCCCAAAGCTGGCTACTTTCATCTTATTCATGCTAGAAATGAGATGGAAAGTTTCTGGTGGTGGAAGTGGTTATAGAAACTTCGATGTCCACTAAAATAAAAAATCTATTGCTGGTTTTTATTTTCAGGGAAAGCATTAACATGGGACATATTGTGTAGAAAAGGTAGAGAAGGACCATGCAAGTGCTATCTTTGCAATATGGAATCTGAAACTAATACTCCTATTGGTTTCGAGTGTTCATTCACTAGGAGGGTTTGGTCAGAAATTGAGGACAAGTTAAGATATAACAGTTTATGGAATGGAATATTTGTATTAGATTGTGTTCAGAACTAGGTTCTGCATGCTGAGGTCTAGGTATAGATCCTTACCTGTTATTGTTTCTTGGTTTATATGGAAGGCTCGGAATCAATGTTGTTTTGAAGATATTTAGCAAAAGTCTTATATGGTAACTTCTTTATGTTTGGGTTTACTGAGTGCTTATCCCTTGGATAACAGAGCTGTGAATTTAAGAATGGTTGTCAATGAACAAATTGACAAATCATCTCCTTGGGGGTATTTTGATGGTTCGGCAGCTGGAATACCTCAGATATGTGGGGCAAGAGGCATTCTACATTTATCTGATGAGCACTCTTTTGCTTTTTCTGCTAGTCTGGGGCTAGGAACCAATAATTATGCTGAGCTTTTAGCTTTAAAGCTGCTTATCATTTTGGCTTTAAAACAGGGGGTTCAAACTTTGCAGATTTTTGGGGATTCACAGCTGGTGATCAATTGGGTATCAGGTAAGTTCAGAATTAACAATATTGTTCTTACTCGGGTCCTACGGGAGGTTATTAGAATCTCTAATTTTCTGGTTAAAGTTGATTACAAGCATATTTATTGTGAATGGAATTCTAAAGTTGATGCTTTAGCTAATGCAGGTGCTAATGTGATCATGGATGATTTTAAGGAACCATACTTATTTAAAAGTGTATAAATGTTGGCGAATATTACCAATTCTTAAAACGCCAACTATAAAATGATTGGTGATATTTTGCAAAAAAAATTTAATTTCCAAGGATTTTATATCGTTTATATAATAATTTGGCGATTTTTAGGGTGAAAACTTTTTACCCTGTCAAAATTGGGCGAAATAGGGCTACAAAAAATGAAAAATGGCGAATCTTTTTTGGGAGAAAAACATGGAAAAATAGCCCACTGGGCTAAAATTCGCCCCTAAAATTATCCCTGAATGTGATGGAAGGTCACTGGAAAATTCTGGAGTATATAGGAGCTAAAACATATGAGACTTTTCATATTTTTTAGTTTCCTAGTTGGAGGGGGGGGGGTATCATGAGACATTGGTTTTTTTGATAAGTTTTATCTGTTGATAGTGACAGTGCTTATGACAGTATTTCATTTGACTATTTAAAAGACTTTTTTTATTATATATATGACAGTTTAATGATGAATATTATTCAATGATTTGAGACAGTTTGTTGATGGATTTTGGACAGTTCTTATGGGATAGTTTGGATTGTTTTGTGGATTTGTGACAGTTAGAGACAGTTTTCTGGACAATTACAGTTTTGTGACAGTTTTCTGGACAGTTTTAGTGACAGTCATCATGATGACAGTATTTGTGACAGTTTTGGATGTTTATAAAGACTGAATTAGATGATATACAAATTTATCATAGTTTTTGGCTAAGTCACACGGTTCGGGTTCGGGTTTGGGTTCGGCAAGGATTAGGTTCGGTTCAGGTTCGAATTTTCCGATGAGGTTCGGATGAGGTTCGACAATAGGTTCGACTATATATATATATAAACTTTCTTCATGAACTCCCCCTTAACTAATTTTCTACACCCCATCGCCCATAGGATTCAAAGCACTTAGGTCACTATTCATAATTTCGTCATATATACTTTGTTGTTTATGACATTTCTGCTTACAGATTTGTACTTCTAAGAGTAGGTTTTCGTGGTTTAACAATGGATTTACATGCTTCCCAAAGCAATAGTTTGTTCTTAGGGGTAAATCTATGTTCTTACTTGTTGTTTGGTGTGTTCTTATGTAGACTACAAGTATGATATTTCAAATTACAAGAGCATTGAATTTATAGACAACATTAATAAATAGAGAGCATTTAATCTATAGACATCATAAATAAATCAAGAGCATCTAATTTATAGACAACATTATATTTATAGATAACATAAATAAATAGAGAGCATTTAATTCATAGACAGCATAAATAAATAGAGAGCGTTTAATTCATAGACAGCATAAATAAATAGAGAGTATTTAATTCATAGACAACATTTAATTTATTGGTATTGTGTGTTTTTTTTTAATTTGAATTTTTTTTCAGAAAAAAAAATTGAACCTCAAATTTTTTTTTCCTTTAGATTCGCCTTCAGGTTCGCCTTTAGGTTCGGGTTTGGCTTGAGGTTCGCCGAACCTTGAACCTCAAGGATTAGGTTCGGCGAACCCTGTGACTTAGGTTTTTGGAAGCATAGGCCTATTGGATGTAATGAATAGTGTTAATACTACTTTCTAGTTTTGATATCTATCATTGAATGTAGTTTTAACTGTTTTTGAATATTTGGGTTGATATAATTTGATTTTTAAATCAATTATTACCTATTGTAACAAGCATTTTTGGTGCTGTACATTTTGAGGAAATGTACACTGATCTGATAAAGATAGTAGTCTATATGATGAATGTAATTTTTAATAAAGTTACGATTTTTTTCCGTGGAAAAAACAATTGATTTTGCTCATTCAACTTTTCAAAACTAAAACTTGTAAAATGTAATTTGATAAAGCCTAATTAATGATAATCTTTGAATTTCTAGCAACTTATAAATGAAGAATATCTTTAGATCTAGCAAAATATAAGAGATACAAAAAAGTCATTAATTCATTCTCGGTGTTGGTTCTTTCTTCATAATTTAGTTTAGTTTTATAACACTTAGAATTTTTTCCACATAACACTTGGAATTGTTAACATAGAGAACAACACCAACCCCACACTTGTGAAAACAGTCATGAGTCACACCATCAAATAAACCTTTTGGACATTCATTATTAAAACTAGGAGCTCTTAATATTCAAAGCTGATTATTTTGGCTGGATGGGATTCCTTTTGAAAATTCCTTGAAAGCACCAAACTTTTAATCCTGCTTTCATTGCATTTAATCCCATCCCTTCAACAAATATAACAGGGAAACTCTTTCCACTTATGTTGATTGAAAATCCAATCCTTGAGACGGGACGCGGACGACTGATGAGACAAGTACTTGAAACCTGACATAGCCCCTTCACCACCTCCCAAACCTACTTTGTAAAAGATCATTGAATGGGCAAATGGTCCACAAAATCAACCTCCTTAAACAAAAAGGACAAACCATTTGGGCCGACAACCCCCCTCTACAAGAAATTATCCTAGGTAAGGATACTATTCCTCAAATCCAATCAGAAAGAAAGCTTAATTTTTAGTGGAGCATTCCATTTCCATAAAGGACGATATCACCAACCATCCTCCACAACTGAATAAAAAAATAAGGCCTCAAAAGATAATTTTGCAATAACCTTTCCATATTTCTCACTCGAGGACCACACCAGAGAGTCGACTCCATCAATGAGTTGAACACCATTTCTATGCATACCTCTTAAGTACCTCTTCCATTCATCCACTAGGATCCCCTTAATTCTCGGTTCCCAAACCTGTTTCCACCTAGTGCCAATACCCATACTCCCAATAGTCGACACCACCTGATCTAAAGTAAAAATGCCAAAGGCACGGAGGCAAGACACCAATTTTGGAGAACGTTTATAAAATTTGGATCCTCCAATGAGGGGATCCTCACCCACTCTATAAACCGACCATCCCCAAGAATCTACTCTAACCATTACCCTAGGACATAGAAAGTGGTAATCAGATAATTCCAGAAACTGGAGACCCCTTTGACACTCTTGTCTTTGGTCATGATCCAATCCAAAACTTAGCAATTTCTTAGATACTTCCCATTTATAACACTGCTCCATAATCCATCATAGAATATACTTCTCCAAAGGCCTTTTGTCGCTAAGGCTTGTGCAAAAAGAAAAATATTTTGATAGCCAAACCCACAATTTTTGGGTTTGGCTAAAAGTTCCTAGTTAACTAGATGTAACTTCTCCTTATTATTAACTAACCACAAAAAAACTGAATATTTTCCTCTAAAAACTGGATAATATAGTTTTCAGAACCTTGAAAAGTGAAATCCAGGACACACAAATATATTCTGACCTCGATTTAACTAGAATAAGTCTCCCCCAAAGAGACAACCACCTTCAACACCAATGATTGATTCTCTTATCTATATTTTTAGAATCCGTTGCCAATCACCATATAAGTAATTGAAAAAATAAATCACAAACTTATCATGTCCATGACAAGGGTCATTTATATATCGTGGAGGTGGTATATTTGCCAGGCAATAATTTAAATTTTTGTATTTCTTAAAGTTTTAACGTTTACATCAAAAAATATTAATTTTTTATTATTATTATGTAATTTGTTGAATGATTATTGGCCAAGAGTAGACGGTAGAAGCCTCGGGAATCCCTTCTTGGGAATAGGTAGTGCAACTTGTGTCATGTAGAGTGGCATTTAGTCAACTTGGTGATTCCATGTCTTGACCATATGTAATAAATGCATCTAATCTCAGTGCAATTTATGAACTAGTTTTAAATGAGATATTGAGAGGACTGTACTCACTCCTCGAGCTTGGAAAAGGCAGGTTAAATAGGTCGTATTTCCCTTCTACAGTTTATATGGATATGTTTTTCATTAATTGCTTCATTTTGGTGACCGATAGGGACCGAACGTTGTGGAGTCCCCTTCCATTAACACTCCACCTAAACTAACAAAAAAGGCATCATCTACAATGATACATCTTAATTAAGTTGTCAAAATGGAGATTAAAATATAAATCTTTTTCTTGGTTTTATAAATCACTTAATACACAGTATGTAGTTGTCCCTCCCAAGGAGTTTCCTGACATAAGATCATTAAGCCACCTCAGATGAGGTGTTAGGGTTCACGGTATTGCACAAAATCATCCCCATGACATGGTTTCGTATGGTTGGTGAGGCTCTCGAACCATCTTGACGAGGAGAGGGTCGATCCACCATTTCTTACATCGACACGGTTACCATATTCAAGTAAATTCTTTTGTGGTTTTAACAAGATTCAACTTTGTATCTCCTTGCCCATTATTTGTGCTTTTGTGTTCTTATTGTTCCGTGTATCTCTCTTGTAGATTCAGCCATTATGATTAGCTTACTAGGCATATTGATTATACCTAGTTGAATGTTGAAGGTTGATGTTAGCTACCATCATAGTTAGTAATTGCTCGAACCTTTCTTTCTCTATAATCTTGTATAAATGTTGGGTTTTACTATCGTCTATCTTTATTTCAATATTGGTGGGAATCGTCATTCAAACTTGATTATTTAGTCTTCAACCCGACTTAAGGTACATCATTAATTTTGTCCTTCTAATCCTTTTGTTCGTTCGCAAAATATATGTATAACTTGTTTAAGAAATTAGTTATGGGAACTAACTCATTTATTTTCTTAATGTTCCATCATTACTGATGGCTTACAGTTTCCTTCCAAAATTTGCTCATTCTCCCCATTAGGTAAGCATTGTTCTTCCTTAATTGTTGAGCCCATTATCTTGAATAAATTTATGCAATGATTTGAAAAAACGGAGTTCACTCAACCATAATTTCCTCTCTCAAAGTTTTCAACAAAAGAGGATTCACTAGTCAAGAGTTTGCCTCACCTACGGCTTGGTAACTATACACACAAGTTTGTGATTTCATTCTTCCTTGTTTAGTCACATAATATACATTTGTTGTCCTAAAAATAGAGACCACACATGTATAAAGGTGCAGCAGGGCATCGACTATTTATAAGGTAATGTTAGCACAAATTTCCCATCATTTTTGTATTATGTTTCAATATGTGACTCGTCGTTAGGGTCTAATCTCTTCAACTCTTCTTGGGAGGTGGTCATGAAAGGTAGTTATCATTTTATAATTCCAAGTTCACGCAAGAGGGCATGGAGTCCCCATGTATTTACTCTTACGCTTGATGTGATATCGGGTGCATAGTGTTAAATCATTAAGAAAATAGAGAGCAAACAAGAATGAAAATATAACTGACTGAAAAGGCTTACAAATTTGCTCCATTAATCAATAGTACACAATGGTACATATATAGTACATAATGTATAACTAACCTGTAACGGTATGACCATTAGGATAGATAACGAACTTAGATTAGAGCTTTCAACATCCCCTCTTAATCTTAAGTTCGGTATTGCCTGAAAAACTGCCTACTTGACAATCAAATGTGTCAAGCAAATTGAGAGAGTAAAACTCAAAAAGCTTAGCTACTAATGGCTAAAAATCTCCCTGACACAAAAATCTAGTAGAAGTAGTAAGACTTCTACTAAGTTGCATGGTTTTGAGTTGACCATAAACTATCAAAGATATCAAGAGGTGGTTTTGGGATGACCACTAACCAAGAGGTGGTTTTAGGATTACCATTAACCATATCAACTAGAAGCTCGAATGCCTTCTGTTGATCACAACAATTGTATCAAGATCCATGAAAAGTAGACTTTCATGTGTTCTACTTAATTGATGGTTCTAGAAACTTTTAACTTTCACTCTTTCTTTATGGGTGTTGGGTTCAACCAAAAATGCACCCAATTACAATCATTTTTCAATTCAACAATATTTAATACTCACTAAATGAATAATAGTAAGTACCACAAAACTTGCAAAAACACAGAATGCAAGGATAACAATCTGAACAAGTACAAGTTCAGAAAATAGGTGTTGAATTGTTTTTTTTTTCAATTCTAAATGCTGAAAACTCTATTTTAATTTCTCTACATATTAAAATTTCAGTGGCTTCAATCACTCAAACTGGCTGCAATATCTTCCGTCTTTGTGTTCAATGAAGCTGCAAATGTCACTGCTTGTTGCAGATTTACAACATCAAACTTGGCCTTCTTCAGACAACCAATCTTCACGCAATTTTACAGAAAGAATCATAGGAGCACTCTCTTGATCACATGAGATACTCTACCACTTTTATATTTTCCTTCAACTTACATAAAGAATCATAGGAGCACTCTCTTGATCACATGGGATACTCTACCACTTTTATATTTTCCTTCAACTAGTTCATTCGAGTTCATTCCATCAATGGACTTTGATTCCTTCAATAAACTACAACAGACTTATTCATGTGAAATAAGTGCGGCTATATTTGGCTATATTATATTCTCCTTCACAAGAACGTTTTCCTCAAAACATTTTCTTTTCAATATAATATTCAAACTATTTTTGGGTCTTATATCCTTTCCACATGGGCATGATTCAATCCATCTTCGCATAAGCATGAATCACATTACTTTCAAACAAATTATTTTATGCAGTCATTTATTAGCAAATAACTAATTTACAAATAATAACAGAAATTTACCAGAGACTCCACTTTTGATCTTCACATATTTGAAAGACTGATTATTGAGTTTATTTTCACGCAGCAGCAAATGGTGAAATTCTATATTTTACCAGCAGTCTGGAGGCCTCCTCTTTACTGGTGGCTATAACAATCATTGAGGTCTTTCTCTCTCACGCACAGTTTGATACTCCTCCCCATCGATCACGACGTTCAAGATCAATCACGCTTCTTTCATACAATTTAGGGAGAACTCTTTCAACAAAGGCCACAGATCTAATGGCGCTCTGATACCACTATTAAATCATTAAGAAAATAGGGAGCAAACAAGAATGAAAATATAACTAGCGGAAAAGGCTCACAAATTTGCTCCATTAATCAATAATACACAATGATACATATATAGTACATAATGTATAACTGGCCTCTAATGGTATGACCGTTAGGATAGATAACGAACTTAGATTAGAGCTTTCAACACATAGCACCAGGAAATCTACTTCAATAGTTCACATTATCACTTCTCAAGTGTCAAGAATGGCTTAATGCATAACGGTCTTATAAGGTCAACACTATCTTGTTTTTATTGTAAAATTACACTCGGGGTTCCCTTTGGAGCCATAACAGGTCTTACTTGTTTTTTATTATGTTAACAGGATGTGCCTCGATTTATTTAAAACACATACTGGATGATCTACTAGGAGGGGTACATTGGTTCTATTTTAAGTTCCATCTTAAACATATCTCAACTATATTCTATACTATATATTGCAACTTAAAGGTATATTCGCTGCCATTCAAACATGTATTTGAACTCATTTCTGCATTCTTGTATTGAATCCATGAAAAAGGAATTATTGGTTCCTATATCATGGTAAGTTAGTGTCTTTCTAGTTGTAATTCTTTTCTAAAGGTTATGTACTCTGGTTAGTCTTATACTCCTTACTCTTTTGCAAATTCAATGTTATAAAAATCAGAGATGTTATATACAAATAATGCATAATCCTCCCGAACTAAATATCATTTGTGATCTATAGTCTATCCACATGTTTGCACTCCGTTCAAATAAAAAATAGCATTTACTTTCATCAGTTGCCTAGACCCCATGCAAATAGCTCTTCCTCACAGCTTCCCATAAATAGAAATGGTGGCAATGTCAGGAACATTGCCATCTTGTGGCTCTTGTTATTAGCTACCAAATAGTACTTCCCAAAAACGTAAACATTAAAACATCAAAGAAATTACTATCCATATTTTCAATTTAGTTTTAAAAATATAGAATTCAAAAATTTAATTCATTTTTATAATGGATCATAATTTTAAGTAAACATTACATAACTTAATATTTTAAATTTGCTAATACTATGATCATCATTTGAATTTATGCACAACTACCACATTAAAGTATCTCTAACATATTTAATCAACACAATTTTTAAGAGGCAAGTACTAATTTCACTCAATTATATTTAAAGTATACTATTTATTTATTCAATCGATTACTTTTTTTAATAGAAAAAGACTCATTTTCTTGCTACTCCATTAGAATCAAAGAAAATAGATACAAACGTGATCAATGCATCTTCAAGCCAGAGATGTCGACTGATATACATTCGGAAGGGGGTTGTCCCAAAAAACAAGGGACACACTTCCTTACATAACTGAAATGGAGAAACTGCTTGCAACATACATGTTGAAAAGGAAGAGAGACATACTCAAGAGACAACCAACCATACTTAACTGGAGATACAAAAAGAATATTTAACTCAGAATACACAAACAATTTCCATCCTTGCAGCAAAAATCATGGCTAGTCCTCAAGAAACAGGAGGGCCATAACTTATTTAAAAAAAAAAATAGTTCCTTCCTTAATTAAAGACCCTTCCACATATTCCTCAAAATTCAAGGTACTATCTGAACTTGCAAGTGCTCTTTTGGAAAGGGCATTTGCTTCCATGTTGAATTCTCTATGAATATGATGCACCTTAGGGTCGCAAAGGTAACTTGGTGATCCTTCACCAGGGATGATTTTAAGGAACCATACTTATTTAAAAGTGTATAAATGTTGGCGAATATGACCAATTCTTAAAACGCCAACTATAAAATGATTTGCGATATTTTTCAAAAAATATTTTAATTTCCAAGGATTTTATATCGTTTATATAATAATTTGGCGATTTTTAGGGTGAAAAACTTTTACCCCATCAAAATTAGGCGAAACAGGGCTTCAAAAAATGCAAAATGGCGAATCTTTTTTGGGACAAAAACATGGAAAATAGCCCATTGGGCTAAAATTCGCCCCTAAAATTATCCATGTCCTTCACTTTGGAGCACCATGATACTAAGGATAAGGTTTGAAGCTTGAAATGCTAGAAAACCAATTGATTGTGGCCAAGGAGTCCCCAAATACCGAAGATCAATGATTCTGATGCAGAAGGAAAATTGCAAAAGACACCAAAATGATAAGAGTTTTGCTTTCGAGTTTGTTGCCTTACCACAACCTAACTTGAGGTGAAAATGATGGTCCTCGTTAATTTTGATAATGACACCATATCCCCCCGTTCTATTTTTCTCCACTCCATCAAAGAAACCGGAAGCCAAACCTACCAAGAAAGTGGGGCCTAATAGTATCCTCCTCTTCTTGACCAAATGCTTAGAGTGGAAAAAATGATATAAACCCAGACATTTCATCACGCGAAAGGATACATTTGGAGCACAATCCTCGAAAATGGCACTATTTCTCATAAACTAGATCTTCCAACAACAAAAAAATGGGGAGAAATTTGTGCAGTTTTATCTTTTGATACTAGAGGCCAAAATTTTGGACCAATGGACCAAAACCCCATTCCAGTGAAATCTAAAGAAGCATTGAGACTTCCATCCAAACCTTCTGACCGAAGGAATAACTAAAGAAAAGATGCTCAACATTCTCTGCGTCCCTCCTACAGAGAGGACAAACATTTGGTCTGATCAAAAACCTTTTTGAGCAAGTTGTCCCATGATAAAATATGATTATCTAGAGTGAGCCAAAAAAAACATTTCACCTTAGCAAAAATGTTCCACTTCCAGATTTTGGAAAAACACCATTTATGACTAGAGGATCCCAGGGCCATTGAGATGGCTTCATAAGAAGATTTAGCTATTAGCTTCCCATCTGACTTGTTCCAAAGCCATACAAGTGAGTCAACTGAATCGGAGAGCTTGATACCAGCAGAGCATAGGTTTCATATATATCTGGACCATTCCCCAACTACTTGACCCTGGATGCCTAGATCCTCTGCTTGCATTCAATAATTCTCATTAAAACAATGTCTTGAAGGTATTTTGATTTGGTTAAGAGTATGAATGCCTGAAACTTCTAAATGATCAAGAATGTGAAGGTTGAGAATAAAATCCCCTTCACAACCCACATATGGATCCACACCAATAATAACATTGGTGCCATCACCAACCCGCCAAGCAATTATGTCCTTGATCCACATGAAACCATTCCAAAATAATGAGATTCCCTTGAGGATTTGAGGGGATTCCTAAGCCATTTTTGTACTTAATTCATTTTCAAGTATTTCACTGAGATCACAAAATGCCAAATACCCTTACATAATAAAACTCTCTAGCAAGATTTCAGGTTGAGGGCTATATTAAACCAACAAGATTCTTAATGTCCCACCCCCCCTTAGTGTTAGGCATAGAGAGGCTGACCCATTTAACCAAACGAGTTTTTCTTGCTCGGTTAGTCACTGACCATAAAAAATAAAAGATCTTTTTCCTTAAGGGACTCAAGATTGACTGAGGAATGAGTGCCAGCGAGAACCAGTGAACAAGAATGGCCACCAACACCGAACGTACCAAGGTCAATCTCCCTCCCAAAGACAAATACATGAAAGACCATTTATTGATTCTTTTAACAAATTTTTTAAGCAACCAATCCCAATATTTAGAGATATAGTTATTTGGCTTGAGAAAAAACCTAAATACTTTAGTCCCGATTATAAGTCCTCCATCTTAAAAGGAAAAACCCATGCTAATTGAGAGCTAGTCACCACCAACTCTACAGCTCTATAAAATACAGTTTTGTCTAGGATAATATCCATGCCTAAGTGTAATGTCCCGGTTTTGACCCCGTTACATTAGATGTATATGATGTATATATTGTAATGATCATGGTGTGGAGCTAAAGGCCAAGGCCCCACCATTGATCGGTAATGCTATGTTTTGGATTTAATTGTCACCGAAGATCTATCGCGGTATGCGGCATATAATATGTTGGCCGTCATGTAAATATGCATCATAATTAATTAATGGACACAACCAGCTATGGTCGCGGCAACTAAATCGAATGGGCATGATTTTCTAAGGATAAGGGGGGGGTGAAATATTTAACCTATGGGCCAATGGGAAAATCCAAATGTCTATGAGGAAACCCACCCAAGCTGTCAACTACCTTTCTTGTCTTTTTCTCCAATCATTTATTTATGCCAGAATGTGGTTGAGGCAGTTATTGCATGGAAGGGGAAGAGTATGGGAAACCAAATTCGAATTGGGTAGAGACCCATTTTTGAAAATCGTATTCTGACTTCCTTGGCAAGAAAAATGCCCAAAAACGTATGCCATTCTGCTAGGCATTCACGTTTTTCAGTTTTCTCACGTTTTGGGAGCAGCTGGAGTTTTTCCTGTGTGTTTGGATGCCACGTTTTGGCTGTTGGCTTCATTTTTCCCATGGATTGGAGGTCATTTTTGTAATGCCAGGGCCTGGGTTGTCTTCCTCACA
>LPNX010657834.1:1098981-1120332 GCA_001517045.1 Pseudotsuga menziesii | reverse complement strand
CACCCACGTTTTTGGCTGTCTCACTGACTTTTGGGTCTCACGCACTGGCTATTTGGGACGTTTTTCCCTGCTGTGAGTTGGTTTCCCTGATAAGCTTCAGGGCTGTGTGTTTCCCCCATGATGTGAGCCATTTTTGCTGTTACGTATGGGGCTGTGTAATTCGTTTTTACTGTTCAAGCTGTGTTAGCTAAATTGGTTGCCTGAGTGCAATGGTTGGTCCTTGGACTGTGTGAGGAGTGAGGATTTTGGCTTGGTTGCTTGATAAACCTGGTGTTAGAAACCACACAGACAGAACTAGAGGGCTGGCCTTCTTCTCCATCACCCCTGAATAGCACTGGAAGGGAATGCAGGGCCTGAGGGACTGTGTAGCAGAGAAGGGACTGATTCCTTGTGTTGGGTGTGGATGGGTGTCTTAGAGGTCAGGCTAGTTTTGGTGTGGGTGTTCTTGGCTCTGTAAGGAGCTCACCAGCTTAGCAATTTCCTTCTTCAACTCCTTAATGGCCTGATAAACCCAACTTGGTTGGCTTGGCTGTGTGCTTTTGTGTATCCTGGCTATGTGTAAGCCTGCTAGTTCCCTTATTCCTTGGAGAATCATGCCCAGCTCGGGGGTGGCAGCGCTGCTGAGAGACTAAGGAGCACGCTGGCCTATGGTTGGGTGGAACGTTGCAGCGACGTAGCTAGTTGCGGAGCAAATCTTTCATAAGATAAGTGATCTTGTGCATTTTACCTCTGCAATTCTCTATAATTACTGTTAATTAAATAGAAATGAACATGTTGAATGAATACTTGTTTGAATGCTATTGTTTTCCGCTGTGAATGGAGATTAAATTGCATCTGTGCATGATGAATAATCCTGTGTGCATATTTTAGTTTAAATTCTCTTTCAGCATTCTGTTATAGGCAATTTTTAAGCTTGTGCATGTTCATGGGCGGTTAGCCCGGTCTGATAAAGATAGTAAATCGCGTCCTCTTTGCCGGTCGGAGGCATGGGGACGTGACACTAAGGTAGAACAAAAGGAGGAAAGATTATCATAAAGACAGAAGATCATTAAGAGATGTACCTTTTACCAAAAATGGTCACATCATCCACGGATAGAAGAAGGGTAATGCATAGGGCCGAAGATAACTTGATACTAGAGAATTTTCTTACACGACTGGCAGTAGAGATCATTGTTCTAAGGCCTTTAGTAACTAGGAGGAAGATAAGAGGGAAGAGCGCACATCCATGTCTCAACTCCTTAAAGCTCTTTTAAAAACTAGAGGGTGAACTATTTATCAAGACTACAAAGCTAGTAGTGGATACACAGGCCATGATCAGATTACAAACTTCCAAGGGAAGACCAATCTGTAGAAGGATTAGCCTTACCAAACTCTAGTTAACCTTGCCATAGGCCTTGGTTAAGTCCATATTAAGGACCAACGCATCCATTTTCTTAGTCTTGATAGAGTTCAAGGATTATTGAGAAATACCAATCGCATCCATGATCTTTATGCATGGAAGAAACCCAAACTACTCTTTGGAAACCAACCCGAAAAGCTTTGGGTGAATCTTGTTAGCTATGAGTTTTGAAACCATTTATAGACTAAATTGCAAAGGGAAATAGGCCTATAAACCTTGGAAAGACTAAGGCTTACCAGATTTGGGAGTCAGGGTAAAAAAAGTTGAGTTCAAAGCACTAGACATGTGCCCCTATATCCTTGAAAATTTCACCAGCTCTAGAAGTTCCTTTCCTACTAAATCAAAAAAGGAAATGATCAATTCAACTGACCAGCTATCTGATCTAGGGATTTTATCTCTTGCCAGATGCTTAAGGACCCCTTCCAACGCTACCATAGTGAACAAAGAGCCAATGCTTTTTCCTTCCTCATCAGAGAAAAAAGAAGGAAGATGCTTAATCACTTCCAATTGAGAAATGAAGTTACAAGACACATGATGCTTGAATAAACCAATGAAATAATCCATGGCATAGTTTTCCAATTTTTCCTGATAGGGAACCCAATTTCCTTCAACATGTTTTATATCCCTAATGGAATTAATATTTTTATGGTAATTTGCGAATTTGTGGAAATTTTGTGTTATTATCTCCCTAATCCAACCATACTACCCTACTTTTCATCCTTCATTCTTCTTCCTCCATTAGAAAGAAAAGAGCTTTCCTCTCTTCCAGATCCGCAATGATGCATTTTTATTCCTCCGAGAAAGAGTCCAATCGATGATCCCAATAAATCTAAACCAAAATGTCCTTTATCTCTAGAAGTTCCTGATGGTTCAATGGCTTCTTTTTCTTAACCCACTTGCTGACAATAGCTTTCAGAATTTTTAAATTGAAACATAACAAATCCATATCATTTAAGTCATCCTGAGTGATTAATGAGGACCAACAATTCTGAACCAGGTAACAAAAGTCCTTTTCCTTAATCAACGAGTGATTAAATTTGAAGGGATAATGAAGAGTCACGACAACTCCCTCCAATTGCAAAATATTGGATCATGATCAGATATGGGTGAAGGGTAGATCCAATATCTGTATCTGAAAATATCACTTGCCAACTTTTCCAACAACAAAAGCCTATCCAATATTTTGCTAACACTTCTTGGACCATGCCTTCCATTCCTCTAGGTAGGGACTAACTTTGAGCGAGCAACATCAAGCATATTGTGTTCCTTGAAAGTAGAAGCAAAAAAATCCCACAAAAGATCCAACTTTGACAAAAAACCTTAGACTTCGGAATAGTTTAAGTTCAAGTTGAGATAACCAGCAAAAATAAGATTCAAAACCATGAGGATGTTAACGACCACCACCAATTCCCAAAAAGGTTGACGATCTTTATAGGCTCTATAGGAATTTACTATATGAACTTATGAAAATCATTAAAATACCCAATGAAAACCATTCCTGTAGATACATGGAACGATTTTAACATAATGGTAAGGGGATTCCGAATGGTGAGAATGCCCCCTGACAAACCAACAACATTTAAGGTCGAGGCCTCCCAACATGGAAGTAATTTTAAAAGGTATTCAAAAGCTTTTACCGCTAAAAACATAGTTTCCTAAATCAAAATGACATTAGGGTGATGGACGAAAAACATTGTTTAGAGAGAATGTGACTTTGAGCCCCCCTACCCCCTGAATGTTAAAGGATAAAATCAACATTAAGTAACCACCTTAAAGGGCTCTAATGCTCTAAGGGCCCTTGGAACGAGTGAGAGAGAGGATGCAACTGAAGGGGAAGAATTGGAAGCCATATTCAGTCTAACCAAGAGAGGGAGATAGGTTGCAGAGGGAGCCTGCTTAGAGTCAATGTTCCTTCCCTTGCAATGCCCCTTCTACTTGTTTTTGGCTCAAATGCTAACATTTTGGTGTTGGATCGAGTTCAGTGTGGAAGTGGTAGGGTTTGGGGAAGGCTTATTAGAGAAAAACTACAGATTCGATGCCAAGGTAATTGCCAAAAAAGTAGGGAGAGTGTTAGACACTGAGAGGGGGGGTGAATCGGTGTAAAGCCAATTTTAAAACTTTTCTTAACTTGTCACAATTAATTACCAATTCATCATTCCACTATTCTACCAATTTCATAATCATTTCACTTCATCATTCACATATCATAAGCACTTGAATCATCAAGAACCATAACACAAAAGAACACAACACCATATAAGTTTGTAATATTTTTGTATTAGTTTTGGACCGGCTACAACCATGAGGTAAAATCAGCACCTACTGATACAAAGAGCACCTACTATGTAAACATGGGCATTCACTGTGTAAACATGGGCAGCTACTGTCATCAACATTTCTCATCTAGTCATCAATCACCAAGGTCTGCTCATCTCTGTTGTTCACTGTCAAGTCATCATACAACTCTGATAGGGTGCATCATATTCAACATATCATCTTCATAGTCAACAACATCATGTCATCATACTTCAACTGTGGATGCTATAGCAGGATTTACACAGACTGTAAAGGGATCATCATCAATAGGTAGACATCAAACATAGAATTCCATTATCAAATCAAGGTATCATCATAGTGAATCAAGACATCATCATAGTGTAAAAGGCATTATCATCAACATCATATCATAAATGTATATAGACTGTGTGTATCTATGGAAGAGCCCTAACCAAAGTCATAACTCAAACTAAGAAAGGATTCATGGAAGTATCACACATCCCCAGCCTTCTTTACCTTCTTCACACTGTTCTTCAACAGTTCTTTGTTGCAACTCTGCTTCAAACCTCAGTCACCATAGGCATATTGCTTTTATCAACAAATTTTCTTAAGTCTGTCTCAATCATTGCCACCAGACTTAACTGCAGATAACTTCAGACTTTATGATACCAGACTTAACACATTCCTAACTAGAGTTACATACCTTGGATGCTCTTGAAGAATGCCAAGTCTGAGTTTCCTCATCTTGCTAGGGAATATACCTTCATCTTTCACTTACCTCGGTTAAAGCCTGAATTATCTCTTCTTATCTTCAGTCAACTTATGAAGGTATTCTTAAGCTATGCATGCACTTTGTGTCACCTCAACCAATCAGTTGTCATCCAGGATTGTCAAAACTTCATGCTTTTGTTGTGCATACCTGCCATCATTCATCTCAGTCCAAATCCCAGTCAAAAACAAGCTGAGAGAAATCTTCTCTTCAAACTGTGGAATACCTTTAACAAAGATACTGCTGCCATATCATTAAATCCACTGGTTGTGTATACTCCATTGATCCATGATTGTAATAAACCCAAAATGAAATGTTAATGCTGCAACCTTCGGATGCTTGTTAGTGCTATTGAGGTCAGCATATGTTGTCTTCTAGGGAAGTCATAGAATGTTCACGCCTATGCTACTGTAGACCTTGGATGCTGGGAAACAATGACCATTATATTTCATCAAAATTTTACACCAAATTGTGATAAACCCTACTTTCAAATTCATACTGTTTCATGTATGAAAATTAGGGCTTTCTTCTTCTCTACAATCAGACTGTTTAGGCTGAGTAGAATAGGTTTGTTTTTCTTCAATATTCATGCACTGGTAAAGACCCCAAGCAAGACAACTAGGTTTGCAAAAAAAGAAAATAGACTATTGTTCCGAATTGTATCTCTGCTACTACCACAATTAGTGAATTTTTTACCTCAGTCAAGTCAACTATTGACTGGTCCTTCACCACCGAAAAACATCAGTTGCTGCACCTCCTCAGTGAGCTAATCATCATCATATTCGTTCTCTACTGTAGAGTTGCTACCCTAAACCTTGTCAAGACACAAAATTTGCTGTTGCAATAATTTGGGTCTGCTGCTGCAAAATTCGTGCTCAGTCCACTGCTGCTACCTCAGTCAGCAAATTCTTCTTCAATCCATAAGCTGCTCAATCGTTGGTTTGGTGAAGTGCTTAACAAAGATACAAAAAGTGTTGTTGCTGCAAACAGTCACCACCGAGAGGCTTCTAAGAAAAAAGAACAAAACAAAATAAAACTTCTATGCTGCAAAATTCGGGTCCACTCCTTACTGCTGCTACCACTGAACCTCAGTCTCAGTCAAGATAGAGAGCTCTCTCCTCTTCATCGTTTTTTTTTATTTGGAGTGGAGAACGCTTGTGTTTATATAGTCACTTGAGTTTCCCATATCCTTGATATTAGGGCAAACTTTAAGGTCGTGTATTATTTATTATTATTTTTATTTGTTATTTGACTTGTCCACATATGATATAACATATTCCATTTATTAATAATATTTTTATTTCACCACTTCTTTGCCACATCATTATGGCACATAGGGGTGTGTCCACAAGTCTTCGAGGAACCCATCATCATGTCATGTATGACCAAGCACCCCATCAACCAACCACTAAGCGTGTGGGTACCACATGCAAGGGTGTGCTAAGATCATAAGTGCCATCACACCACCATGTAAGTGGGTGCCTGTCACATGCCCCAATTTTGTGAAATAATGTTATCTTATTTTGATATTATTCCCAGACATTATGTTAAATTTAATGCTAAGTGGAAACTGATGACTCAGCAGAGTCAAGGATGTGGAATGTAATTCTAAATATTTAATTTTTAAATAAATAAAAGTGGAGACAACAGCCTAGGAGAGCTGTTAAAAAGAGTGTTACTAGTCAAGTGGTGGAAGGAACTAGGTGGAGAGCAAAAAGGACAAGTGGCAACATCCTCAAACACTTCCTATGTTGCAGGTGGCAACTTCCCTCCATTTGGGGTCATGATCCCCCAAGAAAGTGGGATCAGAGCAGGTGGCTCAATTAATGGCAACTAACCCAAAAAGACCTAGGCAGTCTTATTAAAAGTTCCCAATGTAGAGAGCTGAGGCTGCTCATTCCAGGAGAAGAATCATTCAGGTGAATGCACTTCAAGGAATTCATTGGGAAAGGGAAATTGGAAGGAAGGTGTTTGAGGGGTAAACTGCAGAAAGTTGATTTAGTACAACTTTGCAGCTGAAAGATCTTACTGCAGTATGCAGAGTTGGTATTGAGTCTGAGGACTGGTACTTTGTTGATTGCTCCACCTAGTTCCAGCCAAGCAGACCAGAACAAGCTCGGGGGTCTTGAGAAGTCGTTTTTTGAGCGCTCTCCAGGAATTGGTAGGGAGGAACAGCCTCCCATTGCTGTTGTCGTCCAGCTTTAAAGACATGTTCTATTATCTTTTAATTTCTGTGTTATAGTTTATCTCTATGTAGGATCAATAAATGAATGATGTTATGATATGCTGTGTTGAATCTTTTTAGTTATTCTAGACTAAATCTGTACTGTGATGAAAGATAAATCCTACTTGTGTTTTTCCCCATCTGGAGCAATCCAGACCGTACTCTAGCACAGGTAGTTGTTTAAGTAAATGAAGTATGATCGAAATATGAAGGAATCGAATATTTAAAGTTATCAAAGTATTGAAATGTTACTTCTCAGTAGTTAGTTGTTTTCTAGAAAGTTTATTAATTTGATTGCAGACATGTTATCAGAATTTAGTCTATGTAAATAGCATGTTAATATAGAATAATACTTATATTACTAATTTACATTAGTATATTTAACTCTATAAATTATTTTCTATGCAGTCCCTATATTCCATAAACTGTGCTTTTACTTTGGAAATAGAGGATTTAGGCTTATCAGTTGGAAGTTAATAGTTTATGTTAAGAACAGATATAAACATAGTACTGATAGATTTTTCTATTAGTAACAACTAATATTTCTGCATCTATCTGCACTATAGTTAAATAATATGATAAAGATTACAGTAGTCCTTACTTAGCTTTAAATAGCTGAAGGACAGTAGTAACTTAGGGTTTTAAGTTAATACTATAAACTATTTTTATACTTTAGAGAACTGTGTAAATATAAAGAATACTGATAAGTATGGAGGTTCTTTAACTTTGTGTTCTAAGTAATCCACAGATACAAACTGAATTAAACTAACACAAATATTACTAACTGCTTTCAGTCATAATCGCAATACAAATAAGAACCAACATAAACTTAAGAATATATGTTATTCTTAAATAATAGTATTATAAATATAAATAATGTTATTATTATCCTTAAACTGTGACATTTATAGATAATTAATTTATAAAAACAAATTAAGAAAAACTGTACTACAGTAATAAGAAAATTACAAATAATAACATAGGAAACAATATCCTATTTAAGTTAAAGGGAGGTAAACCCTAGCTCATGTTCTGAGCATAAATGATAAATATTAAAATGTAAATTATAAATAATTCTAGTATTGTAGTAACCTAGGTTATACTTAGGTTAATTTCTTTAAAAACTACTGACTAAATTTGTTATATAACAAAGATAAACCACATTATTGACTGACATGTGCAATTGCATTTATAAAAAAAAAAAAACACAGGGTCTATAAATAACAACATACAAATAAACCACTCTCAGTCCTTTAAGGACAGATAGACTAAAATAGGAGAATAACATAATTATTAGCATAAGAGTATTATAAACTAAACAAGGGTTTTACAGGTCAAACCGTAACCTGTGAATTTGATTAAATAAACAAGATTTACATCACGGCTGTGAGTACCAGCCTTAAAAAATTTAATATATAAAAACCTGATAAAATACTCAACCGAGTTCAACTTCATTAATATTAAAAAAGGGTATAAACCCTAAAATATATAGAGTACAGCATAAACGGATAACAACTAAAACAAGTCACAGCGAAGCTACCTTCGCAAAATTTACAACCTAAACTGACTGCGAAGCCAAGCTTCAACAAGTACACTACACTCACAAAGTGCATCCACCCTATCAAGGGTTTGAATTTAAACATGCTTATAAACAACCTGTAAATAGTAGAAGCATAGTATAGCTCGTGGCAAGATGAGAAAGGGTATTAAAACCCTGGGCGAGTCCAACGACCACCCCAACTGCAAATAAGGGAGAACCCATCTTTCAGACCACGGGGCTTACCCGAGTTTGAGCCTTGAGACACGGCTGTCGCAAAGGCTGTCTTCCTACCCTTGTACAGGCTTCACTTCAACGAGTACCTACATTAATGGTAAACCCTGTCAGTAAAATTATCGTATGAGTATAAGCTCGAAAGTAAACTATACTAAAACTCGCAGTAAAATGAAAGAAAGGTCCTTTATGATTTTTACCTGTCACTGGGAGTATGTCGAACGAATTTACAAGAACTGTCACCTATAAATGGTGCAGTGGGGAAAACAACAACTCTCAGAACTGCACATAGTAGCGAGCTATGATGAATCGAGTAGGAAAACTGAAGAAATCACCAAACTACACGGGCTTGGGAAGAAGCTTTCCCTGGCAGCGAAACGAAGGTAGTAGGAAGAATAACTCTACGTTTGACAGAGAAAGAACCAGTAATCAAAATCACTCACTGGAGAATGGAGGCAACACAGAGTCAAGGTATAAGGTGACGGTAACCAAGAGAACGACGGCGACCATGGGAGACAATCCAAGCAACCCTGGAGCCAGTGTAAACCGCGGGACAATAATGCATTAGGTTTGGTTTCCAGAGTGTTATATATTTTCCACACGTGGAAAGGATTCAACCATGTAGCCATAAAATTATCCAAACAACGAGGGTCGTGTCCTATAGTTCCTGCATGGAGACATTATATTATTTGTTTGTTCATTGCAGCGTGGGTTAAACTATAATGACAGCCCAATAATATGTAACCAAACCTCTAATCATTTTCACTGTGTATTATATTAACCTAATCACCAGATTATTATCGCGAAGGAATTACGTTGACCAAGCTTCGTGTCATGTATAAACCATAATTTAAGTCCATTTTGGATTAAGTACAAACCATTGCTATCAACGACATAGTGTTATCACAAAGTAAACATTACCATAATAATATAGTGTAGTCGTATATTAAACGATACCATATGTTAATTGGGTGGCACGACAATACTCTAAACATCATTTTGAGTAGAATGAAATCATGTGATATATATATATTTTATAAAATAAATTAAATTTAAAGTCTTTAGTATAGTTATGAAAAGAGTATATGTTAGCTAGGAAATGACTATAGTGTCTCTAGTGACAAGTTAAATTATAGCTTAAGCATAGTAAACACTTTGCTTAGGAATATTACATGTTTAACACTTATGATTAGTATCGTGTAATAAGGCCAAGAAGTTAAGGCTAGATTTGAATACGTTATAATAACAAACTTTTGTAGACTCAAATGTTCATCGAACAAGTCAATTATGCATATCTAAGAAATATAAATGAACTGATAACTCCCATAGCATCGAAACTATGAAGTAGTACAAAACTAAAGATAAAAGTATTATCACAAAATTTTGTCACATAGTTTATGTGACATTACGTTGTTAATGCTTGGGAGTATATTCAACTTGGATTTATGTTCATACAAAGTGTCTAATGGACAACATGATAATTACAGAGATAAAACTGATGATAGGAATAGGAACGATCCTATTAAATTTTCAAAAATTAGTAGAACTCAGAGTTAAACATGGGAACAAAGTATTGGTAACCTTAAGCTCTTGTAAAAGGGTATAATGGTCATACTTCTACACACAAAGGTTTTTACTGTTCTTAAGATAATAGGCTGTAAGTACCTTATAGAAATAATTTAAGGGACAATAAATGTACAGGCAAGACAAGATATTATTGCAAAAAAAAATATTGTCAAGAAAACAATGTTTATGAGTATTACTAATTACTTGGACTAAAGAAGAAATACACATATAAGATATTCTAGTATTAGAGTCGCAATTATGCTGTACTGTCATCACATTTTTTTTCCAAGCTTGTTTATTGGAACAACTGATGGAAATCAAATGTTTTTACCTTACAGGAGCTATCTAGTGTTTATCAGCTTATTGATATAAGATTTTTAATTTGCAAACAAAATACTGCTGACACTAATAGATCTTTTAAAATTATGTACTCGATCGATCATACCTGTAACAACCTGTAAGAAACCGTATTCATCTGCGTTAGTACGAATGCTAAGTAAGCCCCGGATGTAAAAGTAGATTCCACCTACTGACATAGAAGAACTAATCAGTAAACTGAAGCAATTAGCATACCAAAAGATTTTAATCTTGCTATGAAAAATAAACTGTTAAGATATTTTAGAAACCATTTACTTAACTGTTTCTTTATGCCACTATTAGATGTTAGTAGAACCACAAGTTATAACATTTATTATTAACCCAAAAATTAAAAAATTTTGTGAAAATTTGGGGTTGTGACAGTGCCAAACCTTCTCATGCACTTAGGACCATCTTCAAGAATTCCAAGACCTCATTACCACATCATCTCCTTCATCATGTCATCTAACCACATCAAGAGCAAGCAATGGGTTTCATGATCTTTGTAAGGGCATTAAGGTCATCATCAAGGGTTCCAAGTCTTCATTAAGTCATCAAGGACCTTTAATCCAACAAATGTGGGTCCAAAGGCTTCTTCATCAAGCAAGAGGCATCATGGGATTCTTCAACCACATTAGCCATGCAAGAGGACCTCTATGGGTCAAGAACCATCATGACATCACCTGTGGGGTTGCCAGACCTTCTCTTAGGGTACCATGACACCATCAGAGCATGAATGACCACATAATGGGTCATTAATGCTTCTCTAACCCATCTAGGGCTTCTCCAAATTTTGTAAGGTCTTCAGGACCATCTCCAGGGTCTTCAACATCTTCAGCAAGGTGGTGGAATCAAGATCCAAGACTAGGTACAAGGTGCTTCAAGGCACAAACCCACTTTGTTTGGGATCCAAGGCACTGCAAGGTGCAAACCCACTCTGTAAGGGATCAAGGAACTGCATATGGGACTTGGTGGCATCAATGACATCCCATGGGGCCACTGCAAGTCCATGTTGGCATCAATGACAATTTCATCAACAGAGAGACCCCGACAAAGTACCTTCAGCGCCCCCCAAAACCTCCTTCAGCTCACTCTTTGGCCCACTCAGGGGGGAAAGGCCGACTCAGACTTATCCAAAGAAAAACTAGAAGGAAGAGGGGAGGACACAAGATTGTGAGTCATCAAGACCTTATCAAAAGACTTTTGGACAACCAAGAAAGCAAAATATTTAGAGAGAGAGATCGACAATTCCTTAGAAGGTGAGGAATCACAAGGAAGACCAGGGGGATTTCAATTTCCCCAATAAGTTGAACTCTCACACTCGATAAAATGATAACACCTGGAAAATCCTTAGATTTCTTAGTCACAACCATAGGAGGAACTTGAGAATCGAAACTGGATTGAGACCTACTAGCAAAGGTTTTTTCAATGGTTTTAATATATCTAAGTTCCATGGAAGAAATACCCTCATAATGAGTAGGTGAAAGAATAAGAGACATACCTTCTTCAAGCACGAGGTCTAGTAAGTCATTAAGAATTCTTGAGCCAGGTAACTCTGAGTCCCGACTTCAAGAGCATTCACCTTTTGGGGCCATCCTGTCTGCAAATAGGTCCTCATAAGTATCATCTGAAACCCCAACAAATTGACTTAGACAATTCTGACTTAAGTGACTAGTGCCATGACAGAGAAAACAACGAAAAGTTATACCCTTATAATCCAACCTCTGAAGGATAACCTTATCTCCCCAAATGATTTTAACCTCTACTAGAAGACCTTGTGAGACATCAATATCTACTAAAATCAGACTCCATTCTTTTGTCACCACCCACCAACAATTGCTCATCAAGCACAATGAAGTGACCCAAAAGGTTTTCCAATCCCACAATCACCTCTTTGGTCCAAAGCAGAAAGGGGAAACTTGGAAGGACCAAAGATGATGGTGACAGGGTCTTTCCCTCTCAAGATCGAAATTAGAGTTCCAACGACTCAACATAAGATATCCCTACCCAATGGTCCTATACATCGAGAGCTACTTAGGAGGGTTTTCTTCTTTTAAGAAAATAAAGCAAAACAATCCGTTCGGGAGGAGATACTCTTAGGGAGATAGTCAATCTCTGAGCGCCAATGTTATGAAACGAAATTGATCATTTCCACCTATTTCATTATGGAATACTCTAGCTAGCCAACGAGGGAAAATACAAAGAAATTAACCACTCTATCTATGCTAACATCGCTTCCTATCACATAAGTCGGTTGGTTAGATTTCACCTTGCACAGCTTTACATCGTGCCAAATTTTGGCCTTTTGTCGCCTGAGAAGTTGTCCTCTAGTCGACCGTTCGAAGCAAGAGTCTCTTCAAGGAGGAAAAGCGCCAACACAAGAGGAAGTTGGTTTCCAAATACCCTTGACACACTGATCTGAATCTTCCCCTCCCACCAACATGAAATATGGAGTGTTTGGTAGGTACCCTTGGTTGAAGAAGTTTCCTGGCTTGTGCCAGGTGCTTGACCTTCAGTCTGCTAGAACCAAGGCATGGTGAATCAACCCCCCCCATGTCTGGACTGCCAATTTGATGGAACTCCACCAACAAAGGAGGAACGATGCGTCCAATTAAAAAAGAGACCGAGGGGAACTTAGTTATGGGCAAAGTGGCTCCCAAAGCAATGCCCACATATGAAGACTTTTTATGTGCAATCAAGACAAGTGTTTCCAGGAAAAGAAATAAAAATACAATATGATACCACAAAGTGACATGCCAGAAAACACACCATGATCAGGACAACTAGGACAGAAAGAGGTCAATGACAAAAAAAATTAGAACCCAAAGGAAATGATAAAAAACTTCCCACTTTTTTACTGTGGTTGGTACTAGGTCTACCAGCGAGAAATTGGACTCCACAAAGGCAATAAGAGCCGTAAGGATTGCAAAGCAGAAAGCCCTAGGTAACACCCTTAACACCCTGAAAAAACCAAGCAACCTAGAAAAACCCTAGAAACCCCTCTATTACCAAAACAACGAATACTTAATCCTATACACGCAAATCCTACCCTGATGCAATTTAGAAATATGGAAGTAAACTACAATGCCACCATTTAGATGTATCAAATTTCCTTTGATGTACTTCCCCGAACTTAGAAATGCTAAAATGTTGACAGCAATGGTTTAAGGAAATTTTAATGTATCGATTACTTATAACTTGAGTTGATCTAAGGTGTCGGATTAAGGGCGTGGGAAAATCCCACTCTCAACAATACATCCATTGATCACAATATCTCTCTGTCAGGATGTCCAATGATTTATGGCGCCAGACGCAATACAGCAAGGGTTCAAATCCCACAACGATATTGTCAAAAATGTATCATACAATTAAGAAGAAAATTAAAATAAACTGATTGTTACATGTTTGTCAGGATGGTCGAGTGGTCTAAGGCGCCAGACTCAAGTTCTGATCTTCGAAAGAGGGCGTGGGTTCAAATCCCACTTCTGACAGTTGTATCAAACTCCCATTCAGATTGACCTTTCATTTTCACGTCATTTTAGTTACATTTCTACAAATTTCTGACAGTTGAATGAAACCGAATTAGATCGACCTCATATTACTTACAATTCTACGAATGTTCAGGAGGTTTCTATTACAAATTGTACGAATGTTCCATGGGGTTCTCGTTTCTATTCCAAATTCTATGAATGTTGTTTTCTATTACAACTTGTACGAATGTTCCAGGGGGTTCTTGTTTCTATTCCAAATTCTATGAATGTGTTTTTCTATTACAAATGCTATGTTGTTTTCTGTTACAACTTGTACGAATGTTCTAGGGGGTTCTCGTTTCTATTCCAAATTCTATAAATGTGTTTTTCTATTAGAAATGCTATGTTGTTTTCTGTTACAACTTGTACGAATGTTCCAGGGGGTTCTCGTTTCTATTCAAAATTCTATGAATGTGTTTTTCTATTACAAATGCTATGTATGTTCTATGTGCATTTGGTCTAGTGGTATGATTCTGGCTTTAGGGTGCGAGAAATTCCGAGTTCAATTTTCAAAAAGCCCTGATAACCTTTATGGAACTTGAAACTCGATTGAAAACAATGCAAGGCTAATAATTCATGTTAGAAATGCAAAACTCGAATGGGTTCATAGAAGTCGATTACCTGCGTGAATCATAAGTGCCATATGCTAATGTTAACATAACGAAACAAAAGCCATGTACCAATCCCTTTTGCTTCATTATGTACAATCAACCATATCTCTTTGTGGCTGTGAATTTGTTGTTTGTTGCTTGCCCGGACCTGTCATGATGTGCTGCTTATGGTATTAAAGTTAGCTGCCTAATTATCCCACTTGGCCCATATCTTGCTCCTTTCTTACCTCGCTTCGAAAATCTTCTGTGAGCTTCAAGTTGGAGGGGTATTTACGACAAAGAGTATAATTTTTGCGAACTTTGATACTTATGGTTCTGGGAAGATTTGTCCTAAAACACTCCCTCGGACGAGTAAGGTGGTTTTGACTCGAGGATAGCAGTGTTGGAAGGTAATTACAACAAGTTATCTGTCTTCCACGCATTCAAGATATTAATTGTAGTAGGTGAAGATGAAATGAAGGCAGGTAAATGACAAGATGGTAAGCCAGAAGCAACAAAGTAATAAATGCTGCAGCAGCAGCACTGTGGGTTGTTTGTTTGAGATCCAACTGTCCACAATACTAACGTCACAGCATTTATGACTCTATTGTGTATAATGAAATATTGTTTGCCCAGCTGAAATACTCTACAAGTTCTAGAAGCATCCTGAAAGGTCTAACTGTCCACAATACTAACGTCACAACATTTATGACTCTACTATGTATAATGAAATATTGTTTGCCCAGCTGGAATACTCTGCAAGTTCTAGAAGCATCCTGAAGGCTATCGAACTATAGAACTGCTATTAAAAGATGGTGTCTGTATGCAATTTGCAATGTAAGAAGTGCAGAGATGAAGCTCTCTCATATAGTTTTATGTTTTAAGTTTTGTTCTATTCCTCCTCCATTTCCATCAAGCAGAATGAGAAAAGTTATCTGGTTATAAAGAGATTCGACTTTCTATACAAAGTAACTGCTAACCAAACCTTAATCTACGGCACTGAATATATCTCAGGGTGGTTTATTTGGGGTACGATCTAAAACAGATAGTCGGGTAGTCGAATTTTCATCTTGTTGGCCACGTGATTCTGGCCTCCTACACAAACATGTAGAGTAATCGCAGACCACTAATTCACTGGTTGAAATGTGACCTTACCTTTGTGATTTTTCCTTTATGACTTTGCTGTGATGAACAGGTAGAATAAACAGGGAAGGATGCTAGTTTAGCTCTTGAAAATTATTACCTCGATAGGCGTTTATATGTGATATTTTGGGGATGGATTTGTTTGAGTGGATCATCAAGATCCACGAAAACATGCCAAGTGTATGAATCGGATGATTTGAATCGTCTGATCTTTTAACTAGCTTAACTAGCCGCTGATTTAGGAGTTTGTTAGGAGAGCCGATCACCGCCGAGGAGTCTGTTAGGAGACGTGGAGGAGATACGAGGTGGTGGAGGAGACTGTTAGCTGCTGATCGTTTATTTAGGAGTCTGTTAGGAGATGGTTATGAATGGAGTAGTCTGACGGGTCGACGATTTCTCTCGACGTTAGACTACTCCGTCTACCCACTCCGTTAACTATCCCGTCCTCTGGAGTCTGGCAGATCCATCCAGCCAAGGGTCTCACATGAATCTTTTTCTGAAAGCTATCCATTTATTCCTGCAAAATCAAGAAAATCAAGTCTATAAGATCTGATAAAGGAAAAACAACCAAGCTGTATGGCATGTATGGCCATATCTCTGCTTGCATGTCGCCTTCACCTTCTTTAGCACCTTGTTTGCTTCCCCATAACCTATCACTGTCACCTTCTGCTCCTTTCTGCTTACATCCATGGATTTATTGCTTATATCCATGGACAGAGATTGAGCTGTAAGGCCAATGCTTGCTTTTGCTTCTGTCGAAGAAAGAGAAATTACAACAATCCAAATCACTACGAAACACAAACGACAGAGCACTAATTAAGTAGTAAATAAATACGATGATTAGACTTACAGGTTCTGGGGCCCTGTTCTTTACGAAGATTTCTTCCAATAGAGCACACTGCTCTCTGGACAATTTGAGCTTCTTCTTGGAGCATCCCTCTTCCTCTACGTTGCTGGAACAAAGTAGGTCATTCTCCAACTCCTCGGTAGCACCCCGCTTTCTCTTGAACATGTCGTACCGATTCACTGGGTTAGCTGCATTGGAATCAACGGTGCTATTCGAGGACGACACATTAATGGTGCCCACGTCTTCATTGTAATAACAAGAGACAAGGATTTTGTCAGCGTCGGATAGTCGTGACACAGGTACTGGAAGGATTGGAACCTTAGCTTTTGCCGCTAATCTATCGCTATCACCAACACTGCGATCTATAAAAGACGATCATGATCACATCATTATTCGAAATAACCCAAAACAAAAAAAAATCTAGCTAACATGTTAATTATAAAAGTGAATCCGTGCTATGAAGATGAACGATTAGTCTAATTAAGGGTTAAAGAGGGAATAAATATACTGATCCGGCGTAAGGTTTTCTCCCCTGGCGGAAGAAATGGGGCTAATGGAAACATATCTAACTGCATAGGAGGCCCATTCACATTTCTCTGAGAAGCGTACTCATGATCTTTGTCTCTGGTGTTTGTCCGGCCAGTACCAATACTCAAACCTAATGAGACCTCCATACTGCAATCCATACCCCCTTCTTTCGTTTCCGTTAAGGTTTCGACAGAGTTGAAATGATTGAATAATGTAGAAAATAGAACTTGATTTTCTTGATTTTGCAAGAATAGATCGATAGCTTTCAGAAAAAGATTCATGTGGGACCCTTGGATGGATGGATGTGCTGGACTCCGGAGGACGGGATAGTTAACGAAGTGGGTAGACGGAGTAGTCTAATGTCGGGCAAAATCCTCGGCCCGTTAGACTACTCCGTTATTAATTGGTTGCAATTATGTATTCAAAATCTGTATTGCTTTGTCTTTATGGTAGTCCTTCCATCCAGAGTCCAGAGAGACCTGAGGCGCAGGAGTGCAGTGCGTGCGAATCTGTGCCACCCCCAATATAAAATTGACCTACCAGTGCTGTGTTTGAATCGAAAAATGAGAAGGCAGCAGGATACGTACGATGTTTGATGATGCCTCACATGCCAGACGCCTCCCACAATTCGACGTCTGTTTCTTTCCACTGATTGCTAACAGATGATCTTCACTTATACAATTTGGATTCACTGAAGATTCAAATATATAAAATTTCATAGTCATTCTAAGGCAGAGAGCATGCCGGGTTGTCTGTGCCTTTGCTTGCTTGTTGCTTCCTCCAATTTAATCTTCTTAATACTGTCTCGGTTTCCAAAGAATGAGTTCAGTCTTCGTTGACTCTAAATCAACGATTGGAGTCGAGTTCCAGATGAGAAACTAAAACTAATTTTTATTTACAGCCAGTCGCGGTTTGAATGTAATACAGAGAGCAAGTTTATCTAAAGGTTTGGCGGTCTGCATACAATTCCCACACCAAGTTTATCTTATTATCGAAAACTACTTTCTATTCATAGCCACTCGAGGTGTGCAAGCGATTCTAAGGGCAAGCTTATCTAACGGTTTGGTAGTCTGCATGCATTTCCAACACCAAGTTTATCTGAATGTCGTCGTTACTTTAAAAAATGTTGAGTTAGGTCATAATTTTTGCATTTTCATTAGGTTTTTAATGATAGCTTTTATCTTTTTGCATATAAAACACTTCTTTTTGCGTTTTGAGTTTTTGCATTTTGCCTATTTATATACCCTTCAATTTAGGCTAACTAATATCATAATCATGGTGGTGAAATCGAAATCCGATCAGAAAAAAAACTAAGAGAGAGAGAAATGAGTGTGTTAAATCGACAGAAGAGATCCATGGCTACAACAATTTTGAATTTTGAATTTTGTACAGGTTGTTGTCAATATGTGAACAAGATGTTGAGATTAAAGGGTTTTTAGCAATTAGCTTACCATCTGCATATATATGCAGCATGATATGCTAGGGCTTGCTCTTCTTCGTATGGCTATATTAGTGTGTTCAAGTTCTTTTAGAAATGCAGAAATAGAAATGAACAGTCTGATTGATATGCATCATGATATGCTAGGGTTTGCTCTTCTTCATATGGCTATATTAGTGTGTTCAGGCTCTTTCAGAAATTCAGATATAGAAATGAACAGTCCGTTGGCAATCGTCATACCTTTTTGTTTTGTTTTACATATTTTTTTATGTTCTCACATTATATATTAAATTTTCCATGTCGCACTTAACTTTCAAAAAGCATTAATAATAAAATAATGATGGGATGTAAACCAAACCAAGGACATTCAAATTAAGGTAATTCGTACACATTCAATAATAATCAACGCTAATTAAGATAAACATGGATGAAAAGATGTTGTTATTTACCTCATTATGCAATCTCGATCAAATTAGGTATTCTTTATAAGGTGCATAAATTAAATATTCTTTAGATGCATCAATCAAATTATGTATCCATTTTAATGGCATTTTATTTTTAAATATAGTGAAATATGCATAAATTAAATATTTAAAGTTATGATTGTTTCTAATGATGGTATAAAAGAAATACAAATATTGTATATTCATGATGATTACATAGAATACATGATGATGAATGTATATATTATTAAAGCCTTCTTTGCGTAGGATCGCAATTCCATAAATGTGAATCTTATAAAATAAAAGTATATTATGTTGTTAATAATAATTACATTGCTTATTGAAGTAGGGGAATTTTACTACATTGCTTTCAATGTGATATCAATTTTTTTAATGTGAAAATATTTGTTTGTTGTTTATGGCCGAAAATGTAGCGGGCTCAATTTGCAATAGAATGGCATCCCCAGGTAAAACCCTCATTATTGCTGCCATTTATTATGCTTTAAATCTGTAACAAGAGTGGATAATTTTCCGTTATTGTTGTTATTTTATTATTATTGTCCATTTCTTTAATATTATCCTTCCAAGGCCTGAAATCCAATGGGTTCGGCTACGATATAACATAATCTAAGGATCATTGAGTTCAACACTATCTTTAAGCCTCTCAACGTCGCCGGTTCAATTTTGCCAGAGGCAACCTGGGATAATTGGCCATTTCTTTAATATTATCCTTCGAAGGCCTGAAATCCAATGGGTTCGGCTACGATATAAAATAAAATAAGGATCATTGAGTTAAACACTATTTTTTAGCCTCTCAAAGTCACCGGTTCAATTATGCTGGTTCAATTCTACCAGATCGGTTCAATTCTGCTGGTTCAATTCTACCAGATGGGATTAAAAAAAGAATCATGCATATATGCAGAAACCCTAACAATGTTAGACATGTTGTGAAGATTGATATTCAAAGAAAAGAACTTTAGCCTACTCCAAAAGGGCATGACTTGTATGTTTAAAAGACATGATGGTCATCACTGGTCATGTTTTTTAAGAGGTAATATTTTGAGAATGTTTTAGCCGGACTTGGGTATCATGGTCAGATATTTGGTTCGATCTAAAACAATCAGAGATATATTGTAATGGAGCAGCCATTCACTCAGTGCATGCATTGTAGAGTGACCTTTAAAAGATGTAAAGGGAAATAAAGGGCCATCAAAACCAAAATTTAATGGTTTTAACTACCCATTCGTACAACAAAAAACTTTACTGATTTAAAAATTAGGGGAAACGTAAAGTATTAGGGATATAGTAATCCAAGAAAACTTTATCTCCCTTTAACAGCTATTACAATACCATATTCATGATAAATTGTGGACCAAGCCAATACTTTAAGCAACTACCCATTATATATGAAAATCTTATGATAGTTTTATATAATCTATCACCTTGATAATATTCTCTTACAATGTATTAATTCTTTAGGTGTAAAGTAAATATTAAATATAAGGGGTAAGAGACTATTTAAACTTCCTATATATGATTTATGCTAATTTTAATTTTCATGTACAAGTTTTAGGCATATAGTAATCCAAGAAAAACACTTTTAATAATGTGATAGAGTTATGACACATTGCAACATTCATTAAGGATTAAAAAATGATATACACTAAACTTAATATGTGATACATTAATAATGTGACATTCGAAGTTCACATTGTGATGTATATCATGTATTATGTTGCATTGTGGCGTTCATCAATGGTTATGTTGCATTGCGACATTGAGAAAATGTTACATGTCTAAAATGATAAAGGGTTGTCCCATTCTAAATTTCATTAAGGAACCCAAGATGTGACACATTAGTGAAGTGACATTCAGCAATCATCATGTTGTGTTCAATTGCGGCGTTCATTTATGGTTATGTCGCATTGTGCATTAAATATGGGTTATATGTCTAACATGAAAAAGGGTTATGTCCCATTAAGGATTAAAAAATTATATATATAATGACACAACCCAATATGTGACTTATTAATTATGTGACATCTAACGTTCATCAAGGATTATGTTTCGTCCTAATGTTTCTGAAGGTTATGTGGCATTACAGCATTGAGAAAATGTTATATGTCTAAAATGGCAAAGGGTTATATCACATTCTAACGTTCATTAAGGATTAAAAAATGATATACACTCACACAATCCAAGATGTGACATATCAATAATGTGACATTCGAAGTTCATTGTGTTATGTTGCATTACGACGTTTATTAATTGTTATGTTAATTGTAGATTCCTTAATGGTGTTGTCACATTGCGACATTCATCGAGAGTTATGTTAGATTTCGACGTTCATAATGGAATATATTGGATTACAAAATTTATCAATACTTATGTTAGATTGTAGCTACATACCTCAACAGTGCATTCCTTAATGGTTTTGTTGCATCGGGATGTTCATCGGAAAGCTAGAAA
>LPNX010657834.1:1040729-1095657 GCA_001517045.1 Pseudotsuga menziesii | reverse complement strand
TGAAGATGAAAATCACTTCCTCTTAGAGTGCCCTGCGTACACCCACATTAGATCCCAGTTTCATAATCTTTGTTGCAATACCGACATTCCTAGCCTTTTGTCCTGTCAAAATTATAGTAAGCTCGAGACGCTTCTTTCCAAGCTCTTTGAGCATATAAATATAACTTTAAAGCAAACTAATTAATTCTCTTCTTTAGGTCCGATAGACCAAAGTTTGGTCTCAGGGGACGTTAACCATCATCATCATCATCAAATAAATTATATTATTTATTATATATTATAAATAAATAATTTAATGTTTTATATTAATTAAATAAGAAGGTAATAAATAAATCATATTATTTACTATATGTTAACATTAAATAATCTAATATTTTATATTAATTAAATAAGATGGTAATAAATAAATTAAATTATTTATTAAGTAATGTAATTAAATAAACAATATTATTTTCATTATTACTTTTTATCATCAAAAATATTATAATACACTATAATCAATGTTAAAAACATAATTATTACATAAATTGTTTCCTAATATTAATTACACTTAAGTAATCATTATTATTATTATTTTATTATCATCTAAAATATTATAATATTTTAGAATAAATAAGAAAAACATTTTCACTACATGAATGAATTGTTTTCTAATATTAATAAATACCTCCAAACTATATGATTTTTTTATCCAATATTAATTAATTAATATGTTAATTAATACATAGTTTATATTGTATGAAAAAATATAATTAAAATAATTATATAAAAAATATAATGTATATGAATATTTATAAAATTAAATAAATGAATAACATAATAACTCATAAACTAAATATATATTTATTTATAAAATAAGATAATGAATTTATCAATTGTTTGTTTTTCTTCTTTTTAAGAAGTTGATCATTCTTAATGTCAAAGATAAACATGTCAATGGTAGTATCATTAACAAATATTTGTTTTCATTAATTTCATTGGTTTAGATGTCTAATGACAGTGAGTAACTACTTTTGGCATATTGACAAGGCCATGAAAAACAATCAATATTCAATTTTGATGTATTACAAGCACAAACCATAAAATGTTATTTGATTTTATATTACATGTAAATTAATTTTGGATTACAAGCACATACTATAGGGAAAAACATTAATAATACTTGAAGAGAATACTTTGGAGTAAGGGGTTATCTCATGGCGTTCTTTAAAGGTTATATGTATAATACTGAATGTTTTTTTATAAAAATTGGTATACACTGACAATGCCCATGATGTTACACATTAATAATGCCCTTGATGTGACACATTAATAATGTACACGATTATGCCATATTACAACAACCATTGAGGATTAAAAAATTATATACACTGACACAACCTAAGATGTGACACATTAATAATGTTACATGCGATGTTCACATTGTGATCTGTATATCATGGATTATGTTGCATTCTAATGTTTATTAACGTTAGGTTGCATTGTGACATTCAAAGGGTTATGTTTCATTTTCATTAATGTTTAGTATACGTTGACAATGGCCATGATGTGACACATTAATATTTTGACACGGTTATGCCACATTGCAACAGTCATTAAAGATTAAAAAAATGTATACAATGACACAACCTAAGATGTGACACATTAATAATGTGACATGCGACGTTCACATTTTGATGTATATCATGTATTATGTTGCATTGGGACGTTCATCAATGGTTATTTCATATTAAATGGAATTTTAGGCACATTAATATTATATAATAATACTTGAAGTGAATACTTTGGAGTAAGGGGTTATCTCATGGTGTTCTTTAAAGGTTATATGTATAATACTTAATGGTTTTTATAAAAAATGGTATATGCTGACAATGCCCATGATGTTACACATTAATAATGTGACACGGTAATGTCACATTACAACATTCATTAAGGATTAAAAAATGATATACACTCACACAACCTAATATGTGACACATTAATAATGTGACATTAGACATTGACATTATGATGTATATCATGTATTATGCTGCATTGTGGCATTCATGAATGGTTACGTCGCATTGAGAAATTGAGCAAAGGTTACATGTCTAAAATTATAAAGGGTTGTCCCATTCTAAAGTTAATGAAGGATTAAAAATTGATATTCATCGACACAACCCATGATGTCACAAATTAGTAAAGTGACATTCAACAATCATCATGTTGTGTTCAATTGTGGGGTTAATCTATGGTTATTTAACATTGTGACATTAAGTATGGGTTATATGTCTAACATGAAAAAGGGTTTTGTTCCATTAAGGATTAAAAAAAATGATATATACAATAAAAAAACCCAATATGCAACTCATTAATTATGTGACATTCAACGTTCATCAATGATTATGTTTCATTCTGATGTTTATGAAAGTTATGTCGCATTACATCATTGGGAAAATGTTTTATGTCTAATATGATAGAGGGTTATGTCACATTCTAACGTTCATTAAGGATTAAAAATGATATACACTGACACGATCCAAGATGTGACATATCAATAATGTGTCATTCGAAGTTCATTGTGTTATGCTGCATTATGACGTTTATTAATTGTTATGTTACATTGTGACATTGAGAAAGGGTTATATGTCTAATATGACAAAGGGTTATGTCCCATTCTAACATTAATTAAGGATTAAAAAATTATATACACCCACACAACCCAATATGTGACACATTCATAATCTGACTTTTGATGTCGGTCATTGTAACATTCATCACGGGTTAAGTCATATTCTGATGTTTATGATGGTTATGTTGCATTCTGACATTTATTATGGATTATGTCGCACTGTGTTATTTATTAAGGGTTATATTGCATTGTGACATCCATCCACGGTACATTCCTTAAAGGCTCTGTCGCATTGCAACATTCATTGATGCTTACGTAGGATTTCAAGGTTTACGTTTCACATTCATTGATGTGATAGTTAGATGTTTAGAAAATTTCTTTAAGAAATTTCCTTATATATTGTCGCATTGTGTTGTTTATCAAGGTTTACGTTTCACTGCGATGTTATCAAGGGTTATATCACATTACAAAGTTAAGCCGGTGTTACAGTGTTTGGTTGGTATATGTCAACACAACCAAAGATGTGACACATTAATAATGTGATAATGGGCGTTTAATAAGTGTTATGTCGCATTGTGACGTTTACCTCGGGTTATGTTACATTAGCAACATTCATGAAGGGTTATGTGATATTTGTCAAGGGTTATGTCACATTGGGATAATGCCCAAGATGTGACACATTAATAATGCGATAGTGGGCGTTTAATAAGCATTATGTCACATTGTGACGTTTATCACAGGTTATGTTACATTAGTGACATTCATGAAGGGTTATGTCACATTGTGATATTTGTAGAGGGTTATGTCACATTGCGATAATGCCCAAGATGTGACACATTAATAATGTGACAGTGGGGGTTTAATAAGTGTTATGTCGCATTGTGATGTTTATCGCAGGTTATGTTACATTAGTGACATTCATAAAGGGTTGTGTCACATTGTGATATTTGTCAAGGGTTATGTCACATTGCGATAATTCCCAAGATGTGACACATTAATAATGTGATAGTGGGTATTTAATAAGCGTTATGTCGCATTGTGACATTTATCGGAGGTTATGTTACATTAGCGACATTCATAAAGGGTTATGTCACATTGTGATATTTGTCAAGGGTTATGTCACATTGCGATAATGCCCCAGATGTGACACATTAATAATGTGTCTTTGGATGTTTAGAAAATTTCTTGTTGCATTATCAACTATGGTCACGTGGTTCACCAAAGTTAACCATGGTTAAGTATGGCCAAAATGATGTATTTTTCTGTCACGTTAAGACTTTTACTTTTGAAAAGCGAAAAAAATTCATATGTGTACACAAACAATGTTTTGATATTGCGACATTTATCAATACTAATGATGGATTGCGACATTCCTCAATAGTGCATTCCTTAATGGTTTTGTTGCATTTGGACATTTAGCGACAACGATCAAAACATTTATTCATGGATATTGAAATTCATCATTCCTCGATGGTCGTGTCACATTATTTGCCACCATGCTGTAAGAATTTTCTTGATATATATGAAGTCGTTTGACAAAAGAAATGGTTTAAACCATCCACATTCTACATAGTAATGTATAATGTTATGTCGCATTGTGATGTTTATCAAGGTTTACGTTTCACTACTATGTTATCAAGGGTTATATCACATTACGACATTAATCCATTGTTACAGTGTTTGGTTGGTATATGTCAACACAACCAAAGATGTGACACATTAATAATGTGATAGTGGGCATTTAATAAGTGTTATGTTGCATTGTGACGTTTAATCTGCAGGTTATGTTACATTAGCGACAGTCATCAAGGGTTATGTCATATTGTGATATTTGTCAAGGGTTATGTCGCATTGTGATAATGCCTAAGATGTGACACATTAATAATGTGTGTTTGGATGTTTATATTTTTTTTTTAAGAAATTTCTTTATATATTATGTCACATTGTGTTGTTTATCAAGGTTTATGTTTCACTGTGATGTTATCAAGGGTTATATCACATTACGACGTTAAGCCGTTGTTACAATGTTTAGTTGGTATATGTCAACACAACCAAAGATGTGACACATTAATAATGTGATAGTGGACATTTAATAAGAGTTACGTTGCATTGTGACGTTTACCTTAGGTTATGTTACATTAGCGACATTCATCAAGGGTTATGTTACATTGCGATAATGCCCAAGATGTTACACGTTAATAATGTGTCTTTGGATGTTTAGAAATTTTCTCTCTATATATATATATATATATATATATATATATATATATATTCCTTTGACAAAATAAATGGTTTAAACCATCCACATTCTACACAGTAATGTAGATTCTTATGTCACATTGTGTTGTTTATCAAGGTTTACATTTTACTGCGACGCTATCAAGGGTTATATCACATTATGACATTAAGTCGTTGTTACAGTGTTTAGTTGGTATATGTCAACACAACCAAAGATGTGACACATTAATAATGTGATAGTGGGAATTTAATAACCGTTATGTCGTAGTGGGCCTTTAATAAGCTTTATGTCACATTGTGACCTTTATCACCGGTTATGTTACATTAGCGACATTCATCAAAGGGTTATGTCACATTGTGATATTTGTTAAGGGTTATGTCACATTGCGATAATGCTCAAGATGTAACACATTAATAATGTGTCTTTGGATGTTTAGACAATTTCTTTAAGAATTTTCTTTATATATATATGTTTGTTTGACAAAAAAAATGGTTTAAACCATCCACATTCTACATAGTAATGTAGATTGTTATGTCGCATTGTCATGTTTATCAAGGTTTACATTTCATTGTGACGTTATCAAGGGTTATATCATATTACGACGTTAAGCCATGGTTTGTTATAGTGTTTGGTTGGTATATGTCAACACAACCAAAGCTCTGACACATTAACAATGTGATAGTGGGCATTTAATAAGCGTTATGTCGCATTGTGACGTTTATCACATGTTATGTTACATTATCGACATTCATCAAGGGTTATGTCACATTGTGATAATTCCCAACATGTGACACATTAATATGTATCTTTGGATGTTTAGAAGAATGGTTGTTGCATTATTAACTAAAATAATCAAGTGAATTAAAAATAATCAAATTCTCATTATTTGATCTCGTAACCTCCTTTACAACATGTGACTGTATAACAAGTGAATCACAATATTTTAAGTATATTATGTTTTATATTAATTAAATAATATGATAATAAATATATTAAATATTATTTATTGTATATTATAATTAAATAAACAATATTATTTTATAATCAATTAAATAATTAATTTATCATTATTAACAATTAACATAACATAACATTCATTCATTCATCTCCATGTTGCGGTCCAATCTAAAATAACATAACAATTAGACAACTTTTGCACTATTAGAATCTAATAAAACTTTTCAACAACATATTAAATTTTGAATAAAATTGCTAACGTTGCAGTGTGAAATTTCCAAGGAAGATTATCAAATTCCCACAATACCACATGGTTATTTTATGTTATTATATTATCGTCGCTAATTGTTTTTAATATATTTATAATTGCAACAAATTACTTTAAGCAACACAACCATATTGAATCGTAACCAATGTGGTATGTAGCAAAGACACAAACCATCATGAACATTGCATCCCAACATAATCAGAACTATAATTGTTTTCAATGTGACGAAAATCTGGTAAACTAGAGATGAATGATGTAATTTATCACAACCCTTTGTGAACCTCCTACATAGTATTTGAATGCTTGCATTCCCCAATGTATTTGTTGCATTATGAAATTAAACAAAGGCTATGTCACATTGTCACAAATTGCAAGGGTTTCATGTCACATCTTCGTATGTTTTGCGACACAATACATACTATAGAGAAAAACGTTGGTTATGTCACATTGTGACGTTGATCATATTCATTCTAATAATAATGAACATATGTTGACTTGGTACATCAATAACATGGTATCGAACATTATGGCTAGGTTACATTATGAATTTGTGATGATATATGTTATTAGGTTTGTTTATAACGTGTGAGTAATAAATATTGGATATAATTAACTTCATGATATATTTTTCATGTATTAATAATATTTTAAGTATATTATGTTTTATATTAATTAAATAATATAGTAATAAATATATTATATATTATAATTAAATAAACAATATTATTTCTATTAATACTTTGTAGATATGTCTATGCGTCCACCCGTTACTAGCAACAACCACATTAAATTAATTAATGTGTCTGAATATGTTGATAGGCGTAAATTTAGGCACATACTTTTTATATTAATGTTTTTCCCATAGTATGTGCTTAAATTTAAGCCTATCGACGTAGTCCGACACATTAATTAATTTAATGTGGTTGTTGCTAGTATAAAGAACAAAAGTAGGATTATACTTGCTATAAGATTATTGCTAGTAGTAAAAACAAAGTAGGCCTGTAAGCTACAGAGAACTGAACTCAGCCCAAAAAGTCTTAATTGTTTGTTGACTCCTAGAAGAATTTGGCTTGAACTGGAAATGGAAACGTTGGTTTGATAGCCGATTCCTGCGATTATGCTCCTCTCCATTCCTCACACAAGCTTGAATAAGCTGAGTGCATTACCACTGGAGCTATGGTTACGCGGTGGAGCATGATGCTCTCTGAAATAGATCGAATCAATTTCTTTATGGCTTTTGCTCCTGCACAAATTTAACATTAATTTCCTCTTCAGGTAAACATCCTATCACGTTTCGTAAAGCACACGCAATAACTAATGCTGATCTCTGATTTCTCTCTGTAAGAAGTGTCAAAATATTTCCTTGGTTGTTAGCTTCTGAGTTGGTTCTATTTGGATTAAAGAAGTAAACTTTGGATCCAAAAGATAGGAAATCAGCTAGGACATTGGCTGTTCTTTAAAGCAGCTTTGATCTTGATTGAGAGCTCATTGAATCTCTCTTGGGGAAAGATAGAATACTTCTCAAGGAAAGCCAAGGTTGTTTGTGCTAAAGATCAATTGAAGTTCATTTCGAGCTTATGTTCCTCGATGGAACCAAGTGTGGGAATTATTGCCATCCAGTTCAATTGCAGAGGACAAAGCTACTCCTGGTAGTAGTGTCAAGAGCTCGAAAATAAACCTAAGTCGAGCTTGGATCTTGAGCACTTAAAGCCGCAAAAGCAGCTACAATTGTGCGGCGAGAACTTCCTAGGAAACACAGAATGCCCCTTTTTTTCTTTGGTTCAATATCTTCAGTGAAGCTAAAGTAAAAAAAGGCTCTGTATCTCTCCTACTTCTACTGTTTTGTTCAAGGGGTAAGTCTATGGAAGAACAATGCTCATCCTATCATCCCCTATTTAAAAAATAGAATTTGAAAATGAAAAGAGGAACTGTTTGGCGCATTGGATTTGTTACATACAAGAAATTCTACAGTGATGCCTTTTTAGGCTGGTGAGTGACGCTAAAATGAAGAACAAACACTACCTGTGATACAAGAAAACGATGCCGAACAAAATACGACCTGTCATACAAAAAAACGATGCCATATAACACAGTTATGGTGCTGCCCAGGTTCGAACTGGGGACCTTCAGTGTGTAAGACTGACGTGATAACCGACTACACCACAGCACCATAGGCATATTGTTTATTAACTGCTCTTATGCCATTCAGTGGGTTTGTGAACACTAGAGTTAGTTCAGAACTCCAAATTTCTTACACAAGAAATGAATGAACAGCATCATCAAGCACATGCCTTTAGGGCCAACTTAATCTCCGAAAGCAAAAAGATTTGGCTGCCGAGATTAAGCATGCCATGGACATGGACATTCACCGAGAAGCAACAGTCTCAAACAGCATCTTCAACTTCATGCACTGATATACATTTACTCACTTTTAGTGTGTTTAAGTGTTCCATTAAAAAAGGTGGTTCGGACCTCTCTGATTATTATTGTATCTACTGGATTATAGGCTGAAAAGAATTAGCAACTGTAAACTCTGATATACAATAACAATTACTGGAGATTCCAGAAGGAGCATATTCTGTATTTTGTTGTGGTTACATAAGTATGGCTTCCTCATCTTCTAAAGCAGAGGTGTCAAGAAAGATAAGATAAAAAAATTGAGGATTTTTGAAAACACAATGTAGCCTTCATCATATTGGGAAGCATCATAACAAAACTGAAAACTGTGTACAGTCATCATAAAACGGTTCTCCCAATCTAGCAAGGCAATCTAGCAAGGTAGATACGTTTGTTTTCCATATTTTATTAATATTTTTTATTTCAGAATGCATAATTATATTGTTATTTTAATTTTAAAAATTGTGTCAATAGTTAAATTACCCTAATTCCAATTCCACCTCCAAGAAAATCTCTATTTTACCTATCACAAAAATTTAAATCTGCTCACCTGGTGAACCACATTAAACAACAACAACAAAATGCAATCTTAACCTTCTAAGAAAATTCCATATAAAACTTAATTCCTCACCTACCACTGCCATTCTAATCAAAATAGATACAAAATAATTTCATGTTTGAAACGGAAGCATTTATCAAGATGTAAAGAAAACAAACACATATTGCAAAAAAAATGATTTCCGAAGTTCATGCTTACAGCGGGGTAGACGATCCTGCTTCCATTTTTTTTGATACTGTTTGATTTGATTTTATTCTTGCAATGATGTTAAAGTTGAGAGCCAGAATTTCCTTATAATGCATGCATTCTGGATTTGATTTTATTCTTGGCAATGGTGTTAAAGTTGAGAGCTATAATTTCCTTATAATGCATGCAATCTGGGGTGTCTTTGGTAGATGAACCGAAGAAACCAAGCAATATCCCAGAAAATCAATGTGGGGTGACTTGGGTGTCTTTGGTAGATACAGGGAAGAAACCAAGCAATATCCGAGAAAATCAAGGGAATGAAGGCTCTAACGGATAATGAATGAAGTGAACAATATACCAGAAAAATCAATGGAATGAAGGCTCAAACGGATAATGAAGTAAGGGGAAATTGCAGTTGTCCATGTCAATACAGAGTCATCAGTCATTACAGGCATGGAAGCCTCCATGCAATCATATCTAATCGAAGAGCGATTTCTGGGAAATGCCCGTCGCACGAAATCATATCAATCGAAGAGCGATTTCTGGGAAATGCACCTCGCACGAATGTTCATGGATTGCCCAAGTGTCAATGGATCTGCATCTCCATGGAGCTCAGCGCACTGTTCAATGTGAACCTGAATAAAATATAAGTTTGAAAATATCTCGTTATCTTATTGGATAGGAAGGACGATTCTGACAAAGTCCGTGCAATTTTCGTTGTGTGTGGGAAGAGAGCATTGAACGCGCTTACGCTGAACTACATTTTGAAACCGAGGCGTCATCATTACAAGCAAACCCGCTTGAAGCGGGCTTTTATCCCTCATGTGCGAAGTGCGAAGGGCACTATCCAAAGACAGTTCGTGCACGTTAAGCGAAGCAAAGAAGATAGTTCGTCGCTTGCACCGTTACCTGCCCACTCCACCGTTACACGGCATGCCACGGAGGACGACAACGACGAATGCTGGAGATCGGATGCTTCACCGTGCTTGTAGAACAGGGGCGAGTTACACGCGGAGTTGGCTAAACTCTAGACCATTTGCACTTTTGCACTTTTGAAGACCATTTGCACTGCTTAGAACAGGGCCGAGTTATACGCGGAGTTGGCTAAACTTTAGACAATTTGCACTTAGGAAGATTATTTGCACTTATGAGATTTTCAGTGATCAAATTGCTATTTTTATTTTTGAAATGGATACAAATCTACGAAGGGTTCTTCTATTACACTTGGGAGCACCCGGATTGAAATATTACCATTTGAACAATTTCCATAAGATTTTCTAAAAAAAAGCTCTCCAGATTTTGGGTACAAACAGTCGAAAGTTTAGCTTACACCATTACCAGTCAGTGAACTTTCTGAATAAGCAACCGTGGCAAACGGAAACTTCTTCAACACCCAGAAGGAACGGATGCAGAAAGACGCCCTCCGAGAAAATGTTATTTAAAGCGGGCTAAGCTGCTCCTTCCTCAAATAATTTCAAGAGTTTTTCATCTCCTTACAGCCATCGGCATCTTTGCGCAGTTATAATCTCATCTTCATCTTCTCTGCTCTCAATTACCTTTTCTTTCTCAGGCAGAGTATTTTCTTCATTTTCCGTCCTATCAGATCCCATCGATAAAGAGTTATTGAATATGGATCAATTGCCAGAGCCAGTAACATACCAGGTTTTCCTAAACTACAGGGAAGTTGACACCAAAAACTCTCTTGCCAGCCTCATCTATGATAGTCTCACAAACCGTGGGTTGCGCGTCTTTCTGTATCCGAAGGCACAATGTACGGAAGGTACTCTCCCTTCTGATGTCCGAGAAGCTATTAGGAGTGCCCCCGTTTACATTACCATTTTTTCTGAGCATTACGCTGAATCACGTTGCTGCTTAGAACAGCTGTGCTGTATATTGAGATCATCTCAGGAGCACACGATTCTACCTGTGTTTTCGAACGTCGAGCCTGCTGAGCTTCGTCAGATTGAAGGGGGACGTTATGCCAAGGCCTTTCAAAACCACGAAGACAGAGTCTCCAATAAAGAAACAGTAGAGGCATGGAAAGCGGCACTCAGAAAAGCCGCAGATATTTCTGGTTTCGTCCTCAAAACGGAAGAAGGGTGAATAAATTACTTATTTATCACGTTTTGCACAGTATATTTATTCTCAAAAAAATTTCAAATTTATCTAAAACTGTTCAAATTACAACCATGACTATCTGTTTGTTTTTCAGTGACCATGGAAGGTTTTTGGAGAGCATTGTGAATGCTGTATTGAAACTGGCCAAACGGGTGCCCTTACATATTGAAACATACCAGGTTTTCATTAACCATAGGGGACCTGACGCCAAGCTCACTCATGCTAGCCTCATCTACCATCGTTTAAGGCACTGTGGGTTGCACGTCTTTCTGGATGCGAAGGAACTTCAGGCAGGGTCTACTCTCTACAATGCGATCCAGGGAGCCATTTCCAGTGCCTCCATTTATATTGTTATTTTTTCTAAGAAATATGCTGAATCATATTGGTGTTTAAATGAACTATGTTGGATTTTTAGATCAGGGAATAAGCGCACCGCTACCATTATACCCATTTTTTGTGACGTTGAGCCTAGAGACCTTCGTGACATTGAAAGGGGACATTATGCCAAAGCTTTTCAATACCACCAACGGAAGCATAGTGGAGAGGAGGTAGCAAAATGGAAGGAAGCACTTGTAAAGGCCGCCGATATTTCTGGTTACATAGTCAAAACAAATGGAAGGTGAATACATACTTTCCTTATTTATCACAATTGATACTTCAATTTTGGATCATTGATCTCACTTTCTCTTCTGTTTTTTTTCTTTTAATCAGTGACTATGGGATGTATCTGGACCAAATTTTGAGTATTGTATTGGCAAAGGTAAAACAAGGGGAGCCGTTAGAGGTGGCTACACACTCAGTTGGACTGGACGAAGCGGCCAAAGATTTCCAAAATAAAATTGTGAATCTAAGCAACACGAAGATTGTTGGTATTACAGGAATGGACGGCGTCGGGAAGTCGACTCTCGCTAAACATCTCTACAATTTGAGACGTTTTGATTTTACGCGGTCTTGTTTTTTGTTTAACGTGAAAGGAAGGGATTTACCATCTTTGCAGAAGCAGCTCGTTCGCGATCTGCTGGGTCATGATTTGGATATTGATAATAACATCCAAGGAAAGTGTATTTTGCAACGTAGTCTGCAACAGCTCGAAGTTCTGATTGTTCTGGATGACGTTAATGATATTGAGCAAATCGACAGTCTTCTAGATATGGATGCAGTGGGATCTGGTAGTCTCATCTTGCTTACATCTCGTGATAAGGATTTACTCAAAAGATCTCCAAAAGCTTCATCATATGATGTAAAGCCATTAAATGGACAGAATGCCCAAGAGCTCTTTTGCCGCCATGCTTTCCTTCTATCAGAACCAATTCAAGGATTTGAAGGTTTGGTGAATGAGTTCCTAGACATTTGTGGCGGGTTGCCTTCATCGTTAAGAGCTTTGGGCCAACATCTTGCTGGCAATTTTGACAAAACCTATTGGAAGTTGCAGGTGGAAAAGTTTTCTAAAAGATTGCCAGATGATACACTAAACACATTAAAAGTGAGTTACGAGGCTCTGAAAAAAGAAGAGAAAGAGATGTTTTTGGACATTGGGTGTTTCTTGGTGGGAGAAGACAGAGAGCTAGTAGTTCGAGTCTTAGAGGGATTAGGTTACTCCTACGTCAGAGACTGCCTTGAAACCCTACATCAAAAATGCCTCGTGGAATATAATGATGATGTGGAGACCCGCAATTATGTAAGGAAGCTAATAAACAGCGTTTTATTTTGTTTCATATCAGTCTTTTTATCTTTTTTCCCAGTCATGAAATCGTATCTTTTGCTATAACTGTTTATTTTCCTGTTTGATACAGATAAATCACAAGCATAAGCTTTTCCGAGTTATAATGCACAATCAAGTTCAGGGATTGGCAAGACATTGCGAGAGAGGAGTTTTTCGAGTTCGGAAAGCATAAACCCCTCCGCCTTAGTTGTTCAAGTGATATAAAAGAGCTATTTCAGTTGCAGGTATGAAAACCTTCTAATCCATGGATCTGTGTGTAGATCTGTTCACATGAAATTAGTCGAATACATTTTGATTTTAACAACACTACATTAGTTTCTACATTCTTATTTTTCTATTAACATGAACTTCTCTTTATTTGCACTATTTTGACTATTGAACAGTTCAACATATGTAATTGTCAGGACGGAGCAGAGACCTGTTTAACACGAGGAATTCGCATTCCTAAGGGTCAGGATCCGCCTGAACTCAGGGATGACATAAACATCAGGGGTGTTCGCATTTTGGTGGTTGAACATCCAATGGACATGTCCTCGTTTGCAGCTATGTCGGGGACTTTGGTATGGTTTCGCTTCAACAATTTTCCATCCATCTCTATTCCTCATAACATTTCACTGGCCAGATTAAGAGTTTTAGAACTTCACGATCCTGGTAACCAACTCCAACAGTTCTTCGAAAGATTTGATGGGGTAAGTAATTTAGATTTTAGATAGTATTTTGTTGAATTTCAGATTCCAGCGGCCAGACGTTAACAAATAATATACATTGCAGCATCCTTCTGAGTTGGGCGAGTTGAAAAATGGCGCTAGCCGAGCCGCATCTGCTGGTGCTTCAGGCAGCCATGAGCCGTTTGATGTTGAACATTATATAAATTTCTGTAGAAATATCTGTAACGCCCAACAAGCTGCCATGTCATCTTTTTTAGAATTTCCACCATCATTCCCATTTCATTTGGGGGAACTTAAAAACCTAAGACATTTAGATTTATCTGGTTGCATTAATCTGACTGAACTGCCTAATTCCTTCTCTGAATTATTGCATCTCCAATATCTAGCATTGCAATACTGTATGAGTCTGTCCATCCCAATGGATATTTTGGGAGAAATATCCACACTTGAGTATGTCGACTTCAAAGGCTGTGCTAAATTGGTAGAGTTGCCCAAGGGAATGGCAAATCAAAGATCTTAAAAGTACCTGGACCTGAAATATTGCTTCGAATTAAGGACACTGCCAGATCTTTCAAATCTTGTACATCTTAAATATCTCAACATAGATGGGTGTGTGAAACTGGAAACCCCGAATCTTGAATGTCTGACAACAGATCAAAGCAGAGGCGTCTTGGACGCTGAAGAGTTTAGGAAGTATGGGGTATGTGGGAACTGTTGAATTGAGTTTTCAAAGGGCAATTGCGTTATTTGGAATTATGCTTTCCATTTATATTTCTGAATGTCGGTTTACGTTTCTAAATATCACCATAACCGACTTTGGAAGAAAGCAGGGTGGGTTTTAATTTCAATGGGAAGGGTATTTATTTTTTTGAGGCTTTGAGACATGAAAGATTAAAATAAATAATTGTAATTTAATTGATAAGTATAAATTAAGTGAATCTTTTCACCAAAAAATGTAAAAGATAAATATTGTTCGTTCAAATTTTTACAATTTTAAATAATTGAGTACTCCTTAATGTTTACATGAAATAATGATATATTTTCAATAAAAATTATTTTGAACACATTAATTTGTCATATGTGTATCATTAATTTTAGAGTTCAGTAACATAACAACTATTCTATTGTATTTTTTTCAGTTGGGGCATATTTCATTATACAAAAAAAACTACATAGACTATGCCATAACCATATTGGGGCATTCACGTGCAATCCAAGCTTGAGAGATGTAAGAATGATAAGGATTGGACACCTAAGAAAAAATAATACACAACTAAAAAAACATTAAAAAAAATTTCCTACATATCAAGCAAGTTAGCAAAGCCATAACGAGGGTAGGGGCATCTAATTTTTTTGTTCAATACTTGTGGTGAAAGCATACATGTATGGAATGAAGAGGAAACAGAATCAAGCCTAAGTCAATTGAAACTCACTGCATGTTTGAGTCAGCCTTTTAGATTGAACCAAAATACCAAAAGAAGTTTATTAATGGCTAGATTTGAAAAGTTCTAGGTGCCAGTAATTAAGGGCTGAGGCTCTAAAATTTGTTTTGTTTCATACGAGTCCACGATTCACTGAATCAACAAGTCATGAGTAGGAATTGAAGTTATTTAATGAAAACAATTAATGTGTATAACCTCTATGTCGAGACCATTTTCCATGCTGATGCACACCACTACCCTCTATTGTTTTACCAAAAGGCATGATAATGAGGAAAAAGACCTAAAATTATGGACTTCACCTTCAAAGAATGCCTTGAATCACATCACTAAGGAATGATAAGAAGATCACAACAATCCAATGTGTCAATCTCAATTGATAGTGTTAATTAAAGACTTATATGGAATGTTTAATATAAGACTTACTTATAGTTGTCTCTTATTCTTTCCATCAATTTGTATTATAAGGTGAGGATCTGCATGCATAATAATCCTTAGTTATGACTATGAGATGAGGATTTAAAGAGAAGAGGATGTAAAGTCAAGTAATTTTTACATTTGTGAGAAACCACAAATGTTTTGAATGATGGAGGGAGATAACATCATGATCATGCCACCCATCAAATTGAAGACTATTCTTGAGTTAACAATTGTTTTTTATCATTTCATTAATAACCATTATTTCTCCATATCGTGTGCCCAATGACACCTCTCTATAGCAATGCATAAATCGACTTCTCCCCAATTTGTGATGGATGAAAAATTTATATGGATAGATAATTTTAAATGTTGTCCTTATTTTGAAATGTTGATATAAATTATGCCCCTCTTAATTGGAAGCATAAAATTCATATTTTAATTTTTTTTCAAAGGACACTTATGGAAAGGGCTAGAACCCTTTGGAAGGGCTGTGAAGGGTTCAATTTTGAACTTGTCCGTTCACTTTCCACTGCCCAAACTGAAAAGCATGTAAAAGAATGTCTGTCTTTTTGTTTTTTTTCCGGTGAATGTGAGTTTACTTTTCTCCATATATTTAATGAAGACAACTCTGAGTATGATTCAGTTATACTAGTTGGAAAACCAATGAGCACATTGTGAGTTTCTAATTTTTTTTTTCCAAGAACACGGATTAGTATCAGATTCCATAACAATTAAAACTTTTAAAATTGGCATGAATTTTCTAAATGAGTGAGAATGTTAATGTTATGTATATATTTGAATATTTATGTAGATATATGTGTTTATATCTTAGAGTTTTGGGTGAATTATTATTTTTGCTTTTATCAGATTGCATAAGAATAGATGAGTGTATTCACTACATTGATTTTATAAACTTAGTTTAAAATTCTTAATAAATAATTATAAAAAAGACAAATTCGAAATATAATACAAAATAATTAATAATTGAAGAAGAGTTCAAGGCGGATTTGTTTTAATAATGAAGGGAGAGCACAGTGATGTTAAGTGAGTGGCGCATAGATCAATTGCTTGAAGGGCTCTTTATGTTGCTTGCAAAAAATGTTGCCTTCACATGCGTAGTAGCTTCATCCCTCCAAAATTCAAGTGTATGAACCCGAAATGCCACAACTAGGACTCATCTTGTACCTTTGATTGAAATGTTACTTGTATATCTGCACCACTGTCTTTTTCTTCTTTGGAACATGGCTTGTCTACTTCTTTTCTTTTTGCCTTGAATGCAACTCCAAAATGCCCATTTTGTGCTTCATGAACAACTTGAGCTGCCATCCCTTCATAGTTGACTTTAATCATAATGGAAACATACGATTTCTTATCATGTGAACCTTGGCAATAAGTTGTTTACTTCGATTCCTGTCCAAAATTACACAATGCTTGTTTTTCATATATACTCTGTAACATTTTTGCAACAACTGTCCAATACTCATTAAATTATGCTTTAGGCCTACAACATAATATACATCAAGCATACTTTTTTGCTCCCCCTTTTTGGTGAGAATATCAACATTGCTTTTACCCAACACAGTGACTTGGATATTGTTTCCAAGTGTGACATCAGTTTGAACTGAGTTATCTAGACTGAAAATTAATTTTGGATTTCCTATCATGTGATTACTGTATGTGAATCTAAGCACCATAATGTCACATGGAATGTTTTGGGCAACATGATTACATTCAAGCGGGGATGCACATGCCTTATGCTGGTGGAAGTGCTCGTGTTGTTTGACTGATTTTGACCTTGTTTATTTTAGTCGTGTTTTTTTTCTTGCATTCATATGCATAATGCCCAAATTTCTTATAGTAATGACATTGTATTCTTGATTTATCAAGTCTTTGGCCCCTTGGCTAATTGGAATTATGATATTGACCTTTACCGACAACATTTGAAGGACTACTGTTGCATCTCCCTCTAGAAGAATTTATTCCTTTACCCCTAAGATTAGATCCCCACTTCCTCTTCCACACAGGTGGGTTCACTAGCGAGACAATATCATATCATGTTCATTCATATTGGGGCTTTGAATACTCCTAAAAACCTCAAAAATATATCGCCTCATATTAAGGGGTCAAGGGGGGGTTTTTAATTTGACATAGTAATATAAATATTGGGGGTTATTTTATTTGAGTGGGATGAGAAATAACATCCAAATCATGGGATGAATTCATACCTCCAAATATTTGGTTGGATTCATCTTAGTCCTAGTTTTTGCTAAGGAACAACATCCAAATCGCGGGCTAGATTCATGCATCCAAATCATAGGATGGATTCATAGCACTCCTAACTACTATTAAGGAATACGATCCAAACCGTGGGATGGGTTTATACCTCCAAATAATGGATTGGATTCATATCAGTATTGGTTTCTTGAGTGCTCAAGTATTATCAACTATCCAACTTTGTGTTATTGGAGAAAGATCAAAGAGGTCTTCAATTCAAAATGTAGTAGTTAATGCATGTTTCTATGTTGGCACAAACACTGGAACTAGTTTTCCTTCCTTTACATGTTGAGTTATTGTTGTGTACCTTCGATTCATCATTTCCTACATTCAAGCCTAAATGTTCGAAATATATGTAAGGTTCCTGCATTTTACAATTCAATTTGTTTTTAAAATATTTTTATTTATAGAAACAAAACTATTATGAAACTTCTCAAACATTAATCTTCCAAAAAAAACCTAGAATAATATTGTAACTATTATTCGAGTATCCTTAATAGAGGTTAATAGATTATTGTTCCCTCTTTATAAATAAAATTATGATTTATTTGAAAAGTAAAGGAATTATATTACATGGATAATAGGGGATTATATCCCATGGTTATTATTTATCTATTATAAAAGTTATCCCATGGTTATTATAGATTTATTATAAAAGTACCCCATAACATGGACCATTCATAATCCAACCTAGGGATATGAATGAAATAATTTTCCATTGTAAAAGTAGACAATAGTATACGTTTTGTTGTTCTATACGAGACCAATTTCCAAAGCCAGTTTATCTTCTAGATAGAAGTCACGTTGCATCCTATGACAAAGTTCAGTATGCTTGAATATGCATTTGGTTCCTCGTCAACTCCAAAGTTAAGACATGTAGCTAATTCGGAGTTTCAGAGTTGAACAGTTGTACTGTATTTTTTGTAGTAATTCTAGTAAAAGATCTAAATATTCATTTTTTAGGTTGGGGTTTAGGTGGGTATTGAGATTCAATCAAACCTTGCTCCACGACAACCAACAAAAGTGATATACATCTTTCTTGGATCACTGGAACCAAGAAACGTTAAATCAATATTTCTTGACTAATTATCTCTTTCAACTTTTTGTATTCTTCTTTAACATTTTAACATTGCCATATTTTTCTATAGGTAAGCACCCACAGGGGATCTGAGATCGTGACCTTCCATTTGCAACTTCTGGTCTCAATTAATCATTACCAATTGCTCTAACCCCTGTGGGAAACATTTTCACATTTCCAGATAGGAATAGTTGTTAAATTGAGTTTTTTTTGGTATCTAGGGGAATTGACAACTGGATTTGGGTTGGTACTTGCGTGACACGGGGTCCAGGGATCCATTCATGCTACCACTATACCCCTAGGTGCCCCACACCCGCTGCAAGACATGGGACACATGTAAATCTAGGTGGGATTTGAACTCATGACCTCCAATTTAAAATAAGTGACTTCATAACAAGTGAACCGCCAATGAGCCACACCCATGCGGGATACATAGTTGTTAGATTGAGTTATATTTGGAACATTCATAATTGTAATTTCAATTATTATATGCAAGGAAACCGTCTTAATATTGTATTGGAACTGACATGAACATAGGCGAAAATCTAAATCCATATTTACATACCCTATGTGTTATCGTTACCATGAAATGGTATCATATAAGTTTCACCATCTGTGTATCTTTATAACTATTGCATGCTTAAAACTTAACAATGGAGGTTTTTCCTTCTCTTGTAAAGATTAAAAGAAAACTAGATATAACCCAAGATGTAACTAAATGTTGTTGATTCCCTTGATTGAAAGAACAAATGTAGAGGAAGAGGAGGCAATTCATCACATCTTGTGAATGACCCAAATCTAAGATATGCACATGATCATATGGTGTTATTGGAAAGTAAGAATAATTTTTCTATGTTCATTTGGGTTCAAACATAAATGATGTCTATTTTGATAGGAAGGTAGGGAAGTCCATCCATGAAAGGGTTTCAATTTTGGATTTTTATGGATTTTAATTTATTAATGTTATAGAAAACATGATCTCTCTTAGTGTCTATACTTGTATTTACATGATATAAAATTGATAGATTGGCAAGTTGTGGTGTGAAACATCTAAAATTCTCATCTTTTCTAAGCACTGTGCTGACTATTGGACTATCATACTTTTAGATTGTTTGTTCCATTGGTCTCTTGACATGGTTTCTTTTTACGCATTGTTCCTTCCCTGTTACTATTTTGTTTTGTCTTCCACTATCCAATGCTACAAATTTATCATTACCCCCTAAAATCTTGGTGGGATAATATTAAGATGCATTAGGGATCCTGTTTGTTACAACTCGATAATATGATCTAAAGGGGTATTAAAAATTGAGTTGATAGAAATGGATACCTACAATATTTGGTGAAACTAGGGATTTTCTTAGTTAGAAAGGTATATTGGGAGGGAAGAGTTCAACAATACAATTTTAGGAGGCATTTCCAATATTTAGTGAAACCAGCACTAATACATTTGGGCGGATTTTTCCACGAAATACTTCCATGTTTTGAACATTTGTGGATTAATACTTCATTTTTTTATCATGGTGGAAAAACCGTGGTAGTATCGACGTTTTTATTTTTCAACGAACTTTCATCTCTATATCGACGATATAAGCCTATTTTTGCACACCCTCCAAACCAATGCCAGCTTTCAACGACTCTTGGTTGTTTATGCGTGGGTCAAGTTGTAATGGAATTAATAATTATCTTGACTGTTTACGCTTTGGTCAAGTTGTAATGGCATTAATAATTATCCTTGTTGAGTTAGAGCAGGCTTCTCTTTTTGCTAAAGCTTCACAACTCTACTCATATTTAAAATTTTATTTTGCGTTACAAATCTATTGGGTCTGGGTGAAGGGGTACCCTGTCTGAAAGAAGTGTTTTATTTATAAAAACGATTAACAAGCTACATCAGCTGCCTCCCAGTCCCTCTCTGACAAGCACACAAAGTGTCTATGGAGTCTCGAGGCTAAAAACTCAATCCTTCCATCCTTGAAAGTGTAATGTGAGAATGTGCATGGAATCATCCATCCATTGTACTGCCTGACTCATGCATTTTCAGCACATTTGCTATAGTTGCAATTGATTGAGCACAGATTGAGCCCAAATTTCTTTATCAACCATATCCAAAACTAGAGAGATCAGTCATACTCTGCAACAATCATCTCGCTGTAAATTCATAAAAGGTAAGCATGCATCCTTTTTTGGGGGATACAAACTAACATTGAGGCTCAAAATAACAGTTGTAGTCTTTGGGTCATGTACCTTCTTGTAGGTTGTGAAAGAAAGCATCGATCTCTTCTTGTAGGTTGTGAAAGAAAGCATCAATCTCTTCGAAATAAATTATATTTATGTATGTTAATTAAATAATAAACTATGTTTTGTTTGTCTCTTATTTATTTCATCTTTTTTTAATTAACTGGCTGAGCAATCTCTATTTAAATCTCCAGCTTGTGCGGGCATCTAAAAAACTTGTTTAGTATATATTTTTAAGCTATGTGCGGGCAAACTCATACGTTGTGTGAACATGATTTTTTTTCAACATGGAAGGTTAATTTTTCATTCATGTGATATACATAGGGAAAACTGAAACCATGTCTGGATAAACACTTCAACATGGAACAAATACATGTCATTTGATGAATTAATTGACACACACACATCATCTGGTGGGTATTTGAAAATAGCATTTTACAGATTTACCATTTAGACAAAATTATAAAACCCTAAGTCAACATGAGGGATTTTTATTTTCACCAACTCCTGAACCAATGATACCAGATGATGTCGTACATCCCATTGAGCACAACCAAGCTTATTTCCCCTTCAGAAGCATCTTCTTCTGAGTTGGGCGGGCATTTTACTGGACAGTGAAGCAAAACAAGCCAGAGGGCACTTTTGGCATACTAGTAACTTCATCTTCAGAGAGATTTTGAACAAAATAATGATGTGGTTAGACGCACCAATAAACACTCTAGAGACCCATACCCTCAGAACAATTTAATCCATCAACTACTAGAAACGACGGGCATTTTACTGAGGTCACTTACGTATTTTTACCATAATTTTTATCAAACCCTAGGTCAACGTGATGAGATTTTTATTTTCATCCAATTTGAGGTGTGAGATGCCTAATGGGTAGAAGCCAACATGGTGATTCCATCAGGACCACTTTCATCCTCTGAAGCTTCTTTGTCTCTCCTCGGTGGGCATTTTCTTCTTCTAATGAATTATTGTGGACATTTTCATAATGCAAATGCTTTAGGGCAGTTTTTCAGCACTTAGTCAAATTCCCAAAATTATTATACTCTTGCAAACCACTATTAGAATGTAACAAATACATCATGAGACATTAGGACACCATCATGTGTCTTTCCAACCTCATCACATCATGAGACTCATATTTTTGTCCTCTGACCATCACTAAGCAAACTGAAGGTATGGCTGGATAGCCAGTCCACTAGTCAATAAGACCATGTCACCCTTAGAATTTACTGAGACAACCTGAGCCTCTGGCGGGCATATCAAAATAGCTTCCTAAATTTTTTTGAACATTAAAACATATTTCTTCCTATTTTGGCAGACTCCTATTTCACATGTGTGAACACCCTATGGAGACCTGAAGACATGAGCAGATGGAAAACTTACCAAAGAATGGATCCATGAAATTCGATGAATTTACTTGCACAAAGACATCCCTTGGCGGGCATTTCCAACTAACCTCTCAAACTCATGTTCTTAACATAGTCAATTTTTCATACTTTTGAATATGCAAAACAATTTTTCTTCTATTTTGGCAGATTGCTATTTTCCTCATGTGGTCACCATAAGAAAAACTAAGAACATTGCAAGATAGCCAGTTCATCAAACAACAACCCCATGCCCTCAGATAAATTTATCATCATTAGGACAATCTCTGGCGGGCATTTCCGTGAAGCCACTTAGGCAGTTTTGCCAGTATTGGAATAGTCCAAATATGGCTGGGAGGCACTTTTGGCAGGTTGACATCTTCCTCCTTAGAGACTCTCTGGTGAGGCAAGTGACATGGTTGTATGCTCCATACAACACTCCAGATACTCACATTCTCAATACATTTTTCACATCATCCTATGAGGCATGGAGGGCATTTCCTTAAGGCCACTTGGGCAGATTTAACATCAATTAAATTTCTTGATTTGGTCTAATCTACCTAAAACACCCTTTTGGCAGGTCCATAACTTTTTCTTCATCCACTTCCAATACAATATGAATACATGGTCAGGTAGGCCGAATACCAATCTACAAGACCCCCATGTGCTACGGGAATTTAATCTAGCCCATAATTTAGGGAGGGCATCTTTCTGAGGCTACTTAGCCATTTTTGCATCCATTGGTGAAAAAAACTGTTTTGGCAGGACTCTATATTTCTCCTCAAGAAATATTAAATCAAAATCAAATCATGAATAGGTATCCAAACCAAATCGCCATAGAACGGTACCATGGTGCGGGAATTCTTCTCAAACCATGAATTGTGGCGGGCATTCTCTTAGCAGTTGCTGGGACCAATTCTTCCTTAAATATATGTTGTAGTTTGGTGAGGCAAGTGACATGGTTGTATGCTCCATACAACACTCTAAAGACTCACATTCTCAATACATTTTTCACATCATCCTATGAGGCATGGCAGGAATTTCCTTAAGGCTGCTTGGGCAGATTTAACATCAATTCCATACTTAGACAAATTTCTCAATTTGGTCTAATCTGCCTAAAACACCCTTTTGGCAGGTACATAACTTTCTTCTTAATCCACTTCCAAGACAATATGAAGGCATGGCCAGGTAGGACGAAGACCAATCTACAAGACCCCCATGTGTTGCGGGCATTTACTCTAACCCATAATTTAGGGCGAGCATCTTTTTGAGGCTACTTATCCATTTTTGCATCCACTAGTGAAAAACCCTATTTTGGCGGGCCTATATCTTTCTCCTCAAGAAAGATTAAAGAAAAATCAAATCATGAATAGGTATCCAAACCAACTAGCTATAGGATGATACCATGGCGTGAGCATTCTTCTCAAACCAGGAATTGTGGTGGGCATTCTCTTAAGGCTGTTGGGACCAAATTTTGACCACTTTTCTGAAATTTTTTCTCATGGAAGGGTGGATTTTGTATAGTTGGGTGGTATCATTGTTTTTTGCATCGAAACCTTGGAAATTTCGGCATGGCAACTCAAGGTAAACTCTATTGTTGTAGTTTTTCTTCAAGAGTTTTTTACCTTGGATATTTTAGGGTTTGGTCTAACTTGGGAATTTGCAGGTATGGTTGCTGCTAGAGCGACGGTTCATTCTCGTTCCGGAGGTGGTGTCTTAGCTATCTTGCTTCCACAACTGCAGTTGGCTCAAGTAAGTGATTTTCTTTTCCTTATGAGAATTGTAAATTGTAATGTGTAACCCTGAAATATTTTCTTTGGCTTTTGGCTTTTATGAAATTATCTATGAAAATGAGGGTTGTTATTATGCATCCCCAAGTTATATTTTGCATCCTTACATCCATGTGATATACAATGAGTAATGCTAATTGAATATATGCATATCAACAACAACCACAAGCCCCATTATCATGATAAAGATGAGGGAAACTTAATGTATGAAAATGGAAACCACTTGTAACTCAATTGGAAGTAAGCTAATTGGTGGCTAATTCACTGAAACTTAAGCTTCAAAAGGAAGTCTACCATGAGAAACAATTTTTTTATAGATTTCTACAACTATTGGATTTACCTCATAAGAGAGAAATAGAGTATGGTTTACTATATGTTCACCTTTATTCAACTTGGATCAGTGCAACCAAGAATATTGGTGTGAAAGATGAACAAGTCACACTAAATGAAAAGGAACATATGCGTTCAAATCAAGATTCAAGAGCCCCAATAGGAAGGCAGAACCAAAGTTATAGAGCACAAAAATGCAAATTGTCATATTATTAGGGAATTAGTAAAACCAATAATGAACGATGGATTTACTATTACATTTTCAAATGAAAATAATAATTTATGTTTGCATGTCAGCATTAAAGGGCTCATTATATTGTAGCCCTTCAAAGTGAAATGGGACCCTGTCCTTCAAATTTGATCCCTAGTGGGGATCCTTTTTATAATGTCTCAGACCCCGAGGCTAATCCTCGAAATAGGATCTGAAACTATTTACAGTCATAATCAAACATTAAAAACTAGAGCATGGTACTTCTGCCATGGTTTACATATTTTTAAACAAACATCATGAAGCAAATGCGCGTGCTCGGTCTGGATGGCAGCACGACATTTCTAGTTGTGAACTCACGGGCATTGAAAACAACGTCTCGGGATGCTTCTGGTTGCTCAATTCTGACTGGACTTGACCACTTTCCGTTTGTCGAGTCAGCAACGTGTCCTTTTCCTTTGTGTTCGTTCTATGCTCAAAGGCACCTTTTTGCATGGGCCCAAAGATGGAAAAGGATTTTATATCCTTTCTGTGCTCAGCTTTCTTCACAGCTTCCCCCTTGCTTCTGGCAGAAACAAGCCTCTATAGTGGCTTTTCGTTCAAGTACTCCTCACCACCTCAGAAAAGGTTGGCGGACGGGGTGCATGAAAGCTATGATGAAGACCTTGGGCCCTTGATGCTCTAGTACGAGCATTGTCTCCCACATAAAACAGGTGCATCTCTCAAAGTGGTGAACGACGTCTATTCCTCGATGGTTGGTGCTTCCATGGTGTGAAAAACTAGGGCGATAGATGAGCATGGAATCAAGCTCACCAACCAACAACACACCCAGACTAATAAGCTTCTTGAACCAGATTGCCATTGAAAACATATCAGAATCCTTAGAACCTATTGGCAGAATGATACCGCGAGTTTGCTTCTACACTAGCTCATCCTATGCACCTTAATGGCTTTGAAAGGTGGTGTTTATAAAGGATTGGAAAACTGGACAAGGGGATGACCCGTCATTATTTTCACACTTTTCATTGGCGAGTAACCTGGTCGACCACACACTTTAGGGCATTTGGACTGGACGTTTTCTATCCCTCTCGCTCCTGTGACGACGATACCAAAACCATTCTTTCGCTGTGTTTCCCCTGCTACGTGTGGCAATCAGATTCATTGTTCCACTTTTTATATTTTCATGATATATTTCTGATTTAAAACGCCAACCATACGATGGGTATCTGGTTTTGGGTGAGATGGAGTTACCGTGAGGATGATTTATCCTGTGGGTGTATCACAAATGGCGTCGGAGGAATCAATTAATTGTCAGGAAGACAGATCGTACGTGAAGGCGTCTTCTCCACTTAGATTTTTTTATAATTTTTTTATGTTGCATAACCCTCGTGTTTCTCCATGCACTCAGTACCATATATATGTTCATCTTTGCGATCTAAGCCCTCGATACACCAAATATTCATACCCATAACTCAATACTATCAACCTACACAGCTTGATTTGGGGAGATCAATATCAACCGTCGATCTCTAAACTACCTTCATCGGGACCTCTCAACCTTGAGAACTTTAACATTCTACTAAACCTTTTTCATCTGAACGAGTGAGAAAATTCTGATCACGGAATGCTTGTTAGCCATTGATCTACCCAAATTCTTGTTCTGACCATAGATCTTCGCAACCCCTACCACTTTTCGCAGATCGAAATCGTAACTTTTTCCGCGCTAGTTCAATCTGCAGAATTGTTTGAGACCGTAATCTATCTTCGCCTTCATCTCAACCATCCAATTTTCTCGCTGATTAACCCTTTTCGTGATTTGAAAAATTTTCTCCCTCCGAGAAAGTTCACCGTGTGAAATGATTTAGGGTTGTTGATCTCACCTTGTGTTGATCTCGACCCTCTAACATTACATCCATTTAACAAACTCCGCAAATCTCAAAATTAAATCCTTCCTCTCATCTCCGCTCCACAGAATCGCTTTCCACCGTCGATCTTCACCATCCTGAATCTGGACCGTTGAAGTTTAACACACTTTACCCTTATTCCGCTGATGCATGTTTCAATATACAGAAAGACCTATCACCGTGGATCAAAACCCACTCCCCATCCGATGGCTCCATGGTGGCAAAACTTGCTAACCAGTTAACCTGAAAGGCGCTCCCGCAAAATTCCTCAAATAAGATCATTTTCAAACCTTTCAAGTCCATAATTCAAAATTTCAAACATAGTGCTAACATAAAGATATACATGTATTGTCTCAAAGGATAAGTTCACAAGGGAGGGAAGCAAAAGATGTGAAACATGAAGAAATAACTTAATGAGATGAAGGAATCATCTTGAGATTGGTACTAGTGGATAGATGGTCATTTGATTAGATATGGTCTTCTACAACATTAAGATGGAAACAAGAATGTGTGCATCAAGTGGGTTGGTAAGAACATTTATAATCTTAAAACTATATGTAGATGAAGTGATTGTCTTAATCCATGTTGAATGTTTTCAAAACAAAAATACCTAAGATGAAAAAACATGGGGAGATCCATTATTCTCTAGGAGTTCACGTATAAAGAGATAAAAGGAGAAGGCTAATTAAATAAATGAAGGTAGATATGAAACTATAATGAGGATATTTATAATGAATTACTGTTATCCCATATACACACCAATGGAAGTTAGCATAAATTTGTCAAGAGACATGCATGTTTAAATATAGAGGATGAAATAGCAATGATGCATACAAGAGTGCCTTTGGAACCCTAATGCATCCAATGGTTACTATGAATGCTAATATAGCCCATGTTGTGAACATTATTATTATTATCCATTATGTATGGGTTTTAAGTATATTTTCAAGTATATTAGAAATACAATAAAACTTGGCATCACATTTAGTGGGGAGTAAGAAGGATGCACGAGATTTGCTTGTTCAATATGGTGTGGGTTGGGAAGGAGACATAGATGAACATAAATCAACATTCAATGATGATGATGAAGATGATAATGACGATGGTGGTGGTGATGAAGATGATGAAGATGATGATGAGGGTGATGATGAAAATGATGATGATGACAACGATGAAGATGTTGATTAGGAAGAGGGAGATGACGACGACAACGACGATGATGATAATGATGATGACGATGATGATGATGATGATGACAATGACGACGACGATGACGACGACGACGACGACGATGATGACAATGACGACGACGACGACGACGACAACGACGATAATGATGATGATGATGATGATGATGACAACGAAAATGATGATGATGATGACGATCATGATGATGATGATGAGGATGAGGATGAGAATGAGGATGAGCATGACAAGGATGATGGTGATGATGATGATGATGATCAAGATGTTGATCATGATGACGATGACGATGGTGAAGATGATGATGATGATGGTGGTGGTGATGAAGATGATGATGAGGGCGATGATGAAAATGATGATGATGACGATGATGAAGATGATGATGAGGGCGATGATGAAAATGATGATGATGACGATGATGAAGATGTTGATTAGGAAGAGGGAGATGACGATGACGACGACGATGATGATGATGATGACTAGGATAAGGATGATGATGATGATGACGACGACGATGATGATGATGCAGATGATGATGATGATGATGATGATGGTGGTGGTGGTGGTGATGATCATGATGAAGATGATGAAGATGATGATGAGGGCAATGATGAGAATGATGATGATGACTATGATGAAGTTGTTGATTAGGAAGAGGGAGATGATGATGATGATGATGATGATGATGATTATGAGGGCGAGGATGAGGACGATGATGACGAGGATGAGGATTATGAGGATGATGATGATGACTAGGATGAGCATGATGAAGATGATGATCATGATTATCATGATTATCATGATGATGATTAGGATGAGGATGATGATGATGATGATGATGATGATGATGGTGATGGTGATGATGATGAATATGCTGATGAAGATGATGATGATGATGAAGATGTGATGACAAGATCTTTACCTTGGTCTTCACTAAATTTTTCTAAGCTTCACCAACATTATAATAGAATGGTTATGAGTGATTATTCACTCCTATAAAAACTGCACTTTATGGGACTACCAAACTGCTCAGTTTGTATCTTCCTCTTTTAAGAAACCGGACTAGGTCCACAAGTCTTGATTTTTCATGTGCACAAATCTAAGAACAGGAGGCTTCACAGGGCCCAAAAAGTTGCATTTTTTTTACTACTTCCTCGGATCAAATTGAATTGTCAGATTAGTCCTTGGAATGGGTGTTAGGAGCAATCCTTAAATTTTCACTCAACTGGTTGCTTCCCCTATCTTGTAGACATCTTCATTCACTAAGCGCCCCCTAAAATTGCGATGATGAAGACGATGATGATGATGATGATGACGATGATAATGAAAATGATGATGATGATGATCATGATCATGATAATGGAGATGGTGATGAATTGGATGACAATGATGTTAATGATGAATATGATGATGAAGATGAAGATGCTGATGATGATGAAAATGAATATGATGATGATGATGGTGATAACGAAGACATTGATGATGAAGATGATGATGATGATGATGATGATAAGGAAGATGAGGATGATGAAGAAGATCATGATGACGATGATGATGACGACGATGATGATGATTATGAAGATGATGATGATGATATTGATGAAGACGATGAAGACGATGACAAGGATGATGATGAGGATAATAATGATGATCATCATCATTGTTGTTGTCATCATCACCATCATCTTTGTCATCTTCATCGTCATCTTCATCATCATCATCATCATCATCATCATCATCATTGTCAACATCATCGTGTTCGTCCTTGAAGGGAATTATGTATAGGATTTCACTATAAGCAATGCAACCAATACAAATTATGACAAAATTCTAGTTAAATTAAATTAAACTACACTAAATTGAAAACATAGAGTCGTTTAACTATAATTAATTTAAAATGCAACAAAATATAAAATATGCAAATAAAAAAACCCAAAATAAACTAAAAAAAAGATAAATTAAAAAATTAAAAAACAAAAAAAACACAAAATATAAAATATGCAAATAAACAAACAAAAAACGTAGAAATCAAAAACACCTGCGCACTAGCTCATTAGCAAAACAACAACGAACAAGTTCACTCCCGGGAACTAGTTCATTAGCAGCATCCAGAGCACTGGTAATTTGGTGAGCAAAGCAGTGGTAAATCAAGGAGCATGGGATACCACTCCAGAGGATACTGGTGTTCCTAGTGGAGGAAATCCGGCTGGAGTCCAGACGATAACAAAACAATCTGGCCGTAGTCCAGAGGATACCGACGTTCCTAGGGGCGGAAATCCGGCCGCAGTCCAGAGGATAACAAAGGGCCCAATGAATTCCGTAAGCCCATTAACCCTAGCAGTGCAGGAATTTGGGAAAAATACGTCAAATTTCTGAACCAATACAGATTCGGAATAGTCATACTGAAATTATAATTTTTTTGTTGTGATACCATCGCTTCTATTATCGGTGGATCTAGTAAGGGTTTTCTATTATTGGAGCATCTAAAGCTCCTCCTTAAATTTAGGGAAATGACATATGGGTTGAGCACTACAATCCAGTCGTGCTCTTGTATAATTTTATGAATTATGGCACAATTTGCAATATTTTGTAATTTTATTCTATTTAATGGTTCGGAACTGTGTACAGAGTCCTGTAGGAGCTATAATCTGAACTGGTTCAACCGATTCTATTGAAACTTTGAACCTGAGACATGTTTCTTCTAAGCATTTAATTTTTCTTTAATAATTAGTTTTACCTCGATTATGGCACAAATTACAAGCTTTTGTTATTTTATTCTATTATATGTCTTAAACATTCTATAGAGTGCAAGCTTGTGTAATGTTATTCTATTTAATTATCTAGAACATAGTCCTTTATGAGCTATAATTTGAACTGATTTTGTCGAAACTTGAACGTGAGACCTCTTTCTCCTTTAAAGATGCATTTAATTTTTCTTTGATTGTCAGTTTTACATGGATTATGGCACACTTTTCAAGCTTTTGTGATTTTTTTCTATTATGGGTCTAAAACATTTTGTAGAGTGCCATATGAGCTATAATTATAATGATTAGGTACAATTCAACCTAAGACCTATTTCTCCTTTAAAGAAGCATTTTATTTTATTTTTATGCTCACTTTTACCTGAATTACAACACACTTTGCAAGCTTTTCGTATTTACTGGTTTGGATTTTGGAACAATGTCTAGTTCCCTAGGACTTGTGGGCTATAATTTGAATTGACTCCAGTAAATTGACTCTCATACCTCTTTATTCTTTAAAGACACATTTGATACAGGTATTATTTTTCAACGACACTTATATATTTTTTCCTCTGTTTGGCATATACCATGGTAGTTAGTGTGGTTGCCTCTGTTTGGCATATCTCAAAGAGTCCGAAGGTTATCAAGAATATTGTAGCCTGTATGTGTCTTCATTAAACCATATGCGAGCATTTCTTCCTTAAATATATGCTGTGTAATTTCGATCACATCATATCTTCCAAAATACTATCCTTAAATCCTTCTCAACATATGCATAATTCCCTTTATAAATTTATGTTTAATAATTTCCTATAGCTTACTCTTTTATTTCACCAGGACTGTAGAGGAATACTTTTATAACTTTTGGCGGACTTATATTTTTCACATCTTGACCATCTTTAAACAAACTGAGGGTATGGCTAAATATCCACCTCAACTAGGAACAAGACCATGTCACCTTAAAACCTTACTGAAAAACACACAGTCTTTGGTAGTCACTTTAAAATGGCCTTTCAAACTGCTCAATTCAACACTTAGTCAATTTTGTCACACCCTAGTCATTATTGTGCCAGGAAGCATTTTGGCAGACTCATATCTCACACGTGTGAACACCCAAAGGGAAACTAAGATCATGAGTGGATGCCCACATCATCAAAGAATGGACCCATAAAATCTGATGAATTTATTAGTTAACGAGCTGACTCTGGCGTGCATTTTCAAGTGGGCTCTCAACCTCATGTTTTCAACACTGTCAATTTTTCATATTTTTGGATATGCAAGCAAATGTTTTTACCTCTTTTGGAAGGCTGATATTTTTCTCATGTGGTCACCATAAGAAAAACTAAGAACATGGATGGATAGCCAGTTCATTAAAGAACATAATTATACCTTCTGATGAATTTATCATCACTCAGACAGGATTTGGCGGGCATTTCCAAATTCCTCTTCAACCTTGTGATTTACACTAAGTCAATTTCTTTAAACCCTAGGTCTCAAAGGTGATTTCAACTTTTCATCAAACTTGGAGTGTAAGAAATCCAATGGATGAAGGACAACTAGATGAATCCATTAAAACCAATTTAATCCTTTGGAACTACTTTCTCTCTCCTCAGCGAGCATTTTACGGAAGTATGATGTAAAAGCTGCTTAAGACCCTGTTTTGGCAGATCCATAATTTTTGACTCATGTACTTTCAGTTCAAAGTAAGAACATGGTCAGGTAGACAACACAACCACCTACAGGATTCCCATATGGTGTAGGCATTTCTTTTAACCCACAAATTATGGCGAGCATTCTCCTAGAGCAACTTGTCTAATTTGACCAAAAAGATCTTCTTTTGGGAGGCTTGTATCTTCTTCCTCAAAGAGCTTTTCTGATAACGGGCTCCATGGTCGGATAGATACTTCAACCAACTATGGGATGACAGGCCATGGCGGGCATTTTCTCCTTCTTATGAAATATGGTGGGAATTTTCATAAGACTACTACTTTAGGACAATTTTTCACCACTTAGTCTTTTTTGAACTTTATCATACATGCCTATGCCCATCAATAGTTCTATGTAACTTAGTCGTTTCTAAAACCTTAGATATTGTTGGGTCGTCATTAGTGCAACTCTTCCATTGAAGTGATAAGGATTTGAATAACATAGCCTTTTTATGGGGTCCAATGAGCCCTTACTTATCTTTGATCGAAACTGGAGATTCTTTTCCATATACTATACCTTGTCCTATTGTTTCCCTTGGCTTTGAGGTTGAAACTATAGAGAAAGGAGAGTTGTAGGTCTCATCCATTGTCACAAGAAATCAATACTTAGTCACTACTTGTGTTAGTTCCTAATGAATAATGAATGACATGTTACACTTTGGAATGTTAGTTCCTAATGAATAATGAATGACATGTTACACTTTGGAATGATGATCATATAATATTATTATTTCAAAATTAAAATTGCATGTTTTTGTATTTATAAGATGCCTATTCCCATATTTTAGTCGTACTTGATTTTTTTGTTACGTATTTTTTCCATATCGTATTCGAATCTGTACTTGAATATTGCTACTATGGTTTTGACTGTTTACTTCGTATTCTCTAAGGATTTATATGAAATATAGGCCGTGTTTGAGGTGCAAAATGACCCATGACGAGAATTTTTCCCATCAAATTCCAGCCTTGAACCCATCCATCGCCCGTTTGATAGAGAACGGGCCTGAACCATACAATCACGACCAAACAAATTTGGAATTTCCCTGTTGCAGAACACCGTAGCAATGGTAAGAAAATGGTCTTGGGTAGTGTAAGACGATTCATGGTTGTGATAAGATGATTCCAAATCCAACATCACCCTATCTGTGTCCATGTACAAATCCACTCGAGACTACCTATAATTGGTTTAAAATTGGTGACAATTCACAATGTTATCCTATTTAAAAAAATCAGGCACATAGTTAGAGAAGGAGTACCTTGCACGAGGAAACTTGCATATCAAACCACTGTGGAAGAGGGAGTGTTAGACTAACGTCGCCAAGTTTCGATGGGAAATCCATGAATGAAGCAATATGACCACCGCCCATTCCAAATCGAATCCCCAACATGATCTATATGAGGGGGAACCCCATACCTCTTTGCATGCATTAACTAGTCAAGTGGCCCAAGAAACACACTTATATATCCGTGTTGTGAAAAAATTCCAAACCAAATCAAATCGTGTCTTATACTTAAAAATAATTCAAATATAAATAACTCTAAAAGAAATTACACCTTTGACAGAAAAATAGCTTTTGGTAAAGCTTTTGGGAAGAAAAAGCTTTTGATATTAAAACATTACAAGTAATTATTTGCACGCTAAATTATATCTGCTTGGTAGCTTATATTCTTGTTTTATCGAGTGTAGGTACCACCAAATGGGTATCTGTCATATCTATCTTCCTCGAGTGATGGTGAAGATATACTAGGAGAGATTGAAAGTGATATGTGTTGTACTAGATATACCGGTTCTATATCAACTAGATCTGAAAAGGTAAGGAAAAGATTTCATAGACGCATGCAATATTTTATTGCCAACGAAGTGTCATGTAATTATGATGCTGAGAGCATAGGTGACATTGAGTTTCCCTTGAGGTATATAAATCTAGTGCAATGATGGGTACCTAATAAGCTACTTCAAGTGGACACAGATTTCTTCACCAATGGGAGAATGTATCACATTGCTCCTTCGTCCTTACATGGATTGGGGCTATTTTCCATGGATGGCATAAAGGTCGACTATGGCACTGTAACTAAATTGATGGAGTCTGTCAGACCATTATACATATACAATAATTGGTTTATCTTGTTCCAATATACTCAAAGTATGAGGAGATACGAAGTTGCCGCAAATTATATACAAATAACAGAACATAATAAAAACAAAGGGGTGACTATGTGTATTGATGGGAGACCAAAAGCGTCCGGAAATGTTGTTGGCTTTATAAATAGTACACGACTAGTGACAATAACTAAGCAACTGAATTTTGAATTTGAGGGACGCGAAGAACATCGTATATTTGTATGTGCAACAAAAACAATACTTCCAGGTGAAGAGTTGTTAATTGATTACAACTTAAATCGAATAGATGTGGCTTCCACGGTCTAGGGTAACCATGGAAGGTCACACACTATGCCTCATTAGTTAAATGCTAAATATAGTAACTAAACATGACTACAATAACTAAATGTTTCAAATTTTTCTGTTAACATTCGATTTCCACCATTGACATTCGCTTTTTTTGTGAATATTATGAATATTTCCATGTGATAACATGCTTATTACACTCTTATGCTTATCTCATTTTTTTTTATGTTACAATTATTGACTCAACTTTTATTGATTGATTTATTTTGTCAGGTTTGTAGCAATGGAAAGCCACATGCTTCTTCCATGGTCCAAGGTGACCATGAAAGGTCACAATCTATGCCTCATGAGGTAAATGTTAAATATAGTAAATAAATATGACGTCAATAACAAAATGTTTCGATTTTTTCAGTTAACATTTGATTTTCACGGTTACCATTCGCTTTTGTCGTGCTTATTGTGAATATTTCCATATGATAGCATGCTTATTACATTGTGGTAGGGGTCTTCTCATCCCCATGGAGCAAAACATGTATCTCCTCCTTCGGAGGTAAAAGTAAATATTATTGCAGTATCTCATTTTTGTTTATGTTACAATTATTGAATCAACTAAATATAGTAACTATATAGGAATACAATAACTAGAAACTCCAACCCCAGAATATTTCCACATGACAACATGCTTATTACACTATGGAAGGGGTCTTCCCATGGTCGTCATGGAACAGAATGCATGTCCTCTACTTCCATGGTCCAGGGTGACCGTGGAAGGTCACACTCTGTGCCCCATCAGGTAAGTGCTAAATATAATAACTAAATGTTGAGATTTTTTCTGTTAACATTCAATTTCCACTGTTACCATTCGCTTTTTTCTTGCTTATTGTGAATATTTCCATATGATAACATGATTATTACACCGTGTCAATAGTTTGCTCATCGCCATGGAGAAGAACATGTATCTTCTCCATTGGAGGTAAAAGTAAATATTATTGCAATATCTCATTTTTGTTGATGTTACAATTATTGACTCAACTAAATATAGTAGCTAAATATGACTACAATAACTAGAAACGCCAACCCCAAAAGATTTCCATGTGACAACATGCTTATTACACTGTGGCAGGGGTCTTCCCATGTTCGTCATGGAACAGAACGTGTGCCCTCTACTTCTAACGTAAAAATAACTATTATTGCAATATCTCATTTTTTATTATGTTACAATTATTTTCATACATTTATTTATTGATTTATTGTGTCAGGGTGGTGCCGGTGGAAAGGAACCTACTGCTTCCATGGTCTAGGGTGATTGTGGAAGGTCACACTCTGTGCCCCGTCAGGTAAGTGTTAAATATAATAACTAAATGTTTTGATTTTTTCTGTTAGCATTCGATTTCCACTATTGACATTCACATTTTTCTGTGCTTATGGTCACATTATTGATTAATTTATCATGTCAGGGTGGGGTCCGTGGAAAGGAACCTATTGCTTCCACGATCCAAGGTGACTGTGGAAAATCACCCACTAGAAGTAGATCAATACAGGGTGATTGTGGGAAGTCACCGACCACAACACCACATCAGGTAAGTGTTAGTTCTTAATAGTAACTAAATTTAATTACAAATAACAATGTTTGAATGATGTTAAAAAATTTTGTCTTAATTTTATTGTTGATGAATTTAGTCCAGTGCACTTGATCTGGGTGATGAGGATCTTGAGGATGAAATTTACTATTCCATAGACTCTATGGATACTATAAAGAAATCCCTGAAAAAGGAAAACATAGAAATGATTTCCTTGGCTTGCATAAGGCCCATGACACAGGAGATAAGGGCAAGGATTGAAGAGCTGAAAGAACAAATAAAATCTTATGGGGTAAGTGGCATATTCACATATTTTTTTAAGCTATGACATGATTTCATATCTAATATTATGTTTTCTATTTTTTCAAGTGATCTGATAAAGTAAAGTTTTTCGTTTGTAGGATTTTTTACAACCCGTGACTAGAGAAATTGCCGAGACAGGTATAGGTAGCAGTGATGCTCCAATGTAGCAACAACGCCGACAAAGTAATGTACCAATGAGGATTTTTTACACTCCTCCGGTTGGCCTTGAATCCATTGATGAGGGAACCGATTTTGATCAGCATGACATGCCGGAGCATGATGAGATGGAGCCTAGGACTCCACATGACTCTGGAGATGAACCTACTGTAGATGACCAGGAAACTTTTCCTGGAGCAACACGAGTTAAAAGCACCGGATCACTAGATCTCACCTTTTTGGTGGATGACGCTTTTTTCCGATTAAGATTTAGAAGATTACAGGTATTTATTAATAAATTTATTCATTTTAATCATGAAATTCAAATGGACATACGCTGAAATTATTATAAATTAATGGATTACACGTTTCTGCAGGAAACAATGTTTTCTACAGGAATTTGAATGACAAAGCATTGGAGTTGGTTGGCCCCACCATTCGCACATGGTGGAATAGCCAAGATAGTGCAAAGAGAGATGTATTGATAGACCACATGGTAAACTTGTTCGGCAATATATTCAACAAGAAAGTGGTTGCAAATTTAGCTGACGAGAATTTAAAATATACCAAGGCCCAATATAGGGATAAATTGCAACTTGACCTCAAGCATGAGCACCCTCCATGGTTCCATAGAAAGAGTGGAAGGCAATCATAGAGGATGCAAAGGAGAACTTGCTAAAAAGACAAGGAAAACAACCATGGCCTGGAGAAGCAAGGTACAACACATATCATCTTTTTAGTGAAATATGCTCATTTATTTTTTTCTTTTTTCTTTCAAGCAAGAATTTTGATATCTAACGTTTTTCAAATTTTTCATATATAGGCTACCGGACACCTCCAAAGAAACCAAGGCTAGAGTGGAAAATCATGGGCAACATAGACTGGGCCAAGGTGGCTATAGAAAACTAAGAGCCCGAATCATAAGAATTAAATGATTAACTATGGGGAATATTTATTTGAAAGTAGCGAACAAATATTTGTTTTTTATACTAGAAATTTTATATGTCTTATGAATTGCAGGAAAATACGTTCCAAGATGCTTCCATCGAGGAAGACCTAAAGTTTGGTTTCAAGTATGGTTTTAAAAGTGTCGTTGAATATTGGAAAAGCTTGGGGCAGACTCCAATCTCCCCAATGACCCAAATGCAGGTAAATAAAATGAATAAGGACATCATTGCAGTATACTATTAACATCTATTCATTTTTTATTATATCACCCATAACTAAATATTTATGTTTTCTTTTAAGCAATAGTGCAACCGCAACAGTGAATCCAGCGATACTCGACACGTACCAGCGGATGTTGGGGTGTGCATGTCCCATGATAATGGGGAGCAGAGTGGCCATTCTGGTATGTGTGCTTTGGAAATAGAAATATATACTATGATTATATATATTTATTTCCTGACGTATACTTATAAATTTTCTTCTTTCAATGGAAGACCGTGAAGCTCGGGAGGGTGAACCGGAAGTAGAGAAACAATTAACACACCAGTTGTCACAGCTACACAGACAGGTAAAGAGCAATATTGTAATTTTAATCAAAATGATGAACTATTAATTTCAATAATATTTCAACATATCGATATGCCCATTTTCGTTGTTGTAGTTCATGCCCCTTCAGAACTGCCTCCATGCCCTACTCAACGACGTACAAGAAGTATGATACATGAGGGCATGGAAACAAAAACAGTAGAAGGACATGGATTTGTAAATATTCCACCAAATGATGATGATAATATCCCAATTATCGTCATTTTTTACAATGCAAAAAAACATAAATCAAAGAAAAAGTAGATGTATAAATTCATGACTTGTATTTGGATGTATATCAATGTTGTTAGTCTAAAACATTGTTTATATGAATTACCTCATTATGCTTCAATGTTTTTATGTTTATATTTTTTGATGACTAGCCTAGTTATGCATGAATGTTTATATGTTTTCTATGTAAACAACATCATTTAATGGGTATGGGGAATTGAGAGCGATGTGAGGGGGGGGGGGGGCCAAATGAGCTTCAACCTTCCCGTGGTTGGCCCTGTTCAGTAGAGAATATAAAACCGTTCTCGAAACAGAGAGAAGCTCAATAAGGTATAAATACTCTTTTATTACTATGTATTAAAGATGATTGTAAATTTTTAAATGCATGTCTATTTCTTAAAAAAATGTTAATAAATTTAACATTTCACGGTTCATTGGTTTCTACAGGACTTTGTAGTAGGATTTAAATAATTGTTTATTTGCTTATATATTATTTACTCATATAAAAATTCTATCTTTCATGATTTATAAAGGTCTTGGTGATGGAAATGCATCTTGTGGACAACTCTTATCAAGTTGTATGGGCAAATGGATCTGGCAAAAGGACAATGATAAGGTAAGGGTTTTGACGTGTTCTTTATCCTTAATGTGTTTGTCTTTATCCTTAAATTCTATTTCATTCTTTTAAGATACAAGAGATACAACCAATAGTAAATAACTACTTTTAGACTATCATCCAAACTAGGAGACAACCTTCTACATAAAACAAAAATGCTTCTTAGTAACGTAGAAAAATAGAAGAAAAAACACGTAGAAGAAATTAGGATTTTTTCGGCCCTTCTTCCTATAATTTTGGCATGATGAAACCCTAGGTTAAGAAATTTTATTTTTTCAAACACAGCTAATTGTTCATCTATCTTTTTAAACTAAATTTTCTAAGTTGTATACTTGTAAATATTATTCTTAGGTTATTTTTGTTTCTCTTAGGTTTTAGACTTAATTTTTATGTGTTTTTGTAACTTTTATTTTATCAAAAAAGAAAGCCTTAAAAAAAGAATTTATGTGTAAAACCCTAAAAACGCAAACCTGTTGCTCCCACAATCTGAGCCCTCTCCTTTATCAAACACAGGTCTGCAATATGTATTGCAGATCTCGTATGCCCTAGCTTCCTTCTCTACTCACTCAAAACAGAAAACAAGTTAGTATTTCAAACAATTTAGATGGTGGTGTATTTTGTAAAATATATCTTATTGATTTCATTATTTTTCTGCCATGTTCGCATTAGTTTTTTGGGTAAATGTAAGTCTGATTTTTTACTGAGATCTGGAACCTTACATCTCTAAATGCACAGTGATATAATTTTGACATTATTTTACTGAGTATTGTTTTGTATTTTCTTAGTACTAATTATTTCTATTGAGAGCTAGGTGATGGTAAGGGACTTGATGATTTTATATTTCAGAACTTACATACAGGATCGAGTGAATGATAATAACATTATGGTTAGCTTGGCACTAAATTTTCATTAAGTTAGTATTTTATATCTATGCTATCACATACACAGATCTAGAAATCATATGTTAAATGGCACTTTAAATGATTAACAATGGTTATTGGTTGCACTATTTTACACATTATGGTTACTGTAATGATAAACTTTCAGTTGTTGCATGGCACATATGTGCACCATAAATTCATATGTATAGATCTTCAAAGGTAGCAGATAAAGTGATGTTATTACACTAGGAGTGTCTCCAAGGAAATTATGGTATGGTTTCTAAACTACAAATTGCATGCTCAACTGTGCAACCTACTTCTTAGTGCCAAAAGGTAATTTATAATGATTTTTTCGCTACATGAGATCATTCCTAGTAATAGAATAGAAATAGGTTGTCATTTTTTTGTTGACTAACATGTCTCTTTCCCATCATGTGCTTAGGGGACTTTTTTTATATTATGGGCATATTTGATACTAACTTGACCAATTTTGGCCATGCTTGAGGTGGTTGCATAAGAAGGATCAACTTTTCATATTCACCTCTTCCGATAATGAGCAACATCAAAACAACTTACCACCAATTGGCACTACAGATATCCTACATAGATTTTCCAAGTGAACAACTACTCTTTTTCCCTGGGGGTTGAGTTATTTTTTTATTATTTGTTTATTTTTCAATAAAGACAAATTCAATGCACCTTAAGTTTGTTTTAGTATGATGAATTATCACTAGTATCTCTTCACATGTAGTAGACCAAGTGGTGATATTTCACAAGGAGTGTCTCCAAGGCAATTATGATATGGTTTCTAAACTACAGATTTCATGCTCAACTGTGCAACCTACTTCTGATCAATGCCAAAAGGTGATCTATGATGAATTTTTTGTTATATGAGATCATGCATAGTAAAAGAATAGAAATAAGTTGTCAATTTCTTTCCTATCATGTGCTCAAGGGACTTTTTTTTTTCTTTCGGGCATATTTAGTACTAACTTTGACCGATTTTGGCCATGCTTGACGTGGTTGCATAAGAAGGATCAGTTTTTCATTTTCATCTCTTCTAGAAATTGCGGGCTTGACCTTATCTAGCTTCATTTACACCTATGGGATTCCTCAATCTTCAAAGCTCTGGCTCCCTTCATCTATAGAACATGGGCTTCCTTTACTTCTGGCTTGTGGCTTCTTTAAGCCTCTGCGGGCATCTACAGGCCTCTGCGGGCTTCTTCCAAGCTCTATGGGCATCCTTCCAAGACCTTGTGGGATCTTTAATCCCCAGTGGGATTAATCTAATTTCAGATCACAATAAGTTGATCTGAGCCCAGTGGTGCCTACGTCTTTTATCGATGGTATTTTTTATAGATGTACCCCCCTACCTTATCATAGAAATCAGTTGTCAATGGTGCCTAGAATAACATTTAATTAATGTTTATACGATCCATGTGGTGCTTACAACGTATTTTATTGATGGTATATTTATAGATGTACCCTCCTACCTTGTCATAGAATCGAATCTAAGAGGTGCCACTTTAGCCTCTAATTATGTATTTTAGCCAATTATTATGAATTTGTGCATCCTAATGGGAATACAGTTTTTGAGGCAATAATTAGGGTGCTTAGGGCCACTTTGGGTACTTTTGGGCACTTTTTAAATCATTATGCCTTATTTTTTAGAGTCAGTTAACACTTTCTGACCTCCCCCCTGAACTTCCATTTATTTTTTTCCCTTTTACTTCAATATGTTTTTTCTCATATCTTACTTTCCCGATATATTTCTTTTCTATAAATCACCTTTCCTGTGTTATATTTTATCCATTTATTTTTCTTTAAAATATAGTATTTATTTTTTAACACAAGCACTTATTGAAGATCCAAAACCGTGGAAAGGAAGGTGACTTTCCATGGTTTTTTTAATTTTTTTTGAAACCTCCAGGTTTCATCTCAATATCGACAAAATTTCTTCGCGGGTATTGCAAAACCGTTGAAACCCGGGGTGGCTTTCCAGGAATATCGTCGCTATAGAGACGAAGTTTCGTGGAAAAATTACTGTTTAACTTGCAGATTTCGTCGAAAGTGATTGTGTTATCTAAATAAATTAGTTTTCAATAGGTCAAACTCAGACAATTTATTTTAGGATAGTGATGAAGATTTCAAGGCACATTATGAAATATTTATGTGTGATTAACAAAATTGGAGGGCCTTGTATTCTGTTTTTTCACAAAAATCAAAAGTTTAGCTTTCGGTGGCTTTGGCGAACTTTTCAACGGTTCATTAACCACTGAAAAGCCCCACTTTCGGCAGCTAAAAGCTTGGACTTAGGACTACGTTAACCACCGAAAGCATGTTGACTCCGTTTAAAAAAAAAAAGGAAGCTTCCGGTGGCTTAAGCAAATGTACCAATGGTTCATTAGACACCGAAAAGCCTAGCTTTCGATAGCTTACGAATTAGACCCAAGATTTCCTTAACCACCGAAAGTGCCAAAAGAGGAAAATGGTTAGCATATCCGTCGAAATCAAACACCATCAGCATGAGGAACGTCATGATCAAGCACTTAACCGTCAAAAAGACTGGGGACTGCAGAAAATCATGAGTTGGTGAATAAGAGGTCATTATTAAACGAAGTCACTGATAGAGACCAAAACCCTAGCTACCCTCCACCTGTCCCATGACTGCAGTCGAACCACCGTGACACATCACGTTCTTGTTAAAAATGATTGTTATACTGGCCATCTCGTGGTTCTTACCAAATTTTACAGTCATCTTGCTCAAGTACCAATCGATTGATCAGCCCTCTCTAACTCCCAAGAACAACAGAACCAAGAGAAATCTGGATTTCAGTGGAAAGGAGGAGGAGGCCCCAGCACAAGGTGAAAATGTACTTAACTTACCTTACTCACACTTTGAATAAGAATACGGGCAGGAAGTTGACCTAACAAAGCAGGTTGCAGCATAACATGAGAATTTTCCCTCACCAACACTAAGGGCAGGTCAAGATGAACCAATAGTAGAGACTTCCTCAAGCAAACCTAGGTCTCAGAGAATCAACCAACTATTAGGACCAATATATGAACTAGAGGTCTTAGACATAGAGATCAAAAGAAATAATGCAAGATTAACCAAGAAAAATACTGAATTGCATAATTCTATTCTAGAAATGAGAGGGATGTATATCCTACAACAAAAAAGGAATCTGAGATTAATGAAGGAAAACTCCAGGCTCTACAGGATGATCAGAATGTCGAGGTTGCAGAAGAAGGATCTAAACCCTAAAACACACCTTGTGTTGGAAACCCTAGCAAAGGCAGCATTAAGCCTTCAAGACCCGGAGGTAGCCCATGATGTTGCTGATATTCCAAATCTTATGCAGGTTGAAGTAGTACCAGAAGGTCAAGAGTAAAGTTGTAAAAGGTTGATTAAAGACAAATTAAATTTTGCAGAAAATAGAGCTTTCAGTGGCTTAGGTGAATGCAACAGCTGTTCGTTAGCCACCGAAAGTAGAGATTTTGGTAGCTTACAGACCCATAATTCTGTTAGCTTAACCACTGAAAGCACAAAAGGGTGCAGAAAGATTTGCTTCCACACAGAACCAATTTTTATCAATCCAGACACCTCAGGGATGAGTTATGAAGTTGAAGATTAGTTAATTACACCGGTAGGTTGGTTCTGCTCCAGTTTTTGACGGTGCAAATGAGGTAAAAAATGTCGCAAACCCTATCTACTTTTGACAAACCATGACTTATCTGTCAGAAAAAAGGGCCTAGTTTTACTTCAGTGATCACTGCAATTATTAAAGAGTTCAAGGAGTGAACAAGAATTAAAGTTAAATATATTAGCACTTAAGTTAGGGTTTTTGACCTAATTTTTGCAAAAACAGTTATGTTATCTATTTTTAGTAAATCAAATCCAACTTTTTAGGATCTAAAATAAATTTTGTAAAGGCTATAAAGCCTAAGACTTATGTTGAAACAAGGGTTCGACTTCGGAGACTTTTAGACCCTTATTATTATCAATCTTCTCATGTTATTCATCATTTAATATAAGCTCTTTTGCTATTATATGTTCATGTTCCATCTCTTTTCTGTTATGTACTTGTACTTGGATGCCTGATTCAGGTTTATTCTTTTTATCTAATACCAGATAGCTGTCATCCTATCTATGTGTTGATGAGTTGAATTACAAGTATTTTTCCTTGCTATGATTATCCATTCATATGTGATTGCTTTATATATGAATCTGCCAGCATAGTGAGTTCTCCATTTATTCACCTTATTATCAACCCTCTGAACATTGATAGTTAGAAGCCTTATCTATTTGATTGAGTTTTATGCATGTCTTGAGTGAGTGAGGTCTTAGAGGTCATCTGACTTGATCCATTTAGTAAACCATTGAAGAAACATTGAAGTTACCAGGCATCCTCGAGCTGCAACCTAGAGGAGTTTCCTGGAGAGATGACAAATTGGCGTCGTTGCCGGGGAAGGAAGATTGAAGCTTTAGCTTCCTTGGGGGGCAACATAGATCCTACTTTGATGATAGACAAAGTTTGGGCACTATTTTGGTTGTAATCATCTATCTGGTGACTCCATTGGTATAAGGTGGCTTCAAGAAGACCAAGTACCAAAGAAAACCCTCAAGGGCCACCAGTAACACCTGCTTCAGATCCAGAAGAGATTCTAAGAAGAGTTAATGCTTCACTAAGATCGACCTCTAGAGCTGCAAAGGGAGATACATCAGGTATTTCCAGAGTTATTTCTATTGTTATATCAACTAGACCTCCATTTCAATCTTCTTCTGCTGAAGCATCTAGTTCTCAGAAGTTTATAAGTAAATCAGAAAATTTTAGGGTTGAGGAATCTTCAAGCACTACTGCTTGTGAAGATCGCATCCATGGTGACTCCATGAAGGACGAATTCAGTGGCGAATCCACAATATTCAGTTGTCAAAAGCATTTGTTTCTCTTTTGTCTCAAAGTTTTGCACCTCTTGACTTCTCTTCAGTTCCTAGTTTCCCACATCCAGTACCTGATATGTCCGAATGGGGAGATTTTCTACCTGTCTTCAAAGAGGAGAAAGAAGACAATCCTGCAGAACACCTCCTCAAGTTTCATGAATGCGTGGATCTATTAGATCAGCAGCATAAAGATGTTCATGTATTCATTGTATGGTGATGCATGTCAATGGTATTTTTCTTTACCTCCTTCCAGCATTTCATCATTGAAGTATTTTCACCGAGCATTCACTGAGCACTGAAAAAGGTATTTTTCATATGAGCTTGTATTTGGTAATTGTTGTGATGAATATGAATTACATCATAAGGCTGAATATGTAAATAGAGACAGATCTCTCCCTCACAATATGCAGCAGCCCTTCAAGAATCTTCAAGATGATGCACTTTTCCATCAACATGAACTAGAAATGAATTATAAAGGAGTTGAATATTTTCCTACCATCATTAAATCTGATTGTTGTGAATCTGAGGAATTGATTTCTTTAACTACACATGGAAATGATCAGCTTTCTGCAAGTCAAATGACCATCAAAATCAGTAAGGCTAGCTCACCGTTTTTAGATTTGCAGATCAAGGGAAGCTGCAATAACCATGAGGAACAAGATTTTCAGGGACTGTCTAATCTTCGGCTAGAACATCAGGAAGATCTTCCTTCTCCTTATGAATATGTTGCTGCAAATTATGACAAGGAACTAGGTAATATTTTTCCAGGTCTGTTTCAATTTTTTTTTGCTGATACTCCTATATTCGACCAATACAGTGATGAGGAAGAAGATGTTAAAATTTGTGAAGACCCATTGTTTACTCAAATTTCATCTAGTTCTTCTTTTCAGCAGAAAGAGGATAAAAAATGTGTGCATGCTGTGATAGATGCTTGTTATGAATCTGCTGCTCAAAGGTCCAATAAAGATCTTTTTAGTTTTGATATATCCTGCAAATATATTATTGTGGAAGAGGAAATTGTCAGCTGTGATAAGCCAGCATATCATCATGATGAATTCAGATTACGTAAATATGGTGAAGGGGAGCAGAAAGGTTCAAATCAGCTATTGAGCTTGCATTTTGATCCGACAAAGGTTGAGCAGTCCATATTCAACATTGACATTAGTGAAGGAAAATATCAGCAACATAAAAAGGTATTTCCTGTTGGCTTTTATGACCCTATTGCTAACTATCTGGAACTTATGAGCAGAATATATATCAAAATATTCTTATCAGAGGAAAGCTGGTTTTATCATCGGTTCAAACCACTTTTTTGTTGGCTATGCATTCCATTATTTTTTGGGTCAAGATTAAGAACAGGTTCATGTAAATCAGTTTATGACATGGCTTCATTGGAAGCATGAATTTACTTGATTAAGAAACAATACATGGTTAGAGTAGGAGTAGATGGGAAAATAAGCTCTTAATATGAGCATCTAGGTCATTTTCAGTTGTTTTCCTGAATAAGCAAAGTGGGCTACAGGAAGATTGCAGGGAATTAGTTATAAAAGACAAATGACTCCATGCCCAATGGAACACTAGAAGATAGGTTTAATCTTTGTTTTTTAGGAAAGGCATTTGGTCTGGGGTTCTTGAGACCTCACAAGAAGGTTCCCATCCCTGAGTAGGAGCCAGATGTTATCTACTAAATAAATTAGTTTTCAATAGGTCAAACTCAGATAATTTATTTTAGCACAGTGATGAAGATTTCAGGGCACATTATGAAATATTTATGTGTGATTAATAAAATTGGAGTGCCTTGTATTGCTTTTTTTCACAAAAATCAAAAGTTTAGCTTTTGGTGGCTTAGGAGAATTTTTTAACAGTACATCATCCACCGAAAAGCCCTATTTTCAGCAGCTAAAAGCTTGGACTCAGGACTACGTTAACCACCAAAATCCTATTGAATCCGTTTTTTTTTTAAAAGGCAGCTTTCGGTGGCTTAGGCGAATGTACCAACGGTTCATTAGCCACCGAAAATCCCAGCTTTTGGCAACTTACAAATTAGACCCAATATTTCCTTAATCGTCGAAAGCACCAAAAGAGGAAAATAGTTAGCATATCCATTGAAATCAAACACCGCCAGCATGAGGAACGTCATGATCAAGAACTTAACCACTGAAAATACTGGGGACTGCAGAAAATCATGAGTTGGTGAATAAGAGGTCGTTATTAAACCGAAGTGACTGATAGAGACCAAAACCCTAGCTACCCTCCACATGTCCCATGACTGCAATCGAACCACCACGAAACATCAAGTTCCAATTAAAAATGATTGATCCATCTCATGTTTCTCACCAAAGTTTACCGTCATCTTGCTCAAGTACCAATCGATTGATCAGCCCTCTCCAACTCCCAAGACCAACATAACCAAGAGAAATCTGGATTTCAGTGGAAAGGAGGAGGAGGCCCCAACACAAGTTAAAAATGTACTTAACTTACCTTACTCAGAATTTGAAGAAGAAGAAGGGCAGGAAGCTAACCTAACAAAGCAGGTTGCAGCAGAACATGAGGATTTTCCATCACTAACACCAAGGGAAGGTCAAGATGAATCAATGGCAGAGACTTCCTCAAGCAAACTTAGGTCTCATAGAATCAACCAGCTATTAGGGTAGATATATGAACTAGAGGTCTTAGACAGATAGATCAAAAGAAATAATGTAAGATTAACCAAGAAAAATACTAAATTGCATAATTCTATTCTAGAAATGAGAGGGATGTATATCCTACAGCAAAAAAGGAATATGAGATTAATAAAGGACAACTCCAGGCTCTACACGATGACCAGAATGTCAAGGTTATAGAAGAAGGATCCAAACCCTAAAACACACCTTGTGCTGGAAACCCTAGCAGAGGCAGCAATAAGCCTTCAGGACCCAGAGGTAGCCCACGATGTTGCTAATATTCCAAATCTTATGCAAGTTGAAGAAGTACCAGAAGGTCAGGAGTAAATTTGTAGAAGGTTGATTAAAGACTAATTAAATTTTGCAGAAAACAGAGCTTTCGATGGCTTAAGTGAACGCAACAATTGTTCATTAGCCACCAAAAGCAGAGCTTTCGGCAACTTACAGACCTAGAATTTTGTTATCTTAACCACCGAAAGCACAAAAGGGTGCAGAAAGATATGCTTCCACACATAACCAATTTTGATCGATCCAGACACCTCAAGGATTAGTTATGAAGTTGAAGATTAGTTAATTACACTAGTAGGTTGGTTCTGTTCCAGTTTTTGAAGGTGCCGGCCATGTGTCAGCAAGGTGAAAAGGGTCACAAACCCTATCTACTTTTGACAAACCATGACTTATCTGTCAAAAAACAAGGCCTAGTTTTACTTTAGTGATTGCTGCAGTTATTGAAGAGTTCAAGGAGTGAACAAGAATTAGAGTTAGATAGACTATCACTTAAGTTAGGTTTTTTGACCTAATTTTTGCAAAAACAGTTATGTTATCTATTTTTAGTAAATCAGATCCAACTTTTCACGATCTGAAATAAATTTTGTAAAGGCTATAAAGCCTAAGACCTATGTTGAAACAAGGGTTCGACTTCGAAGACTTTTAGACCCTTATTATTATCAAGCTTCTCATGTTATTCATCATTTAATATAAGATCTTTTGCTATTATATGTTCAGGTTCCATTTCTTTTCTGTTCTGTACTTGTGCTTGGATGTCTAATTCAGGTTTATTCTTTTTATCTAATACCATATAGCTGTCATCCTATATATGTGTTGATGAGTTGAATTGCAAGTATTTTTCCTTGTTATGATTAGCCATTCATATGTGATTGCTTTATATATGAATCTGCCAGCATAGTGAGTTCTCCATTTATCCACCTTATTATCAACCCTCTGAACATTGATAGTTAGAAGCCTTATCTATTTGATTGAGTTTTATGCACATCTTGAGTGAGTGAGGTCTTCGAGGTCATTTGACTTGATCCATTTAGTAAACCATTGAAGAAACATTGAAGTTACCAGGCATCATTGAGCTGCAACCTAGAGGAGTTTCCTGGAGAGCTAACAGATTGGTTTTCCACGGTTTTGCATGGAAGAAATTTTTGTTCAAATCCCAGAATTTGTCGGTAGAGAGACAAAAGTTCGTTGAAAGTGTTCCATGGCTTTGCGTGGAAAAAAAAATTTGCCTAGCAGTTTTTGGCCATATTTTCGTCGTTATAGGGATGACAATTTTGTCGATAGAGCAACGAATGTGTGGGAGAAAATTCTGTTCAAATTCTAGAATTCGTCGATAGAGAGACAAATGTCCGTTGAAAGTGTTCCACGATTTTGCGTGGAAACAAAATTTTGCCTAACATTTTTTGGCCATATTTTCGTCATTATAGGGATGACAACTTGGTCAATAGAGCGACGAAACGTAGAAAATGAATTAAAAAAATCAATTTCAAGGCCACCGTATAGAAGACACGTGGAGGCCAATTTTCATTTCTATATCGACAACTTATAAATTTCGTCATTATATCCACGAAATAAGTACCATGAAACATCGCGATTGTTATTGTCGCAATTGAGATGAAAAAATGTGGAAATAGCAACGAAAAATCGTCGCAATTTTGATATTATGTATTACTGTAGGGATATTCTTTAATATCATGCGAACGATCATGATACATAACAAGTTCATTGAGTGAATCCCCCATGCTATTCTATGGCTTATGGATGAATTTGTTACAAATGCATTTTCTAATGATGTATGTGATCTATTTATTCTATTTTCATGGTTGATGAGGGAGGATTGCAGCTTGTCAATAGTAAATTGAGACAAATATTTGGTTTCTTCCAAAGTCACAACTGGAGGATCAGATTTAGAAGGAATACTTCTAAGTTCCTTATCAACAACCTTCATATTATCTATGGTTTCTCCATGAGACTTAATTTGATTAATCGGACCAATAAAATGTGTATAAAAGGATTCCACAAAATGTGAATCTTTCATTGAGAGATTTCAAAACCTCTTCTAACAACTTGTAATTTAGCAGTCTTTAGTTTGTCTATACCTTGGTAGGCAGTTTGAAATGTATCCCATGCCTCCTTAGCTTTCTTTCCTGCTGCTACTCTTGGGAGTATGCTCTCATGGATTGCTTGATATATGTAAAACAACGATTTTTCATCCTTTTTCCCATATTCCTTTAACTTATCCATCTCATCTTGTGTGAGAAAATTATATGTTGCTTGATCTATTTGTTTCACATATCTATTTTCAACTATCTCTGACACATCTTGAGACTGAAACCAATCCTTCATGGTCAAAGACCAATATTCATAATTATTCAATGTAAAAAGAGGATATTGCAGGCTTAACATTAATGCACTAGAAGTGGAAGCCATTTTTTAAATTTTCCTAGTTACCTTATTAAATGGTTGTGATATAATGCATAATTATTAATTAGCCAGTTTGGTTATTAAATGAATGTGAGAAAATTAGTCCAGAGTGGAAATTTCATTCCTGCCTGAGTTGTAGTTGGTAATGTTTATTTCCTATTTGATCTTATAATTTTTTTAAAGTTTCCTATTTGATCTAGTAAAATTATGCTGAAGTGCAAAATTGTCAAAGTAAACTTGTCAAAGAAAAGTTGGGGTTTCCCAAAGTAAGTGTGTCACAATTCAAAAATAATGAAAAGGAAAATATTTACTGAACAATAACTAAATTTAACTGTTGCGATTTTCCTTGGAAGAGGTTGTGATAAACTGGTACACTTGCCAGAGGAAATGGAGAAACAAAGTTCTTTAAAGTACACGAACTTGAAAATTTGCTTCGAATGAAAGGCATTGATAGATCTTTCAAGTTATGTACATCTTAAATTCCTGAACATGAATGGTTGTTTCAAACTGGAAACCCTGAATGATGAAGGTGTGAATTCATTGGAAGAATCTCACTGGAAGAGATCAAAGTATGGGCATGTTAGAAGCTGAATATCGTATAAATTCATTGGAAACCCTGAATGATGAAGGTATGAATTCATTAGAAGAATCTCACTAGAAGAGATCAAAGTATGGGCATGTTAGAAGCTGAAGTAGTAGGATAAGTGTTGGAAATCTCAAGCTCGTAGTGTCAAGAGTCTGTAAAAGTTTCTAAGATCCCAAGCTCTATGTAAGAGAAGAATCTGCGCAACCATTGAATCATTGTGTGTGCAACTCTTTTTCTCTGGTAATATATAGCCATATCTGTTTATTTATAGCCATATCTTTGGTCGTGCACACATTTTCTATTTTCACCCATGTGAATGTTATTGAAATTTACCTTTTATAAATCATAAAAGAATACCTTTCATTTTTGTTTACATGAGTTTTATTATCATGCCACAAAGTCTCATTGAAAATATAGAATGATGTGTCGTAATTTAAGATCTTGCTTTTATATACCGCAACAGGCAATTTATTTTATATCCTCCAATGGCAAATTTATTGAATTTATGTAAAACTCATGGAATACACAAGCAAATTTGCCATCAAGTCAAAGTCCTTTGTTTTCTTATTGAGAAGGAAATACTATTTTTCTACTTCCATGTAATCATTCTAGAAGGATAGGAGTACCTATCGATTCTTGTAGTTTATTTTATAGATAGGATTAGTTTTGGATGTAACAATGGAAATTTGCCACTGATGTCCTCGAGTCTTGCAAGAGGTTGCTAGATGATAGGTTAGTTGTAGATTTACTTTCTTGGAAGTTTCAATCATGTTTTTCGGATCTGGCAAGCTTGATTGATTTCTATTTAAATGTAATTAATCTAAATGTGTAAAGAGAATGTGTATGGTAATGGTTAATGGTTAATGAAATGAAGAACATAGTAATAGAGTCTACATGAATATTTGTAAATTCTTTGTCTTCTTTTCAATAACCAGAAGCATGTTTAAATTCTTTATGTCTATGAATCTTCAGTATTGGTAGAAATGTTTAAAGAATTTAGGAAGACAAAGATTTGTTCATGCGAATGCAACATGAATGAAATTGATCGTTTCACAGATTAATTCGATTGTAATAGACTGAGTTAAAAAATAATGCGACTTAGACAGATTTATGGTTGTGGATGAATTCCGCAGGAGAAACATGTACGGGAAATAATAAATCCACAAAGTTAAAGTGAAGTTTCGCAATTGATCTCATATCAACGGACAAGAAAGAAGCCACAAGAGATCAATGATCGAGAATGATTTCCGCAATGCAAAGGTGCAAGCTTGATAAAGCTGCAAAGTTAATTGCAGAACACAATTTATGGGAGACGAATTGTGGAAGCAGTTCGAGGAAAAGTCAAAAATCCGACCCGCAATCCGCCATCCACAATTGCGGAAAGATAGTCTACGGAAACAGATTTGCATAAAATCTGAATTGCGGAAATAAGCTTGCAGAAGAATATTTTAATTGGCGATTTCTACTAATTTGGATTTACAAGGATAACTAGCTCTTACCTAGCATTATTGCCTGTTGCGGTATATAAAATAAATTGGATGTAACAATGGAAATTTGCCACTGATGTCCTCGAGTCTTGCAAGAGGTTGCTCGATGATAGGTTAGTTGTAGATTTACTTTCTTGGAAGTTTCGATGATGTTTTTCGGATCTGGCAGGTTTGATCGATTTCTATTTAAATGTAATTAATCTAAATGTGTAAAGAGAATGTGTATGGCAATGGTTATTAGTTAATGAAATGAAGAACATGGTAATAGAGTCTACATGAATATTTGTAAATTCTTTGTCTTCTTTTCAATAACCAGAAGCATGTTTAAATTCTTTATGTCTATGAATCTTCAGTATCGGTAGAAATGTTTAAAGAATTCAGGAAGACGAAGATGTGTTCATGCGAATGCAACAGGAATGAAATTGATCGTTTCACATATCAATTTGATTGTAATAGACTGAGTTAAAAAATAATGCGACTTAGACAGATTTATGGTTGTGGATGAATTCTGCAGGAGAAACGTGTACGAGAAATAATAAATCCACAAAGTTAAAGTGAAGTTTCGCAATTGATCTCATATCAACGGACAAGAAAGAAGCCACAAGAGATCAATGATCGAGAATGATTTCCGCAATGCAAAGGTGCAAGCTTGATAAAGCTGCAAAAATTTAATTGCAGAACAAAATTTATGGGAGACGAATTGCGGGAGCAGTTCGAGGAAAAGTCAAAAATCCGACCCAGAATCCGCAATCCACAATTGCGGAAATATAGTCTATGGAAACATATTTGCAGAAAATATGAATTGCGGAAATAAGCCTGCGGAAGAATATTTTAATTGGCGATTTCTAGTAATTTGGATTTACAAGGATAACTAGCTCTTACCTAGCATTAGTTTTGGTATCAGAGCTAAATATCAAAGCCTATAGAAGGATTCCACCCAGGCAAGGAAAATCACATGGAGTTCCAGTAGAAGGTGGTCAAGAAAGACTAGCTGTGGAGACTGACACACAAAGAGAATTAAGACAAATCCAATCTAGGATGGAGTCTATGGAGAGAAGGAATTTAGAGAGTATAGAAACCATCGATGAAGGGGAATCCTCTAAAGAAGAGCAATAGGAGATTGCTGAAGAAATGAAGGTATTGAGGATGCTGGTGAAAGCTAGTAACAAGCCTAAAGTTCAAGTTCCCATGTATGAAGGTAATCTGAATGTTGAAGAACTCATGGAATGGATCAATGCTCTAGCAAAATACTTTGATTTTGAATAAATTGAGGATAAAAATAAGGTGAAATATGCAGCCTGCTCAACCAGACTGAAGGGACATGCAGCTATTTGGTCGGATGAACTTCAGATCCATAGGGAAAGAAGAGGTAAGTCCAAAATAAAAACTTGGGATAAAATGTTAAATAAAATTAAAATTTAATTTATGCCTAAGGATTATCAGTTGACTCTCACTAGACAATTACAAAATCTTAGACAAAAGGGCATGACTGTTAAAGAATATACAGAAGAATTATTTAGGATGAGTATTAGAGGTGGACAGTCACAAGGGGACATAGAAAGAGTGGCCATATATATAAATGGACTAAGATATGAAATACAAGATGAGATCGGCTTGTTGAATTTGAATACTGTTGAATATGCTTATCAAGCATCCTCAAGGGTAGAAGAGAATATACTAAGAATACATAACCAGAAGAATCGAGGAAGAAGTACATCTATAGAAAATTGATCTTGAAATAGAGGAGGTAAGTTTCAGACCTCTAAGGATGAGGCAGAAGGTTCTAGTAGCCAAACACACCAAAGAGGAGGATTCAGGGGAGGTAGGTTTAATGTTAGAGGAAGAGGCAAAAATAGAGAAGTGAAATGTTATTCATGTGGAGAAATTGGACACATGCCATAGGAGTTCCCAAAGAACAAACTTACAACTCAGAGGAATGAAAATATTGTTGAGGCTCGTGAGGAGTCCAATGAGGAAGAAGAGATGAATAATTCTCCTGAGGAAGGAGGATCTCTTATGACGAAGAGAGTTTGAGTGAAAAAAGAGAAGAAAGTACATGAACCAGCTTAGAGGAAGACTCTTTTCATGACTAAGTGCAAGTTACAAGGGAAGTGTTGTAAGATGGTTATTGACAATGGTATTACAAATAATTTGGTCTCCACTGAGATGGTAGAGAAATTGGGATTAAAGAGGATGAAACATCCCACTATTTATAAAGTGTCCTGGTTGTAGAAAGGACATCAACTCTTGGTGAATGAGTAGTGCAATGTGGAGTTTCAAATTGGTACTTCTATAGATGTGGGATTATGTGATATAATTCCTATGGATGTATGCCATATAGTCTTAGGGAGTTCATGAAAATATGATAGAAAAGAAGTTCATGATGGAAGGAAAAAAACGTATTCTC
>LPNX010657834.1:999428-1040662 GCA_001517045.1 Pseudotsuga menziesii | reverse complement strand
GAGCTATTGGAAAAAGGTTTGGTGAAAGAAAGTTTAAGTCCTTGTGCAGTACCCACTATGATTAGCCCAAAGAAGGATGGTGGATGACGTATGTGCACTGACTCTCAAGCAATCAACAAGATCACAATCAGGTACAGATTTCCCTTACCCCGCATTGATGATTTGATGGATTTTCTGATTGGTTCAAAATATTTTTCAAAGATAGATTCAAAAAGTGGTTATCATCAAATAAGAATAAGAGAAGGGGATGAATGGAAGACTGCATTCAAGACTAACAATGGACTGTATGAATAGTTAGTAATGCCATTTGGGCTTACTATTGCACCTAGAAACTTTATGAGATTGATGAATGAGGTCTTGACGAAATACATTGGAAAATTTGTGATACTGTATCTAGATGATATTCTGATTTTAAGTCAGAATAAAGAATAACCTTTGAGACATCTTAAATTGGTGTTGGAAACACTGCAAAAAGAGAAGCTACTGATAAATATGAAAAGTGTAATTTCCTGAAGAAATAATTGATTTATTTGGGATTCGTGGTTTCATTAGAAGGGTTAAAAATGGATCCAGAGAAGGTGCAAGCAATTCTGAATTGTGCAACTCCAAGGAATTCCTATGAGGTAATAAGTTTTCATGGTCTTACAAGTTTTTGTAGAAAATGCATCAAGAATTTTAGTCAAATTTGTGCATCCATAATAGACACCTTTAGGGGAAGTAGACAACCTTTAAAGTGGACAAAAGCAGCTGATAGAAACTTCAATTTGTTGAAGAACAATATCACTGAGAATCCTATTCTAGATTTACCGAGTTTTGACAATTTTTTTCAAGTAGAGACAAATGCTAGAGGGACAACAATAGGGGTTGTTCTGAGTCAAGAATAGAGACCAGTAGCATACTTCAGTGAGAAGTTAAATGAGGAAAAACAAAAGTATTTCTCATATGATAAAGAATTGTATGTTGTTGTACAAGCTCTCAAGAAATGGAGACATTATTTGATGCCCAAAGAGTTTGTGTTATATTCATATAATCATGCTTTACAGTTTATAAATAGTCAACCTAAATTGAATCAGAAACATGCTAAGTGGGTGGAATTTTTGTAGAACTTTACCTTTCTGATCAAGCATACAAGTGGACAATCTAATAAGGTTGGTGATGCCTTAAGCAGAGTAAATTTGATCTTACAGGAGATTAAGATCAGTACTTTGGGATTTGAAAATTTAGTTAATATGTATAAGGAAGATGTGGATTTTAAGGATGTATATGCAGTTTATGAGAATCTAGTTTCCCACAATAGAATTCAATGGTTGGAATGTATTCTACAAGAAGTATTGTTGTTCAAGAGTAGTAAATTGTGCATTCCTATATGTTCTATGAGAGAAATCTGATACAGGAGAAACACAGTGGAGGTTTGTCAGGTCATTTTGGACATGACAAAACATTTGCTCATGTGAGTGCTTTATTTATTTATTTTTGACCAGGAATGAAACAATATGTAAATAAGTTTGTTAAAAAATGAAGGATATGTCAACATGCAAAAGGGAGGAGACAAAAAACTGGACTGTATCAACCCCTACCTATTCCAACTAGGCCTTGGGATTTCATCAATATGTATTTTGTTCCGGGATTTCCTAGAATTCAGAGGGGTATGATTCTATTTTTGTGGTAGTAGATAGGTTTTTAAAAATGGCTCATTTTATTGCTTGTTAGAAGACCAATGATGCAACAAATATTGCTAATTTTTTCTATTCAGAAATTGTGAAGTTACATGGTCTGCCTTTGAGGGTTGTATCTGAGAGGGACACCAAAGTTGTTGGTAATTGTTTTAGGAATTTATGGAAGAAATTAGGTACTAAGATTAGTTTTAGCTCTTCTTATCATCCTTAGGTTAATGGCCAGATAGAAGTAGTAAATAGGAGCTTGGGAAATATATTGAGATTCTTGTTCATAAGAATCCAAAAAATAGGATTTACTCTTTCTCAAGGTGAGTTTGCTTACAATGATTCACCTAATAGGAGTATAGGTATGAGTCCTTTTTCAGATTGTGTATGGGATGCATCCAAGAGGAGTGTATGAACTCAGAAGTTTGGGAGGACATGAAAGGAGAAGTGAGGTAAAGGAAAATGTTAAAAAGAAATTGCAAGAAAGTGCTGAACAATATAACCAGAGAGCATATTTGGAAAGAAGGGAGGTTAACTTTTAGGTTGGAGATTTAGTAATGGAATATCTTAGAAAGGAGAGGTTTCCTAAGGGGACTTATAATAAACTGAAACTCAAGAAGATAGGACCTTGTAAAATTTTGAGGAAGTTTTCTGCAGAAGCATCGAGTCAAAGTCCTATGTTTGTTGATTGAGTAGGAAATACTATTTTTCTGCTTCCATGTAATCATTCTAGAAGGATAGGATTAGCTATCGATTATTGTAGTTTGTTTAATAGAGAGGATTAGTTTTGGATGAAATAATGGAAATTTTCCATTGATGTCCTCAGATATTGCAAGAGGTTGCTCAAGGATAGGTTAGTTGTAGATTTACTTTCTTAGGAGTTTAGATCATCTTTGTTCAGATCTGACAAGTTTGATGAAGTTCTATTTAAATGTAATTGATCTAAATGTGTAAAGAGAGTGTGTATGGAAGTCGTTATTGGTTAGTGAAATAAAGAACAAATTAATAGCCTCTGCGTGAATATTTGTAAAGTCTTTGTCTTCTTTTCAATAACCAGAAGCATGTTTAAATTCTCTATGTCTATGAATCTTCAATATTGGTAGAAATGTTTAGAGAGTTCTGGAAGACAGAGATGTGTTCATGTGAATGCAATAAGAAGGAAATTGATAATTTCACGGATTAATTTGATTGTAATAGTCCGAATTAAAAAAAAATGGGACTTAGACAGATCTATGGTTGTGGATGAATTCTGCAGGAGAAAGGCGTACCGGAGATAATAGATCCGCAAAGTTAAAGTGAAGTTTTGCACTTGATCTCAGATCAACGAAAGGGAAAGAAGATGCAAGAGATCAATGGTCGAGAATGGTTTCCGCAATGCAAAGGTGCAAGCTTGATAAAACTACGGAAAGTTAATTGCTGAAGAAAAGTTGTGGGAGACAAATTGTGGAAGCAGTTTGAGGAAAATTTGAAAACTTAACTGCAATCCGCAACCCACAATAGTGGAAATTTAGTCTGTGGAAATAGATTTGTGGAAAATCTGAATTTTTGAAATAAGCTTGCGAAATTGAGCTTCCGGAAGAAGATTTTAATCAGCGATTTACATGATCGATTTGGATTTACAAGGCCAACTAGCTCTTACTTAGCATCACTTGCTCAGCCAGTTATGAGGAAAGTATGGCTTCAGAAGTTACTGTTTTGATCTCCAGTTAAAGGAAACTTGTATCTTTTGTGAAAACCAGAGTTGTAAGAAGTTGTCGGAGAACTCAGTGTTCCATGACAAGTTGAATCATATCGAGATCAGGTACCACTATATATAATATATGGTGTAGACAAGAGAAGTGAATCTATAGTATGTGGCGATGGACGAGTATATAGTTGATGTATTGACCAAGTCACTGGCCGAAATGAAGTTCGAGTACTTTAGAGAGAGACTTGGTGTGATCCAAAATGAGGTCCCTAGAAAGAGGGATGGACGAGTTCTAGCATGGTTAGAGACACAGGTTGTCTTGGTGATGTAATGAGTCTTGTTGTGCTCCCATGCTAGAGATGATGAGATATTGGAAGACGCAGATGCATTAGAATGAGATCTCACATGGGAAGGTATACAGGTTGTCCCCGAATGTAATTAGTCCTAGAGTATAACGCTTTGTCTCGAGACGCCATCACACCTGTCAGGTTGTCTTTGGATGTAATCAATCCTGGCATGGTACGCAGGTTTTCCTTAGATGTAATGATTTCTTAAGGTTATCCTTGGGTGTAATCAGTCCTGGCGTGGTACGCAGGTTTTCCTTGTATGCAACCGTCCTTATTTTTGTTCCCATGTTCGAGATGATGAGAGGTCACAAGGAACTTGGTGTGCGCATCGGAGGTTCTCACATAGTGGTATACGCAGGTCATCATTGAGACGTAATGAATCCTTGTGCGCTCCTATGTTTGTAGAATGCAGGTTAACCGTGAGACGTAATGCACTTCGTGTGCTCCTAGGCGATTCTCACTTAGTGGAAGACACGGGTTAACTTGGTGATGTAATGAGTCTTGGTGTGCTCCTATGTTGTTAGAACACATGTGGTTTGTGGTATGCATTTGGGTTGTGCTCTGTGTATGATGATGAGATTATCTAGATACAACGATATGACAGTAGGAGATGCAGGTGATTGCAGTGGCAATGTAATGAATGGTCATGGGTTGCACCTACGTTGCTTGCTCGTGGATATGATGAAGACATGGATGAGGATTAGGCCTACACACAGCATGAAACAGGGTTGGATTTGTAGAAAATTTTGATGACATGTAGATCCGACATATGTCACTATTCAATGATCAATAAGAGGAGGACTATCGAAACAACTACAATGATGACTCTGCGATGATAACGTGACTAGATGTGTTAATGATGGTGGTGAGAGAATACCTTCCTAGTTTAGAGAGAGTGTTGTTGTATTTGTAACTTTGAAAGATATTATGATGTATATTATCATTGTATGTTCTTGTAACCCATCAGAGATGTTTTTCCCTCCTTCCGAGATGTCATTATTGTATGTGGTCCTTGAGATACAACCTTCATTGTAAGTTGGGGTAGTAGTCCCCAGTTTAATATAATGAAATGTATTTTTGGATTCTCCCTAGGTGAAGTCGACCCTCCTTCCGAGATGTCATTATTGTATTTTGTTGTGCTTGTTATTCTTTCATATAAAAATCCAAATCAATTTGAATAAGGCTAGAAAAACTAACATAAATCCTTCTTAATTTTGTATGGTATCTTCTGATGTTTGTCCAAGATCTTTGTGCAAATCACGAAATAACTTGTACAGTACCATCTTAATTCAACAAAATTTTCATGTTCGCGAGTAGGAATTGTGATATACCAAGAAAAAACTCTTACAATAGCTCCAACATTTCTTGATAATCATTTTTTACCCTTATGTAATTCGTCATAAGACCAAGATATTGTGACATTTATTAAACAAAGGTGCTCCATCTGTACAGGTCTCTATGTATATGCACTAATAAAAGAATCATCATTGTCGGAATTGAATGTATTTGCTTCAACCTATTTGAAAATTTTCATGCCGACATTCAATACCACAATTGATGACTACATTTTGAAAGTGAAATCTCTAGAAGCATATGACATGTTTTTTGTACCCCTCTATCTCTGTCAACAAACATATATATGAATGTGTTGCTATATCATGTGGATTCACAATATTAGAGACACACATCAACATATCATGGAAGGTTTTTATCCCTTTTCTGCTTTTACCACATATTTCGCTATTTAATTAATGACCACATGCTTGGATAGAACATGTTTCCAATCCATATTAGCATACCACATCATTAATGTTTCATGACTGTGTTTATTTATTCTATCATCATTTTGTTTCGGTTCATATTTTTTTCACCATTTTTATCAACGTACAGTTTTGATATGTTACACAATTGCCATGGGGCCTTATATCAACATAAGAATCTTCTACCCTTCTTTCGAAGAAGTTCTCTCATTGCATGTTATGTGACGCTCAACGTAATTAAGAAGTTCGTCATAAACCTTCTTTGGATTACTTTTAAATATCTATTTTTGTATCCTTCAAGCAAGAATTATCATCACCACCTTGTCTAAGTTGAATATTTATCTAATCTGAATTATGTGTGTTCCATGCATGTATAATCTTATCAAAATATTCTCTTATAAATATGACCTGAACATGATCCTGCCAATTCATAGTTTCCATATTTGGAGCATCTTTTATCCACAAAAGACCATGCACATGTGGAGATCCTCTATGTTGCCTTTAATAGCGAGACCAATAATATGTAACATGATGAAATTAACTAAAAATCATTTCTCGAAACATTGTATATCTCAAATGCATGTAATTCAAAACAATATGAGGATTGTCAATTACATTTTGATGTGTCAACTTCTTTTCTTCCGTTGGATCTTCAGGGCATTTATGTAGCATCAATTTATGCAAATCTAGTCATTGCATATCTGATGCACTCAATGTGAAGAATATTGTGGGACTTCTTAACATCCTTTAAGAATTTAATTTCTAACTTTGCAAACCTTAAAATAAGAGTTAGATGGATCTCTACTAGAGTTAGATGGGTCAAATTTGCAAAATTTTCTCCAATATGGTTTATTAATTTAAGAAAAATAATAAAAAGAAAAAAGAAAAAATAAGAATGCATGCCATAGTGGTGAGAGGGACATGTGTTGTAGTTTAGTGGTGAAAAGTTTGCAGATTTGAATACACGCATTCATGAAAGGGATTTGACTTATCATCCCTTTGGTGCTTTGCTATAATAGATATGAACTCCATAATTAAAAGGGATTAATCCCTCCGAAGTTAGATGGATCAAATCTGTGTGACTTATGGATTGTATTTCCTTCACTTATGAGTTCCATTTTGTCTAAGTTTAAGGTGCATTGATTTTTAAGTTGAATTATGCAATTAAATATCTATAAAATAAAAAATTATATTACCTTAAAACCATATAAAATTTAATTCAATGTTATATACAAAATTTATTAATGTACTTTAAGCTTTATAACACTTCTTAATATGAATAATAAGTTATAATTTTAATTTTAAAACCATTTTGCTCGAATTATTTGTAGCATTTGTCACACATTTTTGAAAACTTCTGCATAAAAATATAAAGCACTTTTGGAATATTCATGAAAGAATTACTAAGCAATTGAAAGAATAATATTTTTTATAAAATTATTATAATAATATTAAATAAATCACAAACTTTTTTCATAAAAAAAAAAACTGTACTTTTAAATAAAATAGTATATGATATTAAATAGACACTACAATAGTCAAAACATGACCAATAAAATAAACACAATAATAAAATAAACACCCACATATAAATAAATAAATAAATAAAAACAGTCGCAAGATTCTACAATAATGACAGTTGGCACCAAGAACAAGAACAAGACCACCTATGCACAAAATCGACAAGAATAAAAAATGTTTTAAGTTCAGTTTTACAAAATAATATATAGTCCTACAAAAACATATTATTAAATTTTGTATATATATTATATTTATATATTTATTGTATAAAGATATATTATTATTTTGTAAAAAACTATTAATACAGAAGAAAAAAATATATGCCATCTCAATAGGACAATAATGTTAACTATAGTTAAGATCTTCTCATAAGACCATGAATCTTATAGATAGATAATAAAAAGTCTAAAATATTCAAAACTGATATATTTTAATATTATATTAAAGACTTCAATTCCATTGTCAAACTCCTCCCACCTAAAACGCAAGTTTGGATGGCCTAACCGCTACCTCATTATGTTGTTTATAAATATGTTGAAAAGGAGATTCCTCGAAACTCCACTATTAAGCATTTGATTTTTCTCTTGATATATTGGTTGAGGGTTTTGTTGTTTCATGATTCTTATAAGGCGGAGCAGCTGGAGTTCAGAACGTACTTCTGAAGTTATGAAGGCGATGATTGCTGGACATGTGGCATGGTGTCGAAAGGCATTTAAGCTGACCTTTTTGATTTGATTTTCCTGTCAGGTACAGGTTTACACTTGGGGGATGCCAGTGTTGGACACGGAGTCTGGCGGATCTTGGAAAGGGTTCTTATCTTTATTGCAAATAGGACTTCATTTTCTTCCCTCGATGCTGGCGTCGGGGTTCTTTATTTGTTTGTATTGCATTGTATTATTGTTTTTTTTGGCGGAGACGTCACTTGCAGGTTCCTTCTGGTTTTTTTCTTGGCGATAGGGTGGTGGAAAAACCCTATCATGCCGGTTCTTGGAGCTTTGTGAATTCTATGAATATTTCTTGGAGGAATGTAGTGTTATTAATGGAGTAATGCAGACTATTCTGGGATAAACGGGCGTAGACTGCTGGACATTTGGCTTGGTGTGGGTATGTATTTACTTTCACTTTTGTGATCTGTAATTCTAAATGGTTTGGGTATATACCTGGGGGTTCCCAGTGTATAACACGAAGAGTGGAGGCTTTGGTACTGGTTTTTTGCTGGTGTTTGAGATTACATTTCTTGTCCTTGGTACTCTTTTGGGCTATATTCTTGTCTGATATCTGGGTTTCTATGTTGTTGGCGGTTGCGTCTAACCCTTGACGGTCCTTCCTGTTATTATTTGTGCATTTGGGTGGAGTTTGTACTTCATTTTTTCTTGGGTTTGCCTGCTTTGTAACTGGTTTTCTTTGGGCTGGTTATTGTCTGGATAAGGTGGTGGTGTTGTTTTTTTTTGGAATTCGATTCCATTTTGTGGATATTTGGGGTTTAAGGGTGTTGTCGATCTCTGTGAGTGGTCTTGAGATGTCTTTGCGGGAGGTTAAAGCTTTAGCACGCCCGCCACAGAACAACTGGGTTTTTAACTCCTCGAGGGTGATCCCTAAGGGGATTTTTGAGGATTTTCTATGTACGCAACCACTAGAGTTGGAAAGGACATCTGTTGTTAAGAAGATTCCAGAGTTTTCTTTTAATGGTTTATCTGGTGCGAATGTGAAGGATTCGGGTCTTCATTTGGAGGTGGATAGTTATGGAAGAATACTGTCGGAGATTGGGAAAGAATAACTTGATGCTGTGAATTTATGCTCCTTACCGGTTGTTTCTCCTTTAATTGGATAGATAGATGTATCAGTGCTGAAAACTTCGGAGTTTGAAGTGTCTATGAATCCTTCTATCATTCGTAAGCCCACTTAGTCGGATAAATCTGATGGTTTCGGTGACTATGGAGTATCATTTGGGGATGATGTTAGGGATGAGCCGCACCTACATACTGTTTCAAAGAAAGGATCTGGTAAGAAATCTAGTAAATGTGTGCGAAAATTGGATAAACCATTGCTTCTGGTGGTGGGTGAGGATGTTCCTTTGAATGAAATTGTTCTTACCAATGCCCTTACTCTTGTGGGTCGTTTTGGAGGGACAAAGATTAGTGCTGAAGGATTACATAGATGGGTATCTGATTCTTGGTTACGGGAGGTTAGCATCTGTCCGAAAATCTTTATTCTCCCCCGGGGATGGTTGGCATTCAAGTTTCAGAATCTAGATGATGTGGAAGTCATTCTTAAAGGGATCTGGAAATGGGAGAACTCAAGACTCTTTCTCAAGCGCTGGACGCCTCTATTTGATCCACAGATAGAGAGGTATGACTCTATACCCATTTGGGTTAAATTTCCAAATCTTCCATTCGAGTTCTGGTCTGTGGAATTTTTTAAAGTGATTGGAAATGCACTGGGGACTTTTCTTGAGGCTGATTTGTCTTTTTTAAAAACTGGTATATGCTGTTTGGGGAAAGTATTGGTCCTTATTGATGTGCGTAATGGTATTGCTGAAGACATTGTTATTAAGAAAGGAGATATTGTTTTTAGCCAGTCTCTGGATTATGTAGGGTTTCCCTTTCGTTGTAATCGTTGTCATTGCTATGGACATTTGCTAGCCCACTGTCGCTTGCCTTTTTTGAAAAAACAGTTGTCCACTTTACCTAAGTCCAAATGTGTTTGGCAAATCAAGAAAGTTGAACTTCCTGCTGAACTAGCCTTATCGATTGATGATCGAGAGGGTATTATACCTTTGACTTCAGTTAACTGTGTAAAAAACTGTTTATCACCTTCGATTTCTGTTAATTGCGTTGAATTTGTTGAACCTATAGATGAGGTGATATGTGATTCGACTTTAAAACCTCTGAGTTTGATTTATTTGGTTGATTTTGAGGAGGGTAACATTATAAGTAATTATCTGGAGACAAGTGTGGAACATCTGGATAATTTTATTTTGTGTGAGTCCAGCCTTAAGGATTTAGGGTTTTCTTCCCCTCTTAAGGATTTTAAAGGAACTGGTTCTGGTTACTTTCTGAGATCTAGTTCCAAGGTTTTATTGGATTCTGCCTCAGCTATTGGTTTTAAAAGATTTTTGACTCCTACTAAATTAGTTGAGTCTATGAAGGGGTTTGATCATTCTGATGATGTTGGGGCACTTAGAGAAGTGGATGCCTGTTCTAGGGTTTCGTTATGATAGTAATGACCCTTAATTGTAGGGGTTTAGCTAGTAAACCTAAAAAACTGGCTATTTGTAGGCTGGTGTTTGATCAGTCTGTCGATGTTCTGTTTTTACAAGAAACTATGGGTGATGGGATTCTGTTTGCTGGTAATATGGAGTTATTACTGCGTGGTTGGAATTTTTGTCCTGTGGATGCTAAAGGAAAATTGGGGGGTTTGCTAGTGGGCTAGAGGAACCACTTTTTACTTTTCTTGAATTCCTGGGCAATGGATTCGAGATTATGTGTTTCTCTATATTCTATTGAAATTCAAATGGAGATTTGTTTTGTTAACATATATGGACCTTATGTTAATAGGGAAGGGTACTGGAACAATCTCTTGGATTTTATAAGTGCTAGTTGTACTAGGATTATTTTTGGTGGGGATCTGAATTTTTCCTTGGGTTTATTAGAGATTTGGGAAGATAGGGCCAGAATTGACTGTCTATCTGATTTTTTTTCAAAAATCTTGGATGATCATGGTCAGGTGGATATTTTGCCTAATGTGACTCTACCCACTTGGACTAATAGGAGAGTTAGTAGTGAGAATATTAGTAAACGCCTTGATAGATTGATGATTTTTGTTGACCTATTGGAATTTGAGCTTTACTTTCGTCAATGGGTGGGGTGTGAGGGAGAATCAGATCATCATCCTTTATTTTTACAGATTTCGGGTCATGATAAAAAATCACATTCTCCATTCAAGTTTAATCCACATTGGCTGGAGCATGAGGATCTGGTTATTTTATTGAAAAATACTTGGAAGGTGTTTGATGTGAATTCTGATTTGTCTCCTGCTTCTCAGTTTTCTGCTAATCTTAAAAAGATTAAAAATGTTTCTATTTGTTGGTCTGTTAAGAGGAAAGAACAAGACACTAAAGAATTAGTTGAGATTGAGTTTTTATTAGAGGATGCTTGTACTAAATTAGGTTTTGGTTATTCCACTGATGAGGATAAGGCTTCTCTTTATGTATTGGAATCTAGAAGGAGAAAGATTTTGTTAGATAGAGAAAAAGAAGCTAGACAGAAAAGTAGGGCTATCTGGTTGCTTTGTGGTGATGATAACACCCCTTTCTTTCATAAATTTGCTAATCACAGGAAATTTACAAACTCTATATGGAAGATTGCAGATGATAGGTGTAACATTGTTGAGGGATTTGAGTCTATTGCTGGGGTGGGTGTTCATCACTTTGAAACTTTGTTTAAAGAAGATGCAAATCTACATCTACATGAAATTTTGGAAATTGCTGATAATTTTCCTTCTAATATTTCTGAAAGTGAGAATTTAGATCTTATGATTCCTGTTACAATTGTGGAAATTCAGTCTATTTTATCTCTCAGTAAAAATGATAAGAGACCTGTACCTGATGGGATCCCGGTGGAAGTTTATAGGGCTCTTTTTGATGTTTTGGGAAGGGATTTGTTAAGAGTTGTTGAAGATTCGAGAATCAATGGGAAGATCCTTGTTGTTTTTAACTCCACATTTATTGCTTTGATACCCAAGACTGATACTCCTAAGTCATTTGATTACTTCATACCAATATCTTTATGTAATTTTATATATAAGATAACTGGTAAAATCATTTCTACTGGAATTAAAAATATTTTGGGGAGAATTATATCTAAAGAACAGTTTGGTTTTTTTCCCTGCAGACAGATTCATGAAGCTGTTGGAATTATTCATGAAGGCTTGCATTCCATCCATTGTAAGGGTAATTATGTCTAAAATGGGCTTTTCAGTACCTTTTATTACGTGGGTGACGAGCAGCATTTCTTCAGTTTCTTTTGTTGTACTTATTAATGGGGTGACATCTACTTTTTTTAGATCTGGCCGGGGGCTCAGACAAGGATGCCCTTTGGCTCCATTACTTTTTCTTATTATGGTAGAAGGATTGAGCAGGTACATTCTTAAAGCTCAAATTAGTGGGGCATTTCAGGGTATCTCTTTTGGCAACAATATTATTCTATCTCATATTTTATTTCTGGATGATATTATATTGGTCACTTATGGTTCTGAACAGTCATTATCAACTTTATATGAGGTTTGGATGGTATTCTGTAAAGCTTCTGGAATGATTATTAATGAGGACAAATCTTCTTTTTATTTTTCTGGATTGGAAGAATCTGAGTTGATTTCAATTCAGAACATTTTCTCTTTTAATGTTGAAAAAATTGAGATGGGTATGAAATATTTGGGTTTTCATCTAAAACCTTGCAGATATCTGTTGAAATATTGGGATTGGCTCATTACCAAAGTGGAAAAGAGAATTAATAACTGGAGTTTTAGATGGTTATCTAAGGGAGGAAAACTTATTTTGGTAAAGGTTGTACTTGAGGCCATTCTAGTTTACTGGATGCATTTTTGGATACCTGTGGGAATTCTTGAAAGAATTAGAAAGATATGCTTCAAATTCTTATGGTCTGGAAACAGTGAGGCCTTTGGACTACCTTGGTCTTCATGGAAGATTCTGGCCAATCCCAAATCTTTGGGAGGATGGGGTCTGAAAATACCTGCCTTATTTGCTAAATCTCTTGCTGCTAAAAATGTGTGGAATTTGATTAATGGTACAGGACTTTGGGTGCATATTGCAATCCAGAAATACATTTCACCCTTATCTTTACTAGATTGGATAAGGAATGATGTAAAGAAAAAGAATGGAATTTCCATTTGCTGGAAAGCAGTTCTTTGGTCTTTTGATCTCATAGGGCAGTCACTTGTGTGGAGAATAGGGACTGGAACGGAGGTACGTATCGACATTGACCCATGGCTTGGATGCAAATGGAGGCATATTTTACCAGTTTCCATGATTGATAAACTTCATGATGATGGTTATTATGTTTTAAAGGATATTGCTTGTAATGGGACAGCATTACTACAGGATCAGGGTTGGCTGAATGCTGATTTTCTTGGTTTTGATGACCAGGAAATCATTATTTGGAATTCTTATGTAGCTCTGTTGACATCCAGTCATGTTTGAATTTCAACTGAGGATGATCAGCTGATTTGGAGCCTATCCAAAACTGGTAAGTACACTCCCAAAGCCGGCTACTTTCATCTTATTCATGCTAGAAATGAGATGGAAAGTTTCTGGTGGTGGAAGTGGTTATAGAAACTTCATTGTCCACTAAAATAAAAAATCTATTGCTGGTTTTTATTTTCAGGGAAAGCATTAACATGGGACATACTGTGTAGAAAAGGTAGAGAAGGACCAGGCAGGTGCTATCTTTGCAATATGGAATCTGAAACTAATATTGGTTTCGAGTGTTCATTCACTAGGAGGGTTTGGTTAGAAATTGATGACAAGTTAAGATATAACAATTTATGGAATGGAATATCTGTATTAGATTGTGTTCAGAACTAGGTTCTGCATGCTGAGGCCAAGTATAGATCCTTACCTGTTATTGTTTCTTGGTTTATATGGAAGGCTCGGAATCAATGTTGTTTGGAAGATATTCAACAAAAGTCTTATATGGTAACTTCTTTATGTTTGGGTTTACTGAGTGCTTATCCCTTGGATAACAGAGCTGTGAATTTAAGAATGGTTGTCAATGAACAAATTGACGAATAATCTCCTTGGGGGTATTTTGATGGTTCAGCAACTAGAATACCTCAGATATGTGGGGCAGGAGGCATTCTGCATTTATCTGATGAGCACTCTTTTGCTTTTTCTGCTGGTCTGGGGCTAGGAACCAATAATTATGCTGAGCTTTTAGCTTTAAAGCTGCTTATCATTTTGGCTTTAAAACAGGGGGTTCAAACTTTACAGATTTTTGGGGATTCACGGCTGGTGATCAATTGGGTATTAGGTAAGTTCAAAATTAACAATATTGTTCTTACTCAGGTCCTATGGGAGGTTATTAGAATCTCTAATTTTCTGGTTAAAGTTGATTACAAGCATATTTATCGTGAATGGAATTCTAAAGTTGATGCTTTAGCTAATGCAGGTGCTAATGTGACCATGGATGATTTTAAGGAACCATACTTATTTAAAAGTGTATAAATGTTGGCGAATATTACCAATTCTTAAAACGCCAACTATAAAATGATTGGCGATATTTTGCAAAAAATATTTTAATTTCCAAGGATTTTATATCGTTTATATAATAATTTGGCGATTTTTAGGATGAAAAAATTTTACCCCGTCAAAATTGGGCGAAATAGGGCTACAAAAAATGCAAAATGGCGAATCTTTTTTGGGAGAAAAACATGGAAAAATAGCCCACTAGGCTAAATTCGCCCCTAAAATTATCCATGAATGTGATGGAAGGTCACTGGAAAATTCTGGAGTATAGAGGAGCTAAAACACATGAGACTTTTCAGATTTTTTAGTTTCCTGGTTGGAGGGGGGGGGTATCATGAGACATTGGTTTTTTTGATAAGTTTTATCTGTTGATAGTGACAGTGCTTATGACAGTGTTTCATTTGACTATTTAAAAGACTTTTTTTATATATATGACAGTTTAATGATGAATATTAGTCAATGATTTGAGACAGTTTGTTGATGGATTTTGGACAGTTCTTATGGGACAGTTTGGACTGTTTTGTGGATTTGTGACAGTTAGAGACAGTTTTCTGGACAGTTACAGTTTTGTGACAGTTTTCTGGACAGTTTTAGTGACAGTCATCATGATGACAGTATTTGTGACAGTTTTGGATGTTTATAAAGACTGAATTAGATGATATACAAATTTATCATAGTTTTTCCTATTGGATGTAATGAATAGTGTTAATACTACTTTCTGGTTTTGATATCTATCATTGAATGTAGTTTTAACTGTTTTTGAATATTTGGGTTGATATAATTTGATTTTTAAATCAATTATTACCTATTGTAACAAGCATTTTTGGTGTTGTACATTTTGAGGAAATGGACACTGATCTGATAAAGATAGTAGTCTATATGATGAATGTAATTTTTAATAAAGTTACAATTTTTTTCCGTGGAAAAAAAAATTGATTTTGCTCATTCAACTTTTCAAAACTGAAACTTGTAAAATGTAATTTGATAAAGCCTAATTAATGAAAATCTTTGAATTTCTAGCAACTTATAAATGAAGAATATCTTTAGATCTAGCAAAATATAAGAGATACAAAAAAGTCATTAATTCATTCTCGGTGTTGGTTCTTTCTTCATAATTTAGTTCAGTTTTATAACACTTAGAATTTTTTCCACAGAACACTTGGAATTGTTAACATAGAGAACAACACCAACCCCACACTTTTGAAAACAGTCATGAGTCACACCATTAAATAAACCTTTTGGACATTCATTATTAAAACTAGGAGCTCTTAATATTCAAAGCTGATTATTTTGGCTGGATGGGATTCCTTTTGAAAATTCCTTGAAAGCACCAAACTTTTAATCATGCTTTCATTGCATTTAATCCCATCCCTTCAACAAATATAACAGGGAAACTCTTTCCACTTATGTTCATTGAAAATCCAATCCTTGAGACGGGACACAGACGACTGATGAGACAAGTACTTGAAACCTGACATAGCCCCTTCACCACCTCCCAAACCTACTTTGTAAAAGATCACCGAATGGGCAGATGGTCCACAAAATCAACCTCCTTAAACAAAAAGGACAAACCATTTGGGCCGACAACCCCCCTCTACAAGAAATTATCCTAGGTAAGGATACTATTCCTCAAATCCAATCAGAAAGAAAGCTTAATTTTTAGTGGAGCATTCCATTTCCATGGACGATATCACCAACCATCCTCCACAACTGAATAAAAAAATAAGGCCTCAAAAGCTAATTTTGCAATAACCTTTCCATATTTCTCACTCGAGGACCACACCAGAGAGTCGACTCCATCAATGAGTTGAACACCATTTCTATGCACACCCCTTAAGTGCCTCTTCCATTCATCCACTAGGATCCCCTGAAGACTCGGTTCCCAAACCTATTTCCACTTAGTGCCAATACCCATACTCCCAATAGTCGACACCACCTGATCTAAAGTAAAAATGCCAAAGGCACGGAGGCAAGACACCAATTCTGGAGAACGTTTATAAAATTTGGATCCTCCAATGAGGGGATCCTCACCCACTCTATAAACCGACCATCCCCAAGAATCTAGTCTAACCATTACCCTAGGACATAGAAAGTGGTAATAAGATAATTCCAGAAACTGGAGACCCCTTTGACACTCTTGTCTTTGGTCATGATCCAATCCAAAACTTAGCAATTTCTTAGATACTTCCCATTTATAACACTGCTCCATAATCCATTATAGAATAGACTTCTCCAAAGGCTTTTTGTCGCTAAAGCTTATGCAAAAAGAAAAATATTTTGATAACCAAACCCCCCCATTTTTGGGTTTGGCTAAAAGTTTCTAGTTAACTAGATGTAACTTCTCCTTATTATTATCTAACCACAAAAAACTGAATATTTTCCTCTAAAAACTAGATAATATAGTTTTCAAAAACTTAAAAAGTGAGATCCTGGACACAAAAATATTTTCTAACCTCGATTTAACTAGAATAAGTCTCCCCCAAAGAGACAACCACCTTCAACACCAATGATTGATTCTCTTATCTATCTTTTTTAGAATCCGTTGCCAATCGCCATATAAGTAATTGAAAAAATAAATCACAAACTTATCATGTCCATGACAAGGGTCATTTATATATTGTGGAGGTGGTATATTTGCCAGGGAATAATTTAAATTTTTGTATTTCTTAAAGTTTTAACGTTTACATCAAAAAATATTAATTTTTTTGTTATTATGTAATTTGTTGAATGATTATTGGCCAAGAGTAGACGGTGGAAGCCTCGGGAATCCCTTGTTGGGCATAGGTAGCGCGACTTGTGTCATGTAGAATGGCATTTAGTCAACTTGGTGATTCCATGTCTTGACCATATGTATTAAATGCATCTAATCTCACTGCAATTTACGAACTAGTTTTAAACGAGATGTTGAGAGGACTGTACTCACTCCTCGAGCTTGGTAAAGGCAGGTTAAATAGGTTGTATTTCCCTTCTACAGTTCATTTTTCTTTACGGAAGTAAACTAGAGATCAAATGGATATGTTTTTCATTAACTGCTTCATTTTGGTGACCGATAGGGACCGAACGTTGTGGAGTCCCCTTCCATTAACACTCCACCTAAACTAACAAAAAAGGGCATCATCTACAATGATACATCTTAATTAAGTTGTCAAAATGGAGATTAAAATATAAATCATTTTCTTGGTTTTATAAATCACTCAATACACAGTATGTAGTTGTCCCTCCCAAGGAGTTGCCTGACATAAGATCATTAAGTCACCTCAGATGAGGTGTTAGGGTTCACGGTATTGCACAAAATCATCCCATAACATCATTTCGTATGGTTGGTGAGGCTCTCGAACCATCTTGACCAGGAGAGGGTCGATCCACTATTTCTTACATCGACACGGTTACCATATTTAAGTAAATTCTTTTGTGATTTTAACAAGATTTAACTTTGTATCTCCTTACACATTATTTGTGTTTTTGTGTTCTTATTGTTTTGTGTATCTCTCTTGTAGATTCAGTCATTATGATTAGCTTACTAGGCATATTGGTTATACCTAGTTGAATGTTGAAGGTTGATGTTAGCGACCATCATAGTTAGTAATTGCTCAAACCTTTCTTTCTCTATAATCTTGTATAAATGTTGGGTTTTACTATAGTCTATCTTTTTTTCCATATTGGTGGGAATTGTTATTCAAACTTGGTTATTTAGTCTTCAACCCAACTTAAGGTGCATCGTTAATTTTGTCCTTCTAATCCTTTTGTTCGTTCGCAAAATATATGTATAACTTGTTTAAGAAATTAGTTATAGGAACTAACTCATGTATTTTCTTAATGTTCCATCATTACTCATGGCTTACAGTTTCCTTCCAAAATTTGCTCATTCTCCCCATTAGGTAAGCATTATTCTTCCTTAATTGTTGAGCCCATTATCTTAAATAAATTTATGCAATGATTTGAAAAAATAGAGTTCACTCAACCATAATTTCCTCTCTCAAAGTTTTCAACAAAAGAGGATTCACTAGTCAAGAGTTTGCCTCACCTACGGCTTGGTAACTATACACACAAGTTTGTGATTAGTCACATAATATACATTTGTCGCCCTAAAAATAGAGACCACACATGTATAAAGATGTAGCAGGGCATCGACTATTTATAAGGTAATGTTAGCACAAATTTCCCATCATTTTTGTATTATGTTTCAATATGTGACTCGTCGTTAGGGTCTAATCTCTTCAACTCTTCCTGGGAGGTGGTCATGAAAGGTAGTTATCATTTGCTAATTCCAATTTCACGCAAGAGGGCGTGGAGTCCCCATGTATTTACTCTTACGCTTGATGTGATATCAGGTCCATAGTGTTAAATCATTAAGAAAATAGGGAGCAAACAAGAATGAAAATATAACTGACGGAAAAGGCTCACAAATTTGCTCCATTAATCAATAGTACACAATGGTACATATATAGTACATAATGTATAACTAACCTCTAATGGTATGACAGTTAGGATAGATAACAAACTTAGATTAGAGCTTTCAACATCCCCTCTTAATCTTAAGTTCAGTATTGTCTGAAAAACTGCCTACTTGACAATCAAATGTGTCAAGCAAATTGAGAGAGTAAAACTCAAAAAGCTCAGCTACCAATGGCTGAAAATCTCTCTGACACAAAAATCTAGTAGAAGTAGTAAGACTTCTACTAAGTTGCATGGTTTCGAGTTGACCAAAAACTTATGGTTTTAAGTTGACCATAAAACTATCAAAGATATCAAGAGGTGGTTTTGGGATGACCACTAACCAAGAGGTGGTTTTAGGATTACCATTAACCATATCAACTAGAAGCTAGAATGCCTTCAGTTGATCACAAAAATTGTATCAAGATCCATGAAAAGTAGACTCGCATGTGTTCTACTTAATTGTTGGTTCTGGAATCTTTTAACTTTCACTCTTTCTTTATGGGTGTTGGGTTCAACAAAAAAATGCACCCAATTACAATCATTTTTCAATTCAACAATATTTAATACTCACTAAATGAATAATAGTAAGTACCACAAAACTTGCAAAAACACATAATGCAAGGATAACAATCTGGTACAAGTTCAGAAAATAGGTATCGAATTGTTTTTTTTTTAATTCTAAATGCTGAAAACTCTGTTTTAATTTCTCTACATATTAAAATTTCAGTGGCTTCAATCACACAAACTAGCTGCAATATCTTCAATCTTTGTGTTCAATGAAGCTGCAAATGTCACTGCTTGTTGCAAATTTACAGCATCAAACGGCCTTCTTCAGACAACCATTCTTCACGTGATTTTACAGAAAGAATCATAGGAGCACTCTCTTGATCACATGAGATACTCTACCACTTTTATATTTTCCTTCAACTTACAGAAAGAATCATAGGAGCACTCGCTTGATCACATGAGATACTCTACCACTTTTATATTTTCCTTCAACTAGTTCATTCGAGTTCATTCCATCAATGGACTTTGATTCCTTCAATAAACTACAGCAGACTTATTCATGTGAAATAAGTGCGGCTATATTTGGCTATTATATTCTCCTTCACAAGAACGTTTTCCTCAAAACATTTTCTTTTCAATATAATATTCAAACTATTTTTGGGTCTTATATCCTTTCCACATGGGCATGATTCGGTCCATCGTCGCATAAGCATGAATCACATTACTTTCAAACAAATTCTTTTATGCACTGATTTCTTAGCAAATAACTAATTTGCAAATAATAACAGAAATTTACCAGAGACTCCACTTTTGATCTTCACATATTTGAAAGACTGATTATTGAGTTTATTTTCATGCAGCAGCAAATGGTGAAATTCTATATTTTATCAGAACTCTGGAGGCCTCCTTTTTACGGGCGGCTATAACGATTGCACAGTTCAAGATCAATCACGCTTCTTTCATACAATTTAGGGAGAACTCTTTCAACAAAGGAACAAAGGCCACAGATCTAATGGAGCTCTGATACCACTCTTAAATCAATAAGAAAATAGGGAGCAAACAAGAATGAAAATATAATTGGCTGAAAAAGCTCACAAATTTGCTCCATTAATCAATAGTACACAATGGTACATATATAGTACATAATATATCATATATTGTACATAATGTATAACTGACCTCTAACAGTATTAGAGTTAAAATAGATAACAAACTTAGATTAAAGCTTTCAACGCATATCACCAGGAAAATAGTTCACATTATCTCTTCTCGAGTGTCGGGAATGGCTCAATGCATAACGGTCTTACAAGGTCAACACTATCTTGTTTTTATTGTAAAATTACACTCGGGGTTCCCTTTGGAGCCATAACAGGTCTTACATTGTTTCTGTATAATGAAATATTGTTCGCCCAGCTGGAATACTCTGCAAGTTCTAGAAGCGTCCTGAAGGCTATCGAACTATAGAACTGCTATTAAAAGATGGTGTCTGTATGCAATTTGCAATGTAAGAAGTGCAGAGATGAAGCTCTCTCATATAGTTTTATGTTTTAAGTTTTGTTCTGCTCCTCCTCCATTTCCATCAAGCAGAACGAGAAAAGTTATCTGGTTATAAAGAGATTCGACTTTCTATACAAACTAACTGCTAACCAAACCTTAATCTACGGCACTGAATATATCTCAGGGCGGTTTATTTGGGGTGCGATCTAAAACAGATAGTCGGGTAGTCGAATTTTCATCTTGTTGGCCGCGTGATTCTGGCCTCCTACACAAACATGTAGAGGAATCGCAGACCACTAATTCACTGGTTGAAACGTGACCTTACCTTTGTGATTTTGCCTCTATGACCTTGCTGTGATGAACAGGTAGAATGAACAGGGAAGGATGCTAGTTTAGCTCTTGAAAATGATATAGAGAACAAAAGTAGGATTATACTCGCTATAAGATTATTGCTGGTAGTAAAAACAAAATAGGCCTGTAACCTACAGAGAACTGAACTTAGCCCAAAAAGTCTTAATTGTTTGTTGACTCCTAGAAGAATTTGGCTTGAACTGGAAACGTTGGTTTGATAGTCGATTCCTGCGATTATGCTCCTCTCCATTCCTCACACAAGCTTGAATAAGCTGAGTGCATTACCACTGGAGCTATGGTTACGCGGTGGATCAATTTCTTTATGGCTTTTGATCCTGCACAAATTTAATATTAATTTCCTCTTCAGGTAAACATCCTATCACGTTTCGTAAAGCACACGCAATAACTAATGCTGATCTCTGATTTCTCTCTGTAGGAAGTGTCAAAATATTTCCTTGGTTGTTAGCTTCTGAGTTGGTTCTATTTGGATTAAAGAAGTAAACTTTGGATCCAAAAGATAGGAAATCAGCTAGGACATTGGCTGTTCTTTAAAGCAGCTTTGATCTTGATTGAGAGCTCATTGAATCTCCCTTAGGGAAGGATAGAATACTTCTCAAGGAAAGCCAAGGTTGTTTGTGCTAAAGGTCAATTGAAGTTCATTTCGAGCTTATGTTCCTCGATGGAACCAAGTGTGGGAATTATTGCCATCAGGTTCAATTGCAGAGGACAAAGCTACTCCTGGTAGTAGTGTCAAGAGCTCGAAAACAAACCTAAGTCGAGCTTGGATCTTGAGCACTTAAAGCCGCAAAAGCAGCTACAATTGTGCGGCGAGAACTTCCAAGGAAACACAGAATGCCCCTGTTTTTCTTTGGTTCAATATCTTCAGTGAAGCTAAAGTCAAAAAAGGCTCTGTATCTCTCCTACTTCTACTGTTTTGTCCGAGGTTTAAGTCTATGGAAGAACAATGCTCATCCTATCATCCCCTATTCAAAAAATAGAATTTGAAAATGAAAAGAGGAACTGTTTGGCGCATTGGATTTGTTACATACAAGAAATTCTACAGTGATGCCTTTTTAGGCTGGTGAGTGATGTAAAATGAAGAACAAACACGACCTGTGATACAAGAAAACGATGCCGAACAAAATACGACCTGTCATACAAAAAGACGATGCCATACACGACCTGTGATACAAGAAAACGATGCCGAACAAAATACGACCTGTCATACAAAAAGACGATGCCATATAACACAGTTATAGTGCTTCCCAGGTTCGAACTGGGGACCTTCAGTGTGTAAGACTGACGTGATAACCGACTACACCACAGCACCATAGGCATATTGTTTATTAACTGCTCTTATGCCATTCAGTAGGTTTGTGAACACTAGAGTAAGTTCAGAACTCCAATTTTCTTACACAAGAAATGAATGAACAGCATCATCAAGCACATGCCTTTAGGGCCAACTTAATCTCCGAAAGCAAAAAGATTTGGCTGCCGAGATTAAGCATGCCATGGACATGGACATTCACCGAGAAGCAACAGTCTCAAACAGCATCTTCAACTTCATCAACAATAAAAGCACTGGTATACATCTACTCACTTTTAGTGTGTTTAAGGGTTCCATTAAAAAAGGTGGTTCGGACCTCTCTGATTATCATTGTATCTACTGGATTATAGGCTGAAAAGAATTAGCAATATACAATAACAATTACTGGAGATTCCAGAAGGAGCATATTCTGTATTTTGTTGTGGTTACATAAGTATGGCTTCCTCGTCTTCTAAAGCAGAGGTGTCAAGAAAGATAAGATAAAAAAATTGAGGATTTTTGGAAACACAATGTAGCCTTCATCATATTGGGAAGCATCATAACAAAACTGAAAACTGTGTACAGTCATCATAAAACGGTTCTCCCAATCTAGCAAGGTAGATACGTTTGTTTTCCATATTTTATTAATAATTTTTATTTAAGAATGCATCATTAAATTGTTAATTTAATTTTAAAAATTGTGTCAATAGTTAAATTACCCTAATTCCAATTCCACCTCCAAGGAAATCTCTATTTTACCTATCACAAAAATTTAAATCTGCTCACCTGGTGAACCACATTAAACAGCAACAACAAAATGCAACCTTAACCTTCTAAGAAAATTCCTTATAAAACTTAATTCTTCACCGACCACTGCCATTCTAATCAAAATAGATACAAAATAATTTCATGTTTGAAACGGAAGCATTTATCAAGATGCAAAGAAAACAAACACATATTGCAAAAACATGATTTTCGAAGTTCATGCTTACAGCGGGGTAGACGATCCTGCTTCCATTTTTTTTGCTACTGTTTGATTTGATTTTATTCTTGCAATGATGTTAAAGTTGAGAGCCAGAATTTCATTCTGGGATTTGATTTTATTCTTGGCAATGGTGTTAAAGTTTAGAGCTATAATTTCCTTATAATGCATACAATCTGGGGTGTCTTTGGTAGATAAACCGAAGAAACCAAGCAATATTCCAGAAAATCAATGTGGGGTGACTTGGGTGTCTTTGGTAGATCAAGGGAATGAAGGCTCTAACGGATAATGAATGAAGTGAACAATATACCAGAAAAACCAATGGAATGAAGGCTCCAACCGATAATGAAGTAAGAGGAAATTGCAGTTGTCCATGTCGATACAGAGTCATCAATCATTACAGGCATGGAAGCCTCCATGCAATCATATCTAATCGAAGAGCGATTTCTGGGAAATGCACCTAACACGAATGTTCATGGAAGCCTCAATGGATCTTCATCTCCATGATCTAAAGCGGAGCGCCTCTGTAGCTCAATTGGGAGCTACATAGGCTGTATGGAGCTGAGCGCACTGTTCAAAGTATCATGAACCTCTGTAGCCCAATTGGTAGCTACAGAGGGTGGAGCTGATCGCACAGTCCAATGTGAACCTGAATAAACTATATATAGGTTTGAAAAGGAGCATGCTATTTACTGATTTGCACAGGACCCACCGTCAAATAAATAGCTTACTTCGTTACCCTCAGTGAAACCTAGACCGTCTTTGTTTCTTTACCGGAGTTAGCATTCGCCCAAGTTCCAGACCGTCGGGCTGCTGATCTAGTCCCATTGTTGATTGGTGTTATTTTAAAGTCTGTAATATACATCAACATCCAGCAAACCTCTTTAGAAGGCCGGGCTGCTGATCTAGTCCCAATTGTTGTTATTTTAAAGTCTGTAATACCTGTCTGCCAAAAATCGAGGTACTTTATTTTAATGTTTGTAATTGAAAATTGAAAATTAAAGTGGTAAACATAGATCAACATTTTTTACTTGATAACCAAGTTTGAAAATGTCTTCTCAGGTTATTTGTGCTTTAGATCATTGAGATCACCACATTGATATATATCCAAAATATCCAGTTATAAAAAAATTAATTTTTTATTTTGAAAGTTTTGGCATAAGTTGATAAAATTTTAAAATAAAAAATTATTATCATCTAAACTTTTACCAACTGCAACACAAGCAGTTGTTAGTGTCTCTGATTTGGTTTTTTATGTTCCACTTCCATTATTATTACCCAACAAAATGCTAAACGCAATTCAAAACTTTCTTTTTATTAACTCACCCTGGATATAACTTGTACTTGTCAATATCAAAACCTTTTTTTTATTCACTCAGTGTGTATATCACATTAATAGAACTTGTGTTTGTCAATATCACATTAACAGAACTTGTCAATATCAAAACTTTGTTTTTATGAACTCAGTCTGTATATCACATTAATAGAACTTGTGTTTGTCAATATCAGTCAGTGCAGGTTTTTTCACTCATTCTTATATAACAAGACTTTTTTTGGATTAACTAAATGTTTATATCACATTAATAGAACTTGTATTTGTTAAGTGTAGTTTTTTCTCTGTATTTTAATAAAGTGGTTTGTAAATGTTAATAGCCACAACTAACCACTTAGTTTTGCGAACATAGTTAATTGTTAAACAAATGCTAAAATATATAATTTTATATCCCTATTCAATTAAAAAAAACAAAATTGTTAGAATTAATATAACCATAAAATAAATACTATTTAACCACCCTTAAAGTGAATTTAAGTGAAGCTTGTTTAAATCAAATGAATCTGTGCTATACACTTGTTACAACTGGATTAATCTTATTATCAGCTCAAGCAAGTCAAAAATCTGAAATAATATCTAAATACCTATAAATATAATTAAATGAGACAAGCCCAAATTTTATATATTACTTTTAGATACAAATATCAAATATCAAAGTAGTATAAAAATATTATTCACATTAAACCCTAAAATTCAGGAAACCTTTACTAGGGCTGTTAAAAATCATCAAATTTCATTTCAATAATTTAAAATAAATTATGTGATATTCTTTATTCTTTTTGTTCATATATTTGAGTACACGACATCTTACTACATTTTGAGTAGTAATAATGGAAGACATTATATCTTAGGACGGGGGCCATGGGGACTGCTTTTCTGGTTATAGAAGAAAAGCATGACATAAGGCCCTTAGAGTTCAAGGTTATAAGAAAACCTGTAATCATTAGAAAGGAGGGTGGATTGAAAAGCAAAGAGGCGGAGTTAGACATTCTCTGTTCTTCATTGCAGCATCCATTTCTTTCATCGTTTTTTTGTCGTTTGGAGACGAAGAAGATTATTGTTTTGATAGGAGAATATTGAAAAGACATTTTTAGACTCGGTTATCGAGTAAGAAATGCAGATCTATGTTTACTACTTTGATTTTCAATTACAGACTTTAAATAAAGTACTCCAGTTTTTTTTATAAATGGGTAAGTCGGGTCAGAGTTGGAATTTGATGGGCATTTGCTCGTCTCTGATCATTTTTCCCGTCAAATACGGGTTAAAATATGCCAAGGCCGTTTTATTGAACAGCCGGAATATTTCATAAAATGGCAATTTGACGGTTTAAGTTTAAACTAAAACGTCATTACGATCCTAACACAGGCTGTTGACGGTTTAATTTTCCACCAAAACGTCATTAAGCCTTTTAAACAGGTGGCAGGGCTGGAGCCTGGAATGGTGACACGGTGCACCATCCACGTGAATAATCATTTTTTATGGGCATCGGACCATCGGTTAATGGAACTAGGTAGACACCGCAGACTGGTAGGTAGTGTGCCATTGAATTCCATTGAATGCCGCTCAGGCCTCGGCGTTGTTTGTGTAATATTGAGGAATGAGGATCCAGTTCCAATGTTCCATTGTCCAGAATCCAGACTCCAAACATCTCATTCGGAAATCGGCACTGGGCACTGGCAATGGGCAGTGGGCAGAGCAAGAAACGAGAGGCAGCTTGGAGACTCCAAAGTTCAAACATCTCATTCGGGAATCGGCACTGGGCAGAGCAAGAAAGGAGAGGCAGGCCGCAAGCTACAGCAATATGAGGCAGGCTGCAAGGGTTCGATTCTCTTTATTGCCAGTGGGAACGTTCCTCGTTTAGTGCTTGTTGCCAGTGGAGAACGAAGCTTGATCTTCTTCCTACTCAGGTTATGCCAGTAACGCCATAGAGATTGGAGAACTGGGTTCGCCGGCAGGACAGGTTCGTTGGGGGTCGTGGGGCAGACAAGTTACACGGAGACTGGAGTCCATCTTGTCAGTTCCAACTTCCAAGTTCCCACAAAGGCTGGGCCCTGGGGTATTCAGAACTTGGCCGAGCATATCAAGCAGTTGGCCGGTCCTTGAGGAGTCGAGGGAATGTGTAGGTGATCGGTGTGCAGAATGTGGGAAAATCGACTTTGATTAATGCGATTGGAAAGCACGTTGGACTCGCCACTGACTAGTGCTGAGAAGTTGAGAACATCCAGGAAGTCACCAATTCGCGGAAGGATTTCACTTCCTAGGTTCTCTCTGCTCTGCGTCTCTATCACCTACAGAGTATCTAGAACCCTGAAATAGAGGCATGATTCATGAATATAGGCTTGCTAGACTGGAACAAAGACAAATGAGCTTCATGGGATTAGAGAACGTGGCTGAGATCAATGCTTTCTCTCAATAATTGTTTAATTGGGGGGATTCAATTTCAGGTACATTCTATTTCCATCTTGACACTGTAGGGTGGGTCATATTTTGTATCCATAAGTTTATTCATTCCCATCTTGATTCTGCATCAGTGCACTGCTATTAGAATTTATATGCATAATAGAGGGGAGTGTTTTGATGGTTTTGATCTCCCGAAACCTCTAGGGGCCCATTTATTGTGTTGGTCCCATTTCTATTTTCGTTTCTGGTACCTTAGCTGAAAAACCAGAAACTCAAGATATTGAAAGCTTTCTAGAAATTACCTTGATGTTTCCTACTCTTGAGCTGAATTCAGCAACCCAAAAATGATGATGGGTTTTCGGGAAATTGAGATTTAGGGTTTCTATAATGAACTTGAATATAAACATGCTGTAATATTCCACTGTTAGTGGTTTAGAATTTTCTGCACAAAACACATATGATTGAATTTATTTCTATCTGGGTTACATCGTCTTATTCAACTTCTTAATGTCAGATGTTTTTGCATGCATGTTTCCTCCACTTCCAATGACAAATGACTTTTCTCATCTGTGACATCCTCATCATGCCTTGCAATTGCGTCCACCCAAAAGTAGTTTGGCAATCCTGCACTGTTGAGCATAAACCTTGCATTGTCAACGTGGGTTATATTCTTCTACAATGTTGTTTTTCTATAGAGAATATGCTCATGTGTAATATGTGAATCCCGCCTGTGATATTCCAAGAACGTTGTCCATCCACTCATTGGAAAAGAGTCCCACATAATCGTATTTGGCTTTGGCTCCCAGAAAGGCCTTGTGTTTGCTATATTTTTTTCGTGACCCCATCAAATGCAATGTTTCAGTTCTTTCCCCAGTGGGGCAGACCTCCATATTTCGAGAGAGCCATTTGCTCAATTTCCTCCAACACATCTTCATACAGTCTGGGAGTGTTTGGATCGTTGGCTCGATAATAGGTCATTTCGATGTCTACTGAATCCTCTTGTTTTCCCAAATAGGCACTTGAAGCTTTTACATAATGCATCAGAAAGCCATAGTATAGTTCAAATCCACAGAGGTTGCTCAGAATCATGTCCCTAATCTTCCTTACGTATGAAAGAAATTGCTCGATTTTGGACACACTAATACTGATTCCATTCTGAAAGAAGAATAAGCCTTTAATTCTAGGATCCCATGGGCACGCTGTCTGCAATCCGTCCTCAGGGCTACTGAGACAGGATCCAGTAGCCTGCATGTTATTTTGATACCCAATCACTGGATATCCAAGAAACTCATCATCGTTGTTCTTCAGTCCCGTACCGAGATCGATAATGGAACTAACTTGAATGACGGAAACAACGCATTCACTGTCAGTGCTATTATGTCTTTCTTCAATTTCCTCTGCAAATTCAAACATTAAGGAATTAAGAGAAATTAACGATAGTAAGTTTGATAAGCTCAGCCTTCGATGATATCGTTATAAATCTGAAATGGCATGCACATTAGATTCTCTCACCAACTATCCTGTCAGTGGCTAAAAGGGTAGAAAAAGTAGCGCGAAACCCTATGAAATCATTTACTCCATTCCCAGATGTATTAACAGGCACTCGATCATCCACTCTATTAGTGATGTATCATTGACATGCATAACCACATTATTGCTTGGATTTAAACTTATACATGCTATAAGAAACTTACTATGTGTTGGAAACTAGGGTGCACACATTATACATACAATGGTAGATAGAGAAAATAAATAAAAGTCATTTGTTTATTAATGCTGCAAAAATACATCTCTCACACACAAAACTTTGAAAAAGAAAAATCGGTCAAACATCGAAAAATAGGCAAAAATACAATAAAAATGCACAAAGCATTGCAGACCTACACACACACTCTCTGATACATTGCCTCTTTTTTTTCTTTCTATAGGAAAATCTCACTGGGAAACTTCAAGGGATGCTTCCCCTCTTTCCTAGTATCCCTAATAAACCTGTCGGCATAGGCTAGTGCAACTCACCCAAGGGGATTTGAGCTAATCCCTTGGGCTTACTTTGTCAGCTTGTATTCCACAACTTGCACCAAATTGTGTGGAAGAGATAGTTTATAAAGGGTCAACCTCTTGCCTGCCACAGATGTGGAAATAGTTCAAAAATCTTACATGCTTTTATTCCAGTGTCGTGCTTCAATTTTGAACACTTTAATGAGGCAAAAAAACTGGGCAATATTGATCATAGCCTTGATTGTTATCAAGTCAGGGTTCCACTTCGAGAGTCTGAAAGGGTATGATATCTAAGGCTGTTATTTAGTCAGAAATTTTACAGTTAATTCAATCTCTAACTGACACTTATTTGTTTATGTTTATATTTATAAACATTGTTATTTTTTTTAAGTACTTCCCTTAAGCTCAAACAGAAATATAACAATTTTCCCAAAGCGGTTGGGCCCCCCAAGTGTCCTATTTACATGGGAAAAGCAGGCCCTTGAGCAAAAAACTAATGAATATAATCACTTATGTTTTGCTAAGTTGTTGTGACAGGGTTTCATTCTTTTGTCAAGATTCAAAATCACCAAGGAATTGCAACAGACCCTTATTACTTATATCTTCAGGGGAATTGACCCTAGTGGGTGGCCTGATATGCTGCTTTGTCAAAGAGATGGCAGATCATCTAAAGATAGGTACCTTTTTCCAGATCTAAAGGCACAAAGTTGGCACAAAGGTATCATCTAAGTGTCGATATTATATTCAAATGGACTTGAACAATCCCGAGTTTAAAGATATTCAATTGATGAAGATACAAAAAAACACAGATGGCAGACAGAGATTCGTTTTAGCACATTCTTCAGGTGGAAAAATAGAAAACTAAAAGGTATCAAGGTTTCTAAATCACACTCCATTTCTCATTTGTTGTTCGTATATAATGTCCTTCTATTTGGTAATGGTTATGTAGAATAATGGCAATGTTTCAGTGGTATCATTAATCTTTTCTTGGCATATGGGGTGGAGGTCATTGTTTTAAAATTATGCATCCATTGTAATGAAGTTGAGAAATAAGACTTAGACAAAATCCTAGGCCTCTTCACCATTCAAATTGATAAAACTGATAAATATTTTAAGTACTTAGGCTATTTCATAAATCCAAACAGTTGTTATACAAAAGACTAGCTTTGGCTCCTTTAAAAAGTGGAGAAGAGGATCAATTGCTGGTATTTTAAATGGTTATCCTAGGGCGGTAGATTAATCTTAGTCAAATCCATCCTAGAAAGTATCCTTGTTTATTAGATGTTTATGGTTAGGATCCCTGTGTCTATCCCACAATCTATCAGAAAAATATGATGAACTTTCTTTGGTCATGATGGGGGGTAAAATTAAATTTCAATTGGCCAAATGGGAGAAGATTTGCTTACCTAAGATGTTTGGAGGATGGGGAATAAAGAGCCTACAGTGGTTCAATCATGCTCTCTACCTTAAGAGTCTTTGGTGTGGGTTGTTTGGACCAAGTTTGTGGACTGAGGTATTCATATCTAAGTATCTCAAGAAATATTCAATGGAATACTGGATTAGAAAGGATGATAAGTCAATATCTGAAGCCTCCAACATATGGTATGTTTTTACTAGAACCTTTCCCTCATTAGGGTCCTAGATTTCATGGAATATTGGCAATGGTGAAAAGGTGATCTTGGGTATTGACTCTTTTGTTGGGGGTGATACTTTCTATAATATTCTTGGATCCTTTGGTCTCATATTTATTTATCTTGGGACTAACTAGATTAACACATATTAGAGCTTGTGATTATGATTTTAATGATGTTTCATACTGGTTTACTACTCAAGATTTGGGTTTATTAGATGAAATGGCCTTGGAATGGTCTCATTTCACTGCAAGTCTTAATCATTTGGGAATAAGAATCAGCAGGGAGACAGATTCGCTTCTCTGGGTTTGGAATTCTAAGTCTGGACAAATCGGTGCTAAAGAATCCTACAAAGCAATCTCAACCTCCTAAATTGGAACAATCCCTTTTTGGCGGCATAACAAATTGCGGAAAGGAAATTATCCTTTGAAAATTAAATGTTTTGTTTGGCTATGCTTGGAGAAAAAGATCTTGACTTGCGATATTTTGATGAAGAAAGGTTTATCAGGACCAACAATTTTCATTCTTTGTAAAAGCTATGAAGAAATTAGTCAACATATATTTGTTGATTGTGTTTATAGTCAAAAGGTTTGGCTTGAGATCCTCTCCAAGCTATAGGTTCCTTTCAATTAGCATTCTCTATCGCTGGAGGTTTTGTTGCTACAATGGTTTAAATCCTTTCCACGTCTTAAATTGTTTCCCTTGTTTTTTATGTGGAGTATCTAGAGAGTCTGCAACATTTTGATTTTTGAAGATAGAATACAGTCCCCAATTAGAGTTAGTATTGAAGTATTGAGTTATTTTAATGAATTTTACAAAGCTCCTACAAACAAAAGTTCAAGATTGATTCATGATCCTAAGTGCACTTCTAGGTTTCCTTATGGGTATTTCGATGATGCATCAAAAGATATTCTTTGTGGTCGGGGCATGGTCATCAAGATGGATTCATACCATTATTTTCTATTGAGGATGAGTTATGGGTATGGGAGCAATAGTTGAGCCAAACTAATAGCTCTATAGGGCCTTCAAAAATTTTCTATTCTCATAAACATCCTGGAAATCCATGTGTTTAGGGATTCAAAAGTGATAGTGGACTGGGCCAATGGTATTTCTACACTACAGGTATCCTTATTAGATCATTGGTTCGGCAGGACAATGCAACTTATGGACAAGTTCATCTCTTTTTTTATCAAGCATGTATTTCAGGAGCTTAGTGTTTTGGTGGATGAACTTTCAAAGAAAATCATGGGTGATATTGAAGGTCCTCTTTAACCTTGATCCCTCTAATGAATTTTATGATGATGATGTTATTATCGTAGCTTATCATTATACCTGCCAATGCACTAAAACGTTATTACTGATAGGTACATATTTAAGTAAAACGTTATTACTAACAGGTACATATTTAAGTAAAACGTTTAGTGAAGGGTGATGTGAAACCCAAAAACGTCAAAAAAAATTTGTTTGATAGGTAATATTCTAGTGAAATTCCAACACTGAGTTGGGTAAGGGAGTAAACTATCCATTTGAGGACGTTAAGTGGGGTTAAGTGGAGCCGTGCAAATCATAGGGTAGATAGCTCAAACATACTTTCAACTTCAAACTTCACACACATCATAAAATGGCCAAGCTTCTCAAATAATGAACTTGGAGAAATACAGCCTTGCATATCAGATGTTTGGAAGTGTCTTAAGAAAAACTAAAGTTTGTGTTGGTGTGCATTTATTATCGGTTTCTACAAGGTTGAGCATATTATAGCTTTTCAAAAGAACTACTCTGGTACAAGGGCATGGCCGTTTGTGGATTTCTGAGCACAAAAGTCCCATGGAACTGAACCTAGGCTTGGTAGACTCACCCTGGCCTAATCCTAAACCACGGTCTAATTAACAGATTGAGCCTATTCATTATCCTCCGAAGGATTTTAATTTCTATAAAGATCACATAAATTGACCTACTTTAAATGTAAACATTTTAATGTGGGACCAATCAAATTCAACTGTGAATGTCAGTTATTTCACAGTCCAAGTTCCTTTCATGGTCGAACAGTGCTACTAAGCCTCTCTTATTGAATTTGGAGACATAGAAATTTAAGAAAAACAAAAAATGACTATATCTATTGAAACTTGGATTATAGCATGGTCGTTTGTATAGGTACAGAAGCCCCTACAATTGAACCCAAGACTGGTAGACTCTCACTAATGTACTTCTAAACCACAGCCCAGCAACAGATTGAGCCTATTTATTATCCTCTAAGGATCTTAAATTCTTAGGATGTCAAACATTTATGCCTGTGAGCATGGAATAAAGGTAACATAAATTGAACTGCTTTAAGGGAAACATTTTGATGTGTATCTGGGCATAATTCTTCACAACCGAAGTTTCTTTCATGATGGAACTGCACTGTTAGAGATTTTGACCATATATTATTGGACTGTGGGACCTAAAAAGTAAAGAAAACAAAAAACGACCATGGTATTATGCCCAGTTCCAGCATATAGATTACTTGAAATGAAGATTTATATCAAACGCCATGAATGTGCACCATTTGGGTGCTATTTTATAACCAGCGTTTGAAGGTGAATAGAATGCCAGATTAAAGCCCAAAGCTCTGAAAGCATATTAATTAAATTGTTCAGCTTGTTTAAAAGGTAGGGACAATATTTCAACTGCCATAAATCTATTTTAACTAAAACCTTAACAAATTATAAACTGTCATATATTTATTTAACTAAAACCTTAAAAATCTGGAGTGAATAGATTGTAGATTCAGATGGGTTTACTCTATTTTTAAGAGAATTGAGGTACTTTCAATTCTATCAAGAAGATACCAATTACTTCCTATCTTTAGTACACACCTTTTACACAAAACACATATCTTCCTCACAAGGATAGCAACAGAGCATTTCACTTCTTTGAACACAATAACTACAAAATATTCTGAATAAAATAATTGGATTTTAACTGGAAAGCGCTCGGAAGTTTTCCTATAAGGAAAAAAAATGAAAGATCATAATACTCTTCTTCCACACCACAAAATATTCTGAATAAAAATTTTGGATTTTAACTGGAAAGCGCTCGGAAGTTTACTTTTAGGGAAAAAATGAAAGATCATAATACCTCTTCTTGCACACCAAAATTGTTCCAAATAAGCATAAATTGGATGAAAGCACCCACTAAAAACTGAAAGATCATAATACCTCTTATTGCAAACCAAAATTGCTCCAAATAAGCATAAATTGGGTGAGAGCACCCAGATGGACGGAGGCTAGCTGGTTGTTCCCATCTTTCATCCACTCCAAACAACCGATATTGTTAATTTGGCATTCTCCGAATTTGGTTGTTGTGGATCCAAAGACAGGAGGATCAAGAGAGCCACTAAAAGCGAAGATAATTGTATTTTCCTTCTCAGCCCTCAGATGGCTAAGATCATCACGTCCACTGGCATAAACTCTTCGAGATAGCTCGTGGGCATCCAACAACAGGCTTTCCGAGAAAAAAGAGCCTGGTTCGCCCATTAACCTAACAATGTATACACAGAATCCAACAAACAATAGCAGGCATTTGCTAGAGAATATTTGCGTTACACTTATCCACCAAACGCTGCACAAGAGTGTATATATTGTGTGAATAGATATATACCTTTAGTTTTGACTTGGAAAACCCTGCAATGAACTTTCTGAGATGTAAATTCGCTCCTCCCACAACTCAACGCTTTGTTTTGGAGGTTGTCGTGGGAGGATGAACGAGAATGTATAGTGGAAAAGAGGAACCTTTTTAAACCTCCTTCCACCTCACAATCCTCTTCCTCTACTCCAACCTCAGTTCAAGTATCCGATGAATTGAAAAGATATCTGCACAACTAGGAAAACAAAATGGCCAGAATGTTGTCTCAATAGATGCAACAACAACAAGAACAATTCTTAGCCATTCTTAGCAATCAGTTTCCTCCTGCAGTAAAAATGAATACTCGATTTGCTTTCAGATCTTCTTCATGTGACCACAATGAATGTTCAAAAGCTGATAGGTGTCTTCTGAAACATAAAACACCTTCTATTCATGGTCATGATGAAGAATTAAATATGTTTACATTTTCAGAAATAGACAAGCTAACAAGTTCAGTAAATAAGCTTAGTTTACACTAAGAGATTTTACAGACAGTCCAACAAATAAGGATGAATGCAACAAAAGAAAAACATGGACTAGGATTTATCTTTGCAAGGAAGATTCCAAAATCAAGACTAGAAGAAAATCTTCCACAAAGTTGCTATAAACCTAGCAAAATAGAAATAAATAAATTCTTAGGCTTATACAAAGGTATTTCTCCATATACTGCTTCAGATGAATGGATGAAAAAGATATTTTCATGGGATATATACACCCATCCACTGGCAGAGAAATACAAGAAAGAATTAGCAGCAGTCAAAACAGAAAGAAAATCTTATGCTCATAAAAGAAAACAAGCATGGTTAGATTATATGAAGCAAAATGACTGTTGACTTTCATTTTATGAATCAGAAATTGGGATACTCCTTTGATCATTCCCCAATTCTCTGATAAAATAAAAAATATGCTATATAATCCAAGAAAAATATTGATGTCAAAAGAATTGAATACTTTCAATCTTGAAGAAGACGAGACATCAAGCTCTCAGACTAAAAAGCATAAATGAACAAGAGCTGATGGAAAAATACTCACATCTAATTTTCTGCTTCCACCATGGGATAACCTTAAAGAAGAAGAAAAGAATGATGATGGTAGTATAGAATCTACAATAATACTCTCTCCAGCTCTTCAAGATAATAAAGAGATCACTATAAGAGATCTGGCAGCACAGGAAAATTGAGGAAACTACTATCTCCAAGAAGGAATTCAGCACCTGCACAGAACTTTTGACAAACAGCATTTAGATTTCAAGAAATCTGAAGAAGAAAGAAAAACTGTGATGGATGAACAAGGACAAATTCCAGTAGAACTGGCTAACCTGACTTACCTTTGGGATCTGTAATACTGTTTCTAATTATCCAATTGAATTGAATACAATTCTTTCTAATGGCTCTAGTTCCCAAAATTATATGACTAGTAGTAATCTTTCACAAGCACATAGTATTATGTTCTTACAACTTGATATAGGGCTCCTCCTGCAAAAACAACAAAAAATGCATTATACAGGTTCAAATAAATGCCAAAAACAAAGCATAACTCGTAAGAGAAACAAATACCTTTAACTCTCAAGAAGCATTAACTGTAATTTTCAAATGAATGCAAACCCTGTAATGCACTTATTTCGTATGTGTCGCTATGTCAAAGAAAGAGAAAAGCATATAGATGAAAAGGGGATGGTGTGCTCATCATTCTCATGGCATCTTCACAAATGCAAAACTTTAAATTGCTACCATCATTTTGAAACATGTTGAACTTAATACAAGTTTTGGGTGAGATTATGAAGTTTGGGGTAGTCATGGCATCGAGTGAAGACTGGAAGGGGATGCCATGTATGAAGTGCTTGGTGGTTGTCTTCTTTAGCAGAGCTGTACCTCCAGGTAAATCATTTCAACAGAGCTCTGTAGGTATATTTAGCTGTTGGGAAGATTTTTGAGGATTTAGATTTGGTACAGTGCTATTGGTCTTCCTCTGCATTCAATTTTGACTGGTGCTTTGAGGATACGCTCAGCCTACCCTGCAGAATCGAACCACCCATAACTATTAACCCCAAAAGCCATATTTTGGAATCCATTCGTGGGTTCACCGATGCGATCCAAACTGCTAGACCCTTCGACACTATTTTCAATTTTGAAGATATCGCAAAGCGCAAAATCGGAATCAGAAGCGCTGACAGGAAAATCAATCGCTGCCTCCACACAATTTGACGCACCGTCCGAGCTCTGCCGTTCCCGACTCGGCCCGACAAGTCGTTCATCAATTTCTACAAAACTGCCATTAAAAGAATCGGGTACCGCAGCTAGCCCGTCCACTAAACCGCCATTCTCGTGATAATTCAAAACCCCTGAATCAATAGTAGGGTTTCACGGCCTACACGCAGAGAACCAGCGGATCACGAAGAATACACGCAGAGAACCAGCGGATCGCGAAGAGGACACGCGGAGAAACACGGTTGGTTGAATAGACAATGAAATGAACAGTGCTTTTCCGAAAAACTTCGGAGAAAAACGCCTTACGACATAAATATAGTTAATAACTTAATATAAAGCATTTCAAAATATATATATGAAAAATTATTTATTAAAAAATTTTAAAAAATTAAAAACTCTAAAAATACAATCTTTTATCTTGACATACAATCTTTCTTACATCTATAATGTGCTTGCTTTAGCTATATGTTTTATTTTGATAATATAAATAATAAATTAATATAATAATTTTTAAAAAGTTAAGAATTTTTATTTTAAATTGGATTTGCTTATTTAACTCGTATCTCATGTATGGAGTGATGTCTATAATCTTCAAAATCAAAATCATTATGGAGAGCAATATTTTTTGCTTTAATCCATATGCCTTATTTTGATTATCAAAATAAGTAAGTAATAAATTAGTATTTTTTTTAAATACATAAAATAATTTTTTTATAAATATAATTCTTATTTATAAAAAAATTGTGTAATTATTTAAAAAATAATTTTTTTTTTAAATTTTTTTAAAAAATATTTAAATCATTAAACTATGAAATTATGATATTGTGTGCATACATAAGAGGCATAACTAAATGTTGTTGTTTTTTTTGGGAGGGTAGTAGTTCATTTTCTACGCCTATACTGATTTTTAAAATGTTCATTTTTATTATTGTTGTTGTATATAATGTTTTTTTAAGTGATACACAAACAATATAAGTTGTATTTTGAAATCATGATATGATACATGTGTTATTAAAAAACTAAAAACAAAATTGAATATCATAGTATTTTTAAAAAATATGTAGGATTTTTCTACAAACTTCTTTAGTTTCATAAAAAGTTATGGTGTTTGGAATAAATAAAAATATCATTGAAATGTGACACCATGACAAAGTTGTGGAGGAAAAAAAATAGCCATGTTATTGTTAGGGCCATGAGCTCAATTCATGGTGGGAAATTCCTATTAACAGTGATCTCAATCAAAATCAAAATCTCTTCTACATAGGTCATGGATGGTGGTTTAAGATGTTTTCCATGACCATCGATCTTCAGAAGCATCACTCAAGACCAAAGACCCTTGATTTCATCCCCTAGTATTATGAAGGTCCCAATACTTGTATATGGTGTGCAAAATGGACTATTTGTGCTCATGTATTTTCAATTGGAGGCAAGTGATCCCCTATAGTGGTTGTGTGTGGTGGTTTGAAGCCTCATTCATGGATGTCATACCTGTAAGCCTCATTCAAGGCCTAAGGCCACAGTTTCATCCCTAGACCATTGACATGGCCCTAATACATGTTTTTGGTGCACAATACCTCCAAATAATGCTCATAGTCCTTATGGGAGGCCAAAGATTCCTTTTAGAGGTCATGTGTGGTTAATTGAGGCCTTGTTGTTGGCCCTCAAGCCCGAGGAGCATTATTCAAGACCTTAGGCCCTTGATTTTATCCCCCAACCAATGTAAAGGCCAAAAAATCAATTGGTGGTAGGAAATTCCTATCAAAGGTATCTTAGTAGAACACGTATGTAAACTAGGTGATGCACCTAGGGTCATTTGTGGTGGTTTGAGGCCCCATACAATATGCCCCTTGAGTTCAACAAGCATTATTCAGAGCCTTAAGCCCTTGATTTTATTAATCAATCAATGTGGAGCACCTGATATCATTCTGTGTTGGGAAATTCCCCTTAACAATGATCACATTCCTAGTTAGTGTCCAAAACCCCCCTACATAGGTCATGTTAAAGTTACAACACCATGATTCATTCTCCAAGCCAATCTTGTGTGCCAAGATTGGGCCTCATGTGTTGAGGTAGTGCCTTAAGGATCCTAAGTTGGACTCAGGAAACTTGGAGTAGATTCTTGAGTTGGACTCAAGAATGACTAAGCCTTATGTGTAAAGGTTAATCCTCATGTGTTGAGGTGAATGATTTGATATGTCAAAGTGATGATGTTGTACAATACTAAGGACTTGTGTGTCAAGTTGGATCCTCATGTGTAGAGGTAATGATTTGCATGTCGAAGCATGAATGATGTGTGATATATTAGTAATGATGGTCACTCAAGATAGATAAGATATTAAGTCTCCTCTAGAGACTAGCCACCTCTAGAGTTAATTACTTTAGAATATGACCACTTGGAACAATAGTAATAAAATATAATCACATCATTGGACAAATTTTCTTAGTCCAAATTGATATGATAGATAAATAAAAGTTGGCACATGTGGACCATGCACATAACATAAAGAGAAAAATATAAGCATGTTTTGAGAATAGAGAAATTTGAATTTCACATAAATAGAGAAATTCAACTTAGTTAACTCCAAGTGATATTAACTATGTATACTTCAACAAATTAAAGAGAACTCAAAATGATCACTTCAGTGATTCAATCAAGCATAATTTTAGTTATGTGAGGGAAAGACAACTCATACATGTTTTTATTAGGAGAAAAGAATGGAGGATGATGAGGGTAAAAAACAAGTCAACTGCACCTAGTCTTACTTTCCCTTTTGCCATAAAACCCAGTAAAATAGGCAATAAAGCAGAAAAAGCAGACATGCGCTAGGGACGATCTGCAATAAAGCAGATATGCTAAATATGGATTCCAGGAGGTTTCCCAATCGCTCCATGACTCAATTTTAACAAGTTTGACTTCTAGGACATGTGGAAGACAACTTGCATAGAGTGGAATATTGGAAACTAGGCAAATAAGACAAAAATGGATTAATTAATGTAGAGACCCAACTGGGTCTCTTTTAACTTCTATTTACAGATAGAAAATTTACTTTATATATACAGTTTGAAAATCTATAAATCTGTTTTTTTTCTACTTCTAACAATTTACTGTTAACTGTGCAGGTAGCAAGGATAATCACAGCATATAAACCTTTAAAATTTAATTAACAGAATTTTCCATAATAATGCTGGAAAATACCTGTAGGTAGCTAGTAGGTCCACCTTTGTTGCTGCCCTTGTTTGCCGTTTTTTCCTTGCTTTTCCCTGCAGCCAAAAGTCCTTCCCAAGTTCTGAAACTCAACCAGTCCAAACCAGTCTTGCCACCCTGCCAACTGGCGAGGTCTCGCCGACCACCCAGCTCCAAAGGTACCCCTTTGGACCCCCGAGCCCAAACCGAGTACAAGCCCTAAGCTGTTGTATCCCCTCAACAAAAAAAAAACAATCTTCCCACAAAACCCCTTCTTTGCAGCTCTCTTCTCCCAAAACTTCTAAAAAAAAAACTAAGGTAAAAAAATCTAAGGTAAGGATGATCCCCTTCTCCTCCCTCCTTTCTCCCTCTTATCCCCATGTTTGCCGACCTCTCCCCATTACTACCCCTATCTTCATCATAAATTTATCCACCCCCTTCCATCTACCATGTAAGTCCTCGAGCCCTCAACTTGGACTTGGATTAATTTAAATAATTTAAGTTGACTTGGACTAATTTAAATATTAAATTAATATTGCAAGGTGTTGGTTGGGGTCACTTCCCAACCGTAACTTCCAATTCAATTAAATTTAATCCTTTTTATTTAATATAATAATTTTAAACATATCCTTACTCTTTTTTTTTCAATATTTGACCATTTAATTAATAAATAATAAATGTTATATATATTATATAGTTTAAACTTGCACACTTCACCAATTTAATTTAATTAACAGTAATTGTCAATTGATTAATTACACTTACCTAATCATTCAATTAATGATTTCTAATATTTCTAATATGTAAATTCCCTTTAATTATAATTTCACTAATTCAATTTATCAAATATGAACATTAATCCTATCAATATAAATCATCACATTATTAATGTGTAATCATATTAATTAAATAAAATTCACTATGATTTAATCGACTCATATACCTATTTCCATTTTAATTACACCTTAGTTTGTAATTAGCTAATTAACAAGATAAGCATAGTCTTGTTAAAATTAATTAACATCATTAACACATAATTAATTTAAGGGATCAAGTTACTATCAACTTGTTTAACCTTGTAGTTACATTTCAACCCTTAGTCCTGGCTAATTAAACTCATTAACAATCAATCAAGCATTCTAATCAATTGCATTAGTCACTACCTAGGTTAACCATTGCTTTGTTTATTATTCAACCATAATTAATTATTAATGGACAATAATTAACCATTAATCAACATTATTAACCATAATCGTCATTATTTACTTTAATCGACATTATTAACATTGATCAACAATAGTTAATTACTAAACGACAGTAATTAATATTAAGCGACACTAATTGACATTATTACTCAACAATATTTCATGTAATTCATAATATGTAGGTGAGTTATGTAAGCGTAGCTACTGCTGACATTTCTCACGTAAGTACACTAAAGTAATAATTCACATACATCAATCATAATCAAGGAACTTATTATTTACCGACACATGTTTAA